>CM077441.1:18212858-18544742 GCA_039654765.1 Mylopharyngodon piceus
ATATATATATATATATTAAAACTCTTAATTGTCTCTTTTGTTTTAATTTATTTCTTTCAAAATAAAAAATGTAATCTGACTGGCCACAAACATTTGAGCTGTAGTGTACATGTTTGGGCCACTGCATTTAGTATATAATGAGAGTTTTAAATAATCATACAAATTATATATATATATAATTCCATTCATATTATGGTTTGAAAATATTATTGTGTATTAAAAGGGATCTGTTTTTGTACAAATATAGATTGTGATGACTGACAGCAACAAAGTCAAGGAAAGTGACCAGGTGAATGGTAACCATGACAGCAGCACCAGTGAGGTCGGTCTGAATGGACAGGAGGCACAGGAGGCGGAGCCAGGTGAAGCTCCGTATCCTCCTTTACGCTCTGAAGACAGTGGATTAGGCCTGAGCGCGTCTCCATCTGAACAGCATCTCCTACCAGGCTGTAATGGATCAGAAGCTGCTTCTGGGGTGAACTCTGAAGCAGAGCACGTGTGGAGAAGAGGAGGAACTATAGAAAACATGTCCAAATGTGTGCAGGATATACTGGCATCTGTGATCACAAGGTAATTTACAAATTCGGTGTATACTGTGTGTGCCCAATATGCATATTTTCGGTATGCGTAGAATACCGAAATTACCTGCTACATTTAACAAAATGTGCATATCCAACCACAACTCCCAGCAAGGAATAATATATTCCAGAATGCAATGCACTTGACTTGACCTTTCATTTGCAGTGTGACAAATGCACCAAAATTTAGATTTTTACCATATCCAGTATGACTATAAATGTAAATAAAAATGCTAAAAATGTTACTGTGATAACTGGATGGATGAAATAAAATGCTATATAGTCATGTGACAACAATGTGACATTTTAGCATTGCATTTTGCTAACTAAACATAACTAGAACAATATGTATTGACTGTATTCATTCTAAAAATACCAATGGAGTTTAAAGATTTGATTAATTACATGACTTTTTCAGGTCTAGAAATCACACTTTTAAATTTAGGTTATCTCATATAGCCAGGTTTTTCAAGTTCTTCAAAGAAAAAAATTTTTAAGAGGGTGAATTGTTTTAGCTTATTTTAATACTTGTTAATGCTAATCTTATTTTAAATCATTTGAAGTCATCTTGAGGCCCCCTTGGAAGCTTGGGATACTGGGATATTCTGCTCTGGGCCTGCAACTAGCAGCATGCATACTCGCTGTACATTTTTTTTTTTTTTTTTTTTTTTTTTTTTTTTCTTTCCTCTCTCTCTCTGTCACTCACATTCCCTTCCTGTATCTCTCAGGCATTTGTTAGATGTTGTGGATCCAGAGAAGAAGAAGAAGAAACAGGACGAAGCAAATCAGCTAGATCCTAATGCTTCTCCTAGAGGCAGTAAGCGGTCTCCATTGAAACGGAAAGGCAGCCGAGACTTGGGTCTTATCAAAGACAGACTTGCTGAGTTCTTTAACCCTAGTAAACTGAGGATCCATGCCCTTCATTGGTCTTCTAAGGAAGGGGGTAAAGACCACAGACCAGTAGAGTTGGAGTGGATGGGAAGTTTCCAATCAAAGGGCAAAGGGGAGATAACGGAGTCATGCCGCCAGGCCTTCACTGTGGTCTGCCAGCTTCTCCTGGAATGCACAACTTTTCCTGTGTATTTTACTGAGGAAGAGAACCAAGACCTGCACACATCCATGTTCAACAAGACAGGTAAATAAAGGAATTGTATTCCAATACTACATTAAACTATGCTTTCTTATGTGACATATTCTTCTAGAAACTGTGCGTTTCTCTCCTCAGGTATTGAGGGAAGCCTTCCTGAGTGGTTGAGGTCCTTGATGACTCTGTGTTGCCTAACGAAAGACTACCAGGTACAAGTTCACGAGTATTCAAAGGCGGAGATTAAAAGGGATATTTCACCCAAAAATGACAATTCTGTCATCAATTACTCACCCTCGTGTTGTTTCAAACCTGTAGGATTTTCTTTCTTCTGTGGAACACAAAAGAAGATAATTAGAAAAATGTCTCTGTGTTTTCTACAATACAAGAAAGTGGACTCAAAAGTTGTTTGGTTCTCAAAGTTCTTCTATTAAAAATGTATACAGGTTTGGAATAACATGAGTGCGAGTAAATGATGACTGAATTCTCATTTTTGTCTGCACTATTCCTTAAAATGTAGCAATTATTATTGCTATAGACAAACGGTAAAAGAATTTCCTTCATTCAGTATTCATACACATAGGCATGGATGTTGTAATGTTAGTTAGTTGTTAATGCGGGTTCTTTGTTCTGTGACTTATTTTCACCTTAATTTCTTTTAATTTTAAAATATGCTAAATTTTCACATACACCATCATTTTCCAATGTTCTGAGAAACAGATAGCCCTGCTATAGATTTGACGAAGTATTTTAACATTTAAAAATTATACTACATCTTTAATTGTTGCATTTCCAAAATGGAATCATTTGATAATAAATCTTTCTTCTTTCATTTATGTGCCTGTAGGTGCAACATGTTGCTATCTCCTCTTTGTTGGAGCTGATCAATCACTCTCAGTCCTTAGCCCTCGTCATTAAGGATAAAAACCAACGTTATAAGAACTCTGATGCTAACCCACTAAGCGGACAGCTGCAAATGGTCACCCTGCCTCCCATCTACCCAGCTGTTCTCAAAACTCTGGAGGATTCCACGGACTTTTACCTGGTAATGCACATTATGATTAACAGGTTGCATTTCTTATAGTTTGTTCTGTTGTGAATGGAAAATGTATGAAATATAAATGGGTAATTCCAGAGACATTACAAGGATGAAAAGACAGATCATTGCCTATTTTTGTTTTATCCACTATAGAAGTTGCATTCATGTTATATGGACTAACTAAAATACAAAAATCCTTTTTTTTTTTTTTTTTTTTTTTTTTAGCATGATTTGAGTTAAGGAAGCAACATTTATGATACCATTGTTGTCAAATCTTACTGATAATTTGGCATGTTATTACAACTTGACTGTTTTTAATAACATATTTTGAGATTTCAGTCTTTCTGCATTCAAGTAGATTGCTTACATAGAAAATAGTTGCCTAGGGGTGCTACCAAGATGGCCGCAGAGTGATCTGACTTTGGTGCTGTTGTCAGTGACTTTAATTATTCTCTTCACTTTAATTTGTTTGTAGCGTGTATCTCAGGTGTTATGGGCTCAGTTAGACACAGAGCGTAGAGAGCATCACGTATCTTGTGTGGAGCTCTTCTATCGGCTTCACTGCTTGGCTCCATCTGCATCCATCTGCGAGGACATCATCTGCTTAGGTTTACTCAGTGAGGACAAGGTATCGGGGAAACCTCATTTAATACATTTACATACTGTACATTCAATTGAAACATTTTTTTTAAATTGTGTGTATGTGTGTTTGTGTAAGGTTGTGTGTCTGGAGGCACTCCACAGGTTCTCAGTTTTGTGGCACCTGACACGAGAGATCCAGACAAATCGCAGCACTTCTCTCAACCGCTCCTTTGACAGGTCATATACACCATATTCTTATTTAATGGTTTGCATCATATTTCACCATATACACCATATTTCTTATGTAATCATTTATAGAAATATGATATACTATTTCTTCCTTTAATAATATTCTCCCACATTTTTGTGCCATATCCACTCAATGTTCTCTATATCTTTCTTTTTTTTTCAGATCTTTGTTTGTGGTATTAGATAGTTTGAACAATCAGGATGGTAGTGTTAGTGCCTCAGCACAGAACTGGTTGGTGCGGGCTCTTTCCCTCAGTGATGTGGTCCGTATCTTGGAGCCGGTGCTACTCTTACTGTTGGATCCGAGAACACAGAGATCACCCATACAAAGCATCAAACAGAATCTCTCTGTTGGTATGGAATCAAAACACACAAAAACACACACACCAGATAAATACTCAGAGGTACCTGAGCTTTAGTTTGGGAGTATCATTTTTTTATTAAAATTTCATTTTAAATTGTATGGCAATTATAATACAGTACAAACGGGATTGTACCTCTACATCTAAAATAATCAATATAGTAATTTGCATAAATAGTGTTCAAGACTGATAGCAATAGCAAGAGTTGATTTTTCTTTTATATAAAAATTAAAGTATGGGGCACCTTGTGTAAAATAGATTATTTTAGGGTAATGGAAATTATCAATTTATGATATTTATATTCTTGGGCTCTGATTCTACTGTATATGTGATTTAGGTAATGTAAAGTCACTGAGCTGGAGAGACAGATCCGTCACAAAAAGTGCTGGAGACAACATGATGCCCGGTTGCCAAACAGAAGAAAGCTTTGTCAGTCGCATCACCATAGTAGACCGTGAAGCATTATGGGTGGAGTTGGAACGAGATCCAGAACTAACACCCCCAGACTCCCCAACAATGTCCCGGAGTGAGAGTGAAGAGACTGAGGGAGAAGACGAAGAAGTAGAGGAAGAAGAGGAAAGTGAACACACCGAATCTGCAGACACAAGTGGTGCTCAGAACTCCACCGAAAACTCCACCTCAAGCTCCGCCCTTTACCTGCAGCGACATGACGATGGTAGCATAGAGGAAGAGGGTGTGGCCAATGGCCTACACAGGGTGGATTCAGAACGAACGCAGGTTTCCGATTCACTCTCAAGTGATGAAGATGATGGGCAGTTGGAGGCCATGGCCAAATCCCGGATGCTGAAGCGACAGCGGGAGAAACGTGAGGCGGTGGATTCACTGTTCCGCCATGTTCTACTCTATAAGAAGCAGTATGAGAGCAGGAGAATTCTCTATGCCTTCACTATTTTAGAGACCATCCTCCGGACAAGTGCAGGGCCATTTGTGGAGTCTCTATCCAGTACTTCTTTGGACTGCAGCTCCATTGCCCATCTCAACCTCATCCAGAACCTTCTGCAGAGACACCGTCAGGCTCAGGATGGTGGCAGCTTCTATGGGCAATTGCAGATCTCAACTCCACCAAGTGGAGCCACTCCTGACCCATCCCAGCCAGCCTCTTCACCTCTCCATTCACCATCTTCTCCTTCTTCTCCACCAACTCTCCTGCTAGAGCTACTCACCTGCCTTTGTATGCGCTATCTCCGCTCTCACTATCCCTCCTATGCTAACATTCCCAATTGCCAACTCCAGGCCAATCGGGAGGTGCAGGTGAAAAGCATGGAGGTGCTGACAGAGTTGATGATCCAGTTGGTGAGAGTGGCCCAGCAAGCTCAAATTGGAGAGGCAAAGGGAACTGCTAGTCTGGAGGCTGTCCGCAACCTTCTTTGGGGCTACAAGGTGCAGCAGTATGTCCTTCTAACGCTTTCCGCCTCCATGTATGTCTGCCAGAGAGCTGATCGGCTTGACCAGCACACATTGCCTGAAGAAGACCAAGGAGAAGACGGAGGGGAGATCTCGGAAGAGAGCCTGATCAACTTTGGCCGGGATGGGACCTGGGCTGAGCACCCGCTCCAGATTGCCCTACTGAAGCTTCTGAAGGTTCTTATTGTATTGGAGCACCACGTGTGTCCACCACACTCCAAGGCACAAGATCACGATCAAAGCCATTCCAACCCACAGCGACGTGCAGAACCACCCTCCTCAGCCTTGGCTCGAGAGTGGCAAACAGCTGTGATGTTCCAGCAGTCCATCAAAGCAGTGCGTTACGTAATCAGTCAGCCTATCACCACTCAGGGCATGTTTGTGTCGGCAGCAGCTCGAGCTTTGCACCCGCAGTATGGCTGCGCCATGCATCCAGCCTGGGTGACCCTGCTATGTGAAGTTCTACCATATTTAGGACGATCACTGGCCATCATTGTATCACCCATTATTGCCCAGATCTGCAGGAACCTGGATGAACTGGTTAAACAGCACGAGCATGATGGAATCAAGGCTTCACATAAGTAAATAATGTGTGTGGTTGTTTGCGTTTGTGTGAGAGTGAGTGCGCATGAAGTGTCTGATAAGGTGTTGATACTTACATGTTGTTGTTTTGTTGCAGCCATAGCTTGAAATGGGTGTATATTTTGTGGCTTTCTTTAGTGGTACCTTAAAGAGGGAGAATATAGCGCCTGACTATCCTCTGACACTACTGGAAGGACTGACCACTATCACACACTACTGTCTTCTAGACCACAAAAAAGTAAGACATACAAGCACCCGCTAATGCAAATAGTGGCAGATCCTGGCATAGGTGACATAGACATTTGCCTAGTGAGGCAAAATCCTCCTGTGTTACTCTCATAGCTCTAAAGGTCTGTTCACACAGACTACATTTCTGAATCTGAAGGTTGCAAAGTTACTGTACTGTTGGTTGCTAGTAGGTGTATAGCATTGTGGGTTATTTGCAAAAACTGTCTGCACCATAAAATTCAACCAAATACACCTGTTTTCCTGATATACATCCACTGATATACTGTTGTAGTTATAACCAAGTCTGATCTTGCCATGGGCATCAAAAACACCAGGATCACCACTGAACATGTAATAATGCTTCAAAACACTAATGTATTTTATAATTGTTTTGTGCCTGTAGACAACTGCTGGCTGTGATGTTCCAGACCTACGAAACGCTAGCAATGCCATTCTGGAGGAGTTTCCACACATGATTAGCAGCATGGCCTTACTTTGGGGTGTGGTCAAGGGCTGTGACTCCGCCCGTGGCAGCAGAGCCTCACCCACCTCTGTGTACTTTAAAGGCACAAAGGTATATCTGATACTTGAAGTAAACAAAAATGTTTTATACAATTTTGTTTAATTAAAGATCATGCCGTGTTGTTAACTGCTTAGTGGTGGGTTTTTGTTCTCTATAGATCTTGAGGCAAAAGGTTTTGGAGTTCTTAATGCCATTAACTCAGCAGTTTGGGGTGCAGATCATGGCCTCTGTGGCTGCTGTATGGAGCAGCAGGAAGAGCCGCAAAAGACGTTCCAGAAATAAGGTGAACAATAGATATCAAAATGCAAAAATGACATTGTCATACAATAGACTTCTGGAATTATGTTTTTAAATTTTGTTTGTGTTTGTGTATTCATGCATAGATTTTACCAGATGCTAGCGATTCTCAAATGACCTTGGTGGACCTAGTGAAGGCACTAAGCACACTCCGTACGGACACCATACTGCAGCTCATCAGAGAGGTGGTGAAGAAACCCCACCAGATCAAAGGAGACCAGGTATTGCACTCTCTCTCACACACACACACACACACACACACACACACACACACACACACGTTTACTTGGCTATCTAAATGGGGACATTTCATAGACTTCTATTGTTTTTATATACAGCTAGTTATAAATACTATAATCTAAACAAAAACTTTCTAAAACTTTTTTTTTAAAATTCATTTTGTATGATTTATACAAATGAGGATGTCTCCAAAAGATGATTTTGTCAGATTTAGCTCACCTCTGGTTATACATTTGTTCCCAAAATATGGTTAAGTGGGCGCGCACACACACACACACACACACACACACACACACACACACACACACACAGTGACGTTTAACTATAAAATTACATCATGTATTAATCTTAACTCTCTTTCTCACTATCAGAAGACTACTTTAGTTGACATTCCAATGCTACAGTTCAGCTACGTCTACATTCAAAGGTAAAAGTTTCCATTGACATCATCTTCGATTTTAATTGTACCTTATTTCATTTGCTATCATATAATGTCATTTACTGTAAAATGACTATAGTCCAGTGAACTGTTGCAATCCCGTTTAAGCAAATGGCTAAAGTGCTATTTACTGTTCATTGGAAGATTCAGCCTTGACTGTATTGTTCTACAAGGCAGATGTTTTTAGTGGAGTGTTGATGGTATTGTCCTTCTTGGTCTTTTTTTGCAGTCTCACTGCTCAAGCTCTTCAGGAGAATATCAATCCTCTTCTCTGTCTGCTCAGAGAATCTTCCCAGCTTAATCTCGCCCCTCCTGGACACTTCTTGCTCCTTGGGTGAATAAAATAACGTGGTCACTATTATGTTTGCTTATAGAGATTTGAACAGACTCTAAATATTAACCTTTAGTGCATAGCTTGTCTTGCACCAGTTGGTGCTAGTATGACCAGTGCAAAATGACCAGTATGAAACCACCTAGCAACACCTTAGCAACTACACTGCAACATACTAATAACAAAATCAGAACACCTTAGCAATAATGCAACATTTAAAAAAAGACAGTCAGAAAACTATTAAAGATAAATAAGAGCTTTTATTAATTATATGAAACAATTATTGTTCTTGTTAGATACTATTGAAAGGTAAAACGTCTTTTGAAACACTAATCTGTTTATTTTACTGTTGCAGCATCCTTAATGACTGTGTAAATAGACTTCCCAATATCGACAACAAGAGGGATACTAAAGAACTGCAGGTAGGACAGATACAGTGAGACAGCAAAACCAGAATTATGTTGATATAGTAGAAATGTCAAAATATGTTTACATAGCAATTGTACCTTCAACAGGAAGTGAGCCAGCGCATACTAGAAGCGGTGGGAGCTGTGGCCGGCTCGTCTCTTGAGCAGACTAGCTGGCTGAGCCGTAACCTGGAAGTGAAAGCACAGCCTCAAGTCTGTCCTCAGGGAGATGAAGATGACCATGATGGCAATGAGTTTGAGGGTAAACCTACGCAGAAATGCTTATGCTTACAGCACAATGCCCATTGCTGTATTGCCAACATGATATATGACCCATGCTGGCAAAATGATTCACAATGAGCAAAAATTAGTTATTGTTATAACTCAGCAAAGTCAATTTTGAGAGAAATCGATTTAAAGTTTTCTGAAGGTTCCAAAACAAAATCACCTAGCAACCATACCTTAAAATCCCTGGTAATACCACCAAATTTGGTACAAACCAAGTTAAAACCCATATCTATAAGAAATACTGTATATATATTCAACTTTTTTTCCATGATTCCACAATTGCTTGATTGACATTAATGAAATAGACAGCCTATATATTAAAGGTGCAGTAAGTGGTATTTGAACTACGCTGTTGGACATTGTTGATATTTGAAATCAACCCAAACAAACCGACCCCTCTCTTAATTGCTCCGCCTCCAAAACTCACACTCCACTTCTAACCACCCTGCTCTGAGCCGGTCTCGCACCGCTGCCCGATCGCTGCTGGCATGTGAGGCGAATGCAGTACCAATGACGCTAAGCACCTCATTCTCTAGTGGTCGTCAGTGCGCAGTCGTTTAACTGCAAAACTCCCACTATCTGGCCGCTGTTACACACGCAATGCGAGTGGGTGTCTGTTTATCACAGCTGACGCGCAACAAAATGCTTCATGAAAAATAAAGTGCAGATGATGAATGAATGACAAGGAAGCACAAAAAATGAACATACAGTACACACGAGTAAATACAAAGTGTTCGTTGTTGTTAGGCGCAAACAGCACAGCAGCTCCAGACAATCAAAACCCACCCTGCGTCCCAATGTCCATACTATCCATCCTAAATAGTATGTGAGATTAAAGTAAGTGTGTCCCAAAGCATAGTATGTTGAAAAGAGTATGCCAAAAGTCCCCGGATGGTCTACTGTTTCCGGTAGATTTTCGAAGTGTGGACAAAGCCACTGGAAGGCAAGCCTGCAACCTTTAGCCAAAAAAGCGTAACGGCTAATGCTAACGCTCCGCCTCTGGCGGTACGCAGGGAATGAGACCAGAGGCTGTTTTTTGAATGGATGTCAATGGATGAGAGGCTTCACTATGCTGAATAAACAGCTTTTGTGGGGAAATAGCTAATCATTTAATTAATCGACAGCTTGTTCGCTAATCTTCAGCATGTTTTACACTAAACAATACTTTCGTTGGGAACTATATGTAGATTTTAGCTTGATAAAAATGTATTTTTTTAAGAGAAGGCAGACTAGGGAATGTTGCGACTGATGTCACTGCCATTACACGATAGGCTGAGAGGTGCCGCACGTGATTAAGTTAGCCGTTACGCTTTCTCCAATGGTAAGAGATACAGACCCTCTCATCTCCCTATAATATACAATCTCTGGTGTGTATCCGTGCACACTATAAAGGCTAATATTGCCCACAACCCATTGCGCTTTGGATGAGGATTCAGTTCAGAACTACAAACACGAGTAAAAAGTGTTAAAAAACTACAAAACGTGGCGGATATGCGCGACCGACGGTGAGAGGTTTGAGTGACTAATAATCAGTTTAACCTGATAGAAAATATTTATTTAATGTTATCCGTGTTATATTTCATCTGCAATACCAATGTGGACTTTTATAAAGATCCGATTGGCCATTAACTTTTAAATGCATCATTATGCATATGAGAAGAGTTCTCCCCATGAAAGACCCGCGACTGCAGATCAACGTGCTACTGCATTTCTCTCCGATACGTTAGGAAATTAACTAAATTAAATGTGGTGGAGGATGTAAGATGATTGACAGGCTAGTTTACAGTGACAGGATGCGACAGAGAGCAAAGACGCAATTGTATGACGTGATAGTATGTCCCAAAGCTTGTCTACTCTTTTGCTACACACTCAAAAGTATGTACTTTTTGTTCACAAAAAGAGTACATACTTCTAGGGCGTAGTAGAAGTAGGCGAATTGGGACGCAGCACCAGTGTACTCACATGAGAAGCGGGATCAAAGCAGTTTTCAGGCCTTCCCTCTTATCTCTCTCCAGCGCTGGAAAGCTTTTCTAATATAACCGGGTCCTAAAGCGCTTGCCCAGGCATTAACCTTCATTCCAGTGATATTCTTTTGAGCTGTTTTGTATTGTGTCCCATTTCTTGTTCTGAAGTTTTTTTTTTTTTTTTTTTCTTATTTTCAAATCCTCCTCTTGCTAGTTCTCTCTCCTCGACCGTCATACGCCCCCTGATGCTGATTGGTTAGACGTTTGTTATTGGAGTCGGCCCGACTAACTTCCAAACAGTGTATTTGAAATATCACTGAGTCCCCCTTTAAGACCTACTGTACCAAACGGATCTAATATAATGTTACACATCAGATGTTTTTCCCCAGCAGTTAACCAAATGTTCACTTAAGACATAACAGATGTTTGCGTGAATCCTCGCCAAGACAGATTTTTTGAAATACTGTAAATCTGTGTATGTGTATATCGGGATCGCGCTGTCTGAGGTGTCTTTGTGCGTGTGCTTCGGATCTGTTTCGGATCTGTTTTATGGCCAAAGGAAAGGTACTCCTCTCAGAAAACGTACAAATAAAGATGATTTTAAATGTTTAATTGCTATTTGGACCATTGGGATCTCTAGATGAGGGCTTAATGAACTCATTTTTATGAAAACCTCTATTTTGACCAAAATTGACATTTTTCACTTGTTTTGCCTGTAGCTCGAAACTAGCCCATGCGCACTATGACTCATTCACATATGTCACATATAGGTCACGTATGATAATAATTATGCCTAGCTGTATTACCTACTTGGAAACAGAGGCAGTTTTAAAATGGATTATGTTCTGTCTTTATCTCAGAGTGTGCAGGCCAGGGCAGCGCTATGGTGTCATCTTCAGTGCCATCTGTATTCAGTGTACAAGCTCTGGTTCTGCTGGCTGAGGTAAGAGATATGCAGAAATGTCCACACAGACACATGGCTCCAGCTAAATGGCTGCATATGCTTAAGAAATGCAAAATTCTCATTTATTACTTCAATGCAAAAATACTATACAAAATGCAGAAATAATATACAAAATGCAGAAATAATAATAAAATATCATTGTATTAATTAAATTGTAAAGTGCAGTTGTAAGTAAACGCTTTGGCCTTATTTGTTGTAATGAATTTAATTTATGCTGATTTAAAAAAAAAAAAAATGGACAAATTGGATAGAGAAATGCAACAGATAACTAGAGTGTTCTTATTTGTGCTTATTGTGTTTGTAGGTTCTCGCTCCTCTTTTGGACATGGTCTATCGCAGTGATGAGAAGGAGAAAGCTGTGCCTCTCATTTCCCGTCTTATGTATTATGTTTTTCCCTATCTAAAAAATCACAGGTGAGTATGCCAAAGATGCACTTCAGTTAAAATTATACACTTGTGGTAGTGATCAATACTGCTTAGTATTTTATTCAGAAGCTTTGGTTTATTTATTGTCATATGACAGTGGTGTCAGATAGTTTTCATTTCAAACTATGGGTGTGACGAGATCTCATTATATTAAAATGTGACAATATTTGTCATCAACGTGAAAAGCCATCTCGCGATAACAGCATGACAGAGTTGAGTTTGTGGCATTATATTGTTCTGTTTTTACTGCATATGATAATTCATACTCAGAAAGTAGAACTGAAGTGACATTCATTACAAGATGTTTAGGTAAAACATCTCAAAATGCACCTGCATTGTTTTGCATTTTGTCTTTCAGTCGAATAAAATACTTTTTTCCAGTCATATACTTCTTAATTGAAGAATTCTTAAAAATACTAAAATATCCTCTCATCTCATTCTTGTAAAACCAAATATCGTGTATTGTCTCATTTCATGAGCTAAGGGTATCGTCACACCCCATTTAAAACTCTTTTAATATTTCCGTAACTGTTTCTCAATTTATATCTCTCTCAGTGCCTATAACATGCCTAGTTTCTGTGCGGGTGCTCAGTTGTTGAGCAGTCTGAGTGGATATGCCTACACTAAACGAGCGTGGAAGAAAGAGGTGCTGGAGCTCTTCATGGACCCACTGTTTTTCACAATGGAGTCCTCATGTTCCTGCCAGTAAGATGGATACTTTCACAACATTCTAAATTTTATTCTGGTTTAATGTAGTGGTTTTTATCAAGTCATTCCCATAAAAGCAAAATAATCAAATAGTTTGGGTAGTGTGTGTGTGTGTGTGTGTGTGTGTGTGTGTGTGTGTATAAGTATATATCACTAGTTTGACTTTGAAGCCACTAAACTCTCATATTGTGCTTTAGTTGGAGATCCATCGTAGACCATCTTCTGACTCACGAGAAAACAATGTTCAAAGACTTGATGAGTGAGTATATGTACATATTTCTGCTTTAGACAGTCATTTGTTATATGATCGGTGTGACTTGTATTGTGTGGGTTCATGTTGTACCATATGCAGGCATGCAGAGCAGTTCTTTGAAGCTCTTCAGCAGCGCTGAGCAGAAGCCCATGCTACTGAAACGACAGGCTTTTGCCATGTTTAGCGGAGAGAATGACCAGTACCACTTCTATTTGCCTCTCATACAAGGTATCACTGAGTCTGTGTGGAAAACAAATATGGGTAACTTGTAATGTAGCACAGGAAAATTTTCAAGCAAACACTTTCTTCATCAAATATATTCTAGAGCGTCTAACAGAGAACCTGCGTGTGGGACAGACTCCATCAGTGTCCGCTCAGATGTTCCTCATGTTCCGTGTTCTCCTGTTGAGGATCTCACCACAACATCTCACCTCTCTCTGGCCAATTATGGTCACTGAGCTGGTAAGAAATACACCAGTTGTCCTCTCTTTACAAAGAATATTTGTTTCCTTGATTGTGTTCAAATGCTTCATCAGTTGTTTTGAATGTTCTTTCTACTTTGGTTGGGTACAGTTAAAATATTTATGTTGAATATTTCAGATACGCATTTTTAACCGCCTTGAGAAGACACTGCTGGATGATAAAGAAGTTTCAAAGTGAGTCTTCCTTTATGACAAAATGCTGTCAGAATATATTTTTTCCCTCAGTTTACATGGAAAAAAACCTTTCTGTTTCAGGAGTAAATTGCGGGGTGGCCATGACAAGAATGGTCTGCTGTGCTTCCCTCAGGCAGAGCTGGACATGTACCTGTCAGCCTGCAAGTTCCTGGACACTGCTGTGTCCTTCCCTCCTGAGCAGATGCCTCTGTTTCAAATGTGAGACTCATGTGAACTGTGTTTATGCATGTTATTCGGTGTTTACTCATGCCATACCTGTGATAAATGACCAGAAACAGTTTAATTGTTCATTATTATGGATGTTTTTATAAACTATTATTATATTCAAATCTTTCAGTGAATATTTTAGACTTGAAATATAGCACACAGTTCAGACTATTTTATCAATTTTATTCCACTTCAATTCTTTTGTGGAGCTTGGCAATATAAATCATAGCCCATTTTCATTGTATGGAAATTAAAATGGCTCAGACATTCTGCTGAATATTTTTTGTGATCTTAAAAAAAAATCAAATGAACAACTTTTTTTAAATATTCCTTTATTCCTTTTCTTTACACACCTCACAAAGACCTCTTATTTTAGGTACAGGGACCTTCTAATAATATAACATGTTTAACTCCTTATTAGGTCTTTTGACATTTTTAACCTAAGTGGACTGTCATGGCTGTTCTAACACTGGCAGCTGTTAGTAATAGATTATTAGGTTCTGTATTATTTCTAGGTGACCTGTCATGCCTGGCCCAACATAAATGACTTCTGATCTAATCCACACCCTAAAATATACTGTTCATGACTTGTTAATGAATTGCCAGTATTTATTTATAGGTATCGCTGGGCTTTCATTCCTGAAGTAGATGTTGACCATTATGATGGACGAGGAAACACTCTGCTGGAAGGAGAACAAGAATGTAAACCCCATATTGTTAGGATACTGGATGGAATAAACCGACGCTATGGGGTAAGATCTCCTTACACAAGACATGCTTTAATGTATCTGTGACTCAGCACCAGCGAACCAGTAAAAATGAGACCCAATTGTCAGTCTATAAATATTTTAATTGTGTGTTCAGGAACTGAATGGAACAGCGGGAGAGTCGAGCACAGATCGAGTGGAGTTTCCTTTGCTCACACTGCGTTCCCTCTGCTCCATCGTGGATCTCGTGCCATTCTTCAGCACCCTCTGCTGCTCTTTTAATGGCTCTCCTGCACACCTCCCACATTATGCTGCGGACTACCCACCGCCCAGCAGTGATCAGGTCATGAAACGCCTAGAGCACATCATTGAAGGAGAGTTCCTCGATGGAATGGACAGTTAGATAGATCACATTCTCAGATTCTGCATTTGCTTTTGTAATTTATGTAATCGGTTTCTCTCCGACACAAATTTCATTGTAGCATAATAGTTTACATTAAATGCATAAAGGTCTCTGCTAATTTTCTCATGATCTTAATCAATGCACGTCAAGTTGTTGAAGGTCTTTAAAATGTTATGACCGAGTCGTACACGCTGTGAATGTATATCATCTTTGTATTTTAATTTGGCTTAATGTGGGCTTTCCAAGCATTCTGTTCATTCTGTGAACATTCCATTACTTTTTTTAATGAATGAGCCAAATTAATGATTATTTGGCCATGTTTCAACGGCCATAATGATCACAACAAACAGATAATTTATTGTTTGGTCCATGGCATTTTTCAGTTGTGTGTAGGGCTGTCAGTCATTTCTTGACTTGAAATCCCTTTGCAGTATTTTTGCTTCCTGACCTGGAAGCATTATTTCCCCCTGTATGGCTCGCATCTATCTGTTGGAAAATACCGACAATGTCTTTTTTATTTACCAGTATCTATTTATAAGACTTTCTGTAGCTTTCTGTATGTTTTTTTATTCTGCTATATTTCCCCACTCGCTTTAAATTAAAGGGGACCTATTATGCAAAATACACAGATGATGATTTATATTAACAGCATATATATAGCAGTAGGTACTGTATATTATGCTGCTTTCACTTTAATACACAAATCTAATATAAACATGCAATTCCTTTCCCTGCTGTTTACGTTCACATACATAACCAACTGTGTTTGTGAACTTTGTGTATTTGACAGTTTAAGTGCAATAAAACATGTAAGAGAAATTAGTTTAATACTCACAAATCGCGCGGTCTGATAGTCAGTTTCTGTGCACATGATTCGGATGTGTGCACTCAGAAAACCATATGTCAAAAGTTTAAACTGTTATGGCTTTAAAATGCATGCAAATAATTAACTTTCATGATGACGAAGAAATGCAATGTCACGTGAGCGTGACCGCGATAGAGATGATAATCAAACCCAAACAGATGTTTTGCCAGAGTATTCGAGGCATGAGTTGTACGGGCTCTGCCTCTTCTGGAAAGTGGGGTGGGGAGAAGCAGCTCATTTTCATTTAAAGATACATGCACGAAAACAGCATGTTTTTCCTTGGGCATTTACAACATGGTATAATAAATGATCTGTGGGGTATTTTGAGCTGAAACTTCAGACACATTCTGGGGACACCTGAGACTTATATTACATCTTGTAAAAAGGGGCATAATAGGTCCCCTTTAAGGATGATATGTCTTTATTCTTGTTATGTGGATATTGAATGTCTTGGATATTGAATGTTTTCTTTCTCTGTGTAGAATGAATGCTTACAACAAAGGAATTGTAAAAGCACATTTTTATTTCTGTACCTAAGGGAATGTTTTTGATCCATGTTTGTGTTCTTGATCATCTGTAGGACCTCAAGGATGTTTTTATGCTGTTGCTTTAATTTTAGAGTGCACCTGATTTGGCAGTTGTAATCTCTAATGTAACTGCTAGTATACTATCTTGCCCTTTGATTGAAGTGCCTAAAAACAAATGCTCTAATTATGAAACACATTTGCTTGTTCTGTAGTTGCTATATGCAGTTGTGTCAGAGAAATGAAAAGCTTATATTTCCCATTAACAGCAGTGTAAAGAGCTATTATTTAAGTGATATCAGAATTTAGTGATTTGTTCTCTTAAATGTAGACATTTTTCTTGAGGGGAAAAAAAATGTTAATGCTTATTAAAGTGAATTATTTTATGTGTATGTTCTGCACATCTAAATAAAATGAATCAGAATCATAAAGTGATTTTGCCTGGTGTTTGTTAGCTTTTTGGTGTTTTCTTATGATGTCTAAATGCATATACAAATACAAAACCTAATACAAAGATAGGGATTATGTCTGAATATTTGCATTATTTTATATATAAATTATGCACAATTTAGAGGTGAATATTGTCTAGCGCCACAGAATCCCCTCAAAATACAAAATATTAAAGAATAAATGGCATTGGATCAAAATATTGTACATTAATAATTTCATTACAAAAAAAAAGTTATTGACTGCCGAGGGTCACAAGTGTGACCTCTTAGTGAGAAATACCAGAGGGTTAATGGTGTACTAAAAGAGGGTATATAAATGGGGTACTGCATACAGTGTTTACTAGTACATTCAATTACATTTAAATCAATGCTTGTTAAGAAAAAAATACACATCATTTTTAATGACCTAATGGCCCTTGTTGTATATGTTTTCTGCATTTCTGCAGTGCATCCTTGACATCCCCAGAAATTAAAAGGGTCACAAATGAAAAATAAATACTTCAATTAGCTGAGGACACCACAGGCAACATATAACACATTGCTAAATTAAATAAGGTCTAAATGCATAAAGTTTTCTGTGAGGGTTGTGCTTAGGGGTAAGGTTAAGGTTAGGAGACACATTATACAGTTTGTACAGTATAAAAATCATTAAGGCCCCATAAAACATGGAAACCCAACATGTCTGTATGTGTGGTCCTGGTAAACCCAATGTTATGTGGACAAAATGTCCCCACAAAGATGGCACTATCCTTGTCCTTGTGGCTACATGTTTGGTCCCCATGAAGAAAAGAGCTTGTGATTTATACTGAATGAATTTTTTTTTTTTTTTTTTTTTTTTTTTTTGAAAATGTAAAAGTGCAGAAAGTTTTCTGTGATAGGTTGGTTTAGGGGTAGGTTAAGGGTTAGTGGATAGAATATACAGTTCCAGCGCCCTCTGCTGCTGCAGCAGAAGTTTAATATTGACAGTTACACTAGGGTGCAATTCACTCAAAAATACCTCAGATCATGCTGCAAGACAAGTTATTGTGTAAATATTTTTCTAAAACACTAGAAATATAAATTCAGTCAAGTGTGACTAAATAGTGTAAATATATAATTTTATTTAAATTTGAAGTGATTCTTATTGTAATTACATAAACCGCTCACAGACTAGTCTTGATTTATACATTTAATAAATAAATATTAGTTATAAATATTGTAACTTATGAATATAAAATGTAAGAGGTTTAATATGTTTATAGGTAAAAGTAAAATACCTTCACTTTGTTGATTGTAGATATATATCTTGGTTTTAGGATTTTCAGGATCTTCCGGGATCTGCCAGCTCTGTCAGGCTGGTCTCTTTTTAGCATTTTGCATTTTAGTTTTGGAAATGATTTGGATGTTCTTCTGGATGTCTTGACCAAAATTATGGTTAAACATGGATTTCCTTCTGTTTTTAACCCTCTGGTGGTCTTTGGTCATTTTAGACAGAAAAAGTTTACTTTTTTTTTTTTTTTTACTTCATTGGAATGGTAGGGGGAGAGTTGGGAGGGTTGCAAAACTTTGCATTTGCATTTCCTCATGAGGCTGCTTTCTTCCAGGAAGGAAAAGGGGCTAACTGAGCATGTTTCGTTACAAGATGTCAATGATGGTCAGTTTTGTTTCTCTATGAGTTTTCGATAGCAGTCAGCTTCGTTCCTTTACGAGATCAAGATCTCAATGAGTGTCAGTTTTGTTTCAACACGACATATGAATGACGGTCGGTTCTGTTCCTTTGCGAGATTTCAATGACAATCAGTTTTGTTCCTTTACAAGACCTCAATGACAATGGCTTTTGTTCCTTTACAAGATATCAGTGATGGTGAGTTTTGTTCCTTTATGAGATTTCAGTGACACTCGGTATTGTTCCTTTACAAGATCTCAATGACGGTCGGTTTTGTTCCTTTACAAGATCTCAATGACGGTCGGTTTTGTTCCTTTACAAGATTTCGGTGACAATCTGCTTTGTTTTGTTACAAGATTTCAATGAGGGTCGTCTTTGTTTTTCTACAAGACCTCAATGATGGTGGCTTTTGTTCCTTTACAAGATCTCAGTGACAGTGGGTTTTGTTCCTTAACAAGATTTCAGTGAGGGTCGGTTTTGTTCATTTACAAGATCTCAATGATGGTCGGTTTTGTTCCTTTACGAGATTTCAGTGACAGGCGGCTTTGTTTCGTTACAAGATTTCAACGAGGATCGGTTTTGTTCCACTACAAGATCTCAATGATGGGGGCTTTTGTTCCTTTACAAGATCTCAGTGACGGTGGGTTTTGTTCCTTAACAAGATTTCAATCACAGTCGGTTTTGTTCTTTTAAAAGATCTCTATGACGGTCGGTTTTGTTCCTTTACGAGATTTCAGTGATGGTCAGTTTTGTTACTTTAGGAGTTCTATATGACGGTCTGTTTTGTTCCTTTACAAGATCTTTATGACAGTCCGTTTTGTTCCTTTATGAGATTTCAGTGACAGGCGGCTTTGTTTCGTTAAGAGATTTCAATGAGTGTCGGTTTTGTTCCTCTACAAGACCTCAATGATGGTGGCTTTTGTTCCTTTACAAGATGTCAGTGACGGTCAGTTTTGTTCCTTTATGAGATTTCAGTGACAGTCGGTTTTGTTTCGTTGCGAGATTTCAACGATAGTTGGGTTTGTTCCTTTAGGAATTCTCAATGAAGGTCGGTTTTGTTCCTCTACAAGACCTCAATAATGGTAGCTTTTGTTCCTTTACAAGATCTCAGTGACGGTGGGTTTTTTTCCTTAAGATCTGAATTACAGTCAGTTTTGTTTCTTGACAAGATCTGAATGATGGTCGATTTTGTTCCTTTATAAGATTTCAGTGACAGTCTGTTTTGTTTCGTTACGACATTTTAATGAGGATCGGTTTTGTTCTTCTACAAGACCTCAATGATGGTGGCTTTTTTTCCTTTACAAGATTTCAGTGACGGTGGGTTTTGTTTTTTAACAAGATTTCAATGATGGTCAGTTTTGTTCCTTTAGAAGTTCTCAATGAGGGTTGGTTTTGTTCCTCTACAAGACCTCAATGATGGTGGCTTTTGTTCCTTTACAAGATCTCAGTGACGGTGGGTTTTTTTCTTAAGAAGATTTCAATTACAGTCGGTTTTGTTCTTTGACAAGATTTCAATGACAGTTGGTTTTGTTCCTGTACAAGACCTCAATGATGGTGGCTTTTGTTCCTTTACAAGATCTCAGTGATGGTGACTTTTTTTCCTTAAGATTTGAATTACAGTCAGTTTTGTTTCTTGACAAGATCTGAATGACAGTCAATTTTGTTCCTTTACAAGATTTCAGTGACAGTCTGTTTTGTTTTGTTTCGTTACGAGATTTCAATGAGGATCAGTTTTGTTCTTCTACAAGACCTCAATGATGGTGGCTTTTTTTCCTTTACAAGATCTCAGTGACGGTGGGTTTTGTTTTTTAACAAGATTTCAATGATGGTCGGTTTTGTTCCTTTACAAGATCTCTATAACGGTCCATTTTGTTCTTTTACAAGATTTCAGCGACAGGCGGCTTTGTTTCGTTAAGAGATTTCAATGAGTGTCGGTTTTGTTCCTCTACAAAACCTCAATGATAGTGACTTTTGTGCCTTTACAAGATCTCAGTGACGGTGGCTTTTGCTCCTTAAGAAGATTTCCATGACAGTCGGTTTTGTTTCTTGACAAGATCTCAATGACGGTAGGTTTTGTTCCTTTATGAGATTTCAGTGCCAGGTGGCTTTGTTTCGGTACAAGATTTCAATGAGGGTCGGTTTTGTTCCTCTACAAGACCTCAGTGATGGTGGCTTTTGTTCCTTTACAAGATGTAAGTGATGGTCAGTTTTGTTCCTTTATGAGATTTCAGTGACAGTCGGTTTTGTTTCGTTGCGAGATTTCAATGTTGGTCGGTTTTGTTCCTTTAAGAGTTCTCAATCAAGGTCGGTTTTGTTTCTCTACAAGACCTCGATGGTGGCTTTTGTTCCTTTACAAGATCTCAGTGACGGTGGGTTTTGTTCCTCAACAAGATTTCAGTGATGGTCAGTTTTGTTCCTTTACAAGATCTCAATGACGGTCGGTTTTGTTACTTTATGAGAGTTCAGTGACAAGCGGCTTTGTTTCGGTACGAGATTTCAATGAGGATCAGTTTTGTTCCTTTACAAGACCTCAATGATAAGGGCTTTTGTTCCTTTACAAGATCTCAGTGACGGTGGGTTTTGTTTCTCAACAAGATTTCAGTGAGGGTCGGGTTTTGTTTTTCTACAAGACCCCAGTGGTGGTGGCTTTTGTTCCTTTACAAAATCTCAGTGACGATGGGTTTTGTTCCTTAACAAGATTTCAATGAGGGTCGGCTTTGTTCCTTTATGAGATTTCAGTGACAAGCGGCTTTGTTTCGGTACGAGATTTCAATGAGGGTCAGTTTTGTTCCTTTACAAGACCTCAATGATGGGGGCTTTTGTTCCTTTACAAAAGCTCAGTGACAATTGGTTTTGTTCCTTAACAAGATTTCAATGACAGTCAGTTTTGTTACTTTATGAGATTTCAGTGACAAGCGGCTTTGTTTCGGTACGAGATTTCAATGAGGGTCAGTTTTGTTCCTGTAAAAGACCTCTTTTGCTCCTTTACGAGATTTCAGTGATGGTCGGTTTTGTTACTTTAGGAGTTCTAAATAACAGTCAGTTTTGTTTCTTTACGAGATTTCAGTGACAGGCAGCTTTGTTTTGATACAATATTTCAATGAGAATTGGTTTTGTTCCTCTATAAGCCTGCAATGATGGTGGCTTTCTCAGTGACTTCAATCAAGATCTCAAGATATTTGTTCCAGTAGAAGTCCTCAATGATGGTGGCTTTTGTTCGTTACGAGATTTCAGTGACGGTGGGTTTTGTTCCTTAACGAGATTCCAATGACAGTCGGTTTTGTTCCTGTACAAGACCTCAGTTATGGTCGGTTTTGTTCCTTTATGAGATTTCAGTGACAGGCAGCTTTGTTTCGTTATGAGATTTCAATGAGGGTCGGTTTTGTTTCTCTACAAGACCTCAATGATGGTGGCTTTTGTTCCTTTACAAGATCTCAATGATGGTGGCTTTTGCTCCTTTACGAGACTTCAGTGATGGTCGGTTTTATTACTTTAGGAGTTCTAAATAACAGTCAGTTTCCTTCCTTTACAAGATCTCAATGATGGTCGGTTTTGTTTTTTCACGAGATTTCCGTGATGGTCGGTTTTGTTACTTTAGGAGTTCTAAATAACAGTCAGTTTCATTCCTTTACAAGATTTCAATGAGAATCAGTTTTGTTTCTCAACAAAACTGCAATGATGGTGGCTTTCTCAATGACCTCAATCAAGATCTCAAGATCTTTTTTCCAGCAGAAGTCCTCAATCATGGTGGCTTTTGTTCGTTACGAGATGTCAATGAGGGTCGGTTTTGTTCCTCTACAAGACCTCAATGATGGTGGCTTTTGATCCTTTACAAGATCTCAGTGACGGTGGGTTTTGTTTCTTAACAAGATTTCCATGACAGTTAGTTTTGTTTCTGGACAAGATCTCAATGATGGTCAGTTTTGTTCCTTTACAAGACTTCAGTGACAGGCGGTTTTGTTTCGTTACAGGATTTCAATGAGGATCGGTTTTGTTTCTCTACAAGACCTCAATGATGGTGGCTTTTGTTCCTTTACAAGATCTCAATGAAAGTGGGTTTTGTTCCTTAACAAGATTTCAATGACAGTTGGTTTTGTTCCTGTACAAGACCTCAATGATGGTGGCTTTTGTTCCTTTACAAAATTTCAATGACGGTGGGTTTTGTTCCTTAACAAGATTTCAATCACAGTTGGTTTTGTTCCTTTACAAGATCTCTATGAAGGTTGGTTTTATTCCTTTACGAGATTACAGCGATGTCAGTTTATTTCCTTTAGGAGTTCTCAATAGCAGTAAATTTCATTCCTTTACGAGATCTCAATGATGGTCGGTTTTGTTTGCTTTACGAGATTTCAGTGACAGGTAGCTTTGTTTCATTACGAGATTTTAATGAGGGTCGGTTTTGTTCCTCTACAAGACCTCAATGATGGTGGCTTTTGTTCCTTTACAAGATCTCAATGACAGTGGGTTTTGTTCCTTAACAAGATTATCAATAACAGTCGGTTTTGTTCCTTTATAAGATCTCAATGACGGTCGGTTTTGTTCTTCTACAAGACCTCAGTGATGGTGGCTTTTGTTCCTTTACAAAATCTTAGTGACGGTGGGTTTTGTTCCTTAACAAGATTTCAATGAGGGTCGGCTTTGTTCCTTTACAAGATCTCAATGACAGTCGGTTTTGTTCCTTTATGAGATTTCAGTGACAGGCAGCTTTGTTTCATTATGAGATTTCAGTGAGGGTCGGTTTTGTTCCTTTATAAGATCTCAATGATGGGGGCTTTTGTTCCTTTACAAGATTTCAGTGACGATGGGTTTTGTTCCTTAACAAGATTTCAATGATAGTCGGTTTTGTTTCTTTATGAGATTTCAGTGACAGGCAGCTTTGTTTCGGTACGAGATTTCAGTGAAGGTCGGTTTTGTTCCTGTACAAGACCTCAATGATGGTGGCTTTTGTTGCTTTACAACATTTCAGTGATGGTTGGTTTTGTTCCTTTAGGAGTTCTCAATAGCAGTCAGTTTCGTTCCTTTACGAGATCTCGATGGTCGGTTTTGTTCCTTTACGAGATTTCAGTGACAGGCAGCTTTGTTTCATTACGAGATTTCAATGAGGATCGGTTTTGTTCCTTTTACAAGGCCTCAACGATGGTGACTTTTGTTCCTTTACGAGATTTCAGTGATGGTCGGTTTTGTTCCTTTAGGAGTTCTCAATAGCAGTCAGTTACATTCCTTTACGAGATCTCAATGATGGTCGATTTTGTTCCTTTACGAGATTTCAGTGACAGGCGACTTTGTTTCGTTACGAGATTTCAATGAGGATTGGTTTTGTTCCTGTACAAGACCTCAATGATGGTGGCTTTTGTTCCTTAACAAAATCTCAGTGACGGTGAGTTTTGTTCCTTTACAAGATCTCAACGATGGTCGGTTTTGTTCCTTTATGAGATTTCAGTGACAGGCGGCTTTGTTTCGTTATAAGATTTCAATGAGGGTCGATTTTTTTCCTCTACAAAATCTCAATGATGGTGGCTTTTGTTCCTTTACAAGATCTCAGTGACGGTGGGTTTTGTTCCTTAACCAGATTTCAATTACAGTCAATTTTGTTCCTGTTCAAGACCTCAATGATGGTGGCTTTTGTTCCTTTACGAGATTTCAGTGATGATTGGTTTTGTTCCTTTAAGAGTTCTCAATAGCAGTCAGTTTTGTTCATCTACAAGATCTCAATGACGGTCGGTTTTGTTCTTTTACGAGATTTCAGTGCCAGGCAGCTTTGTTTCATTACGAGATTTCAATGAGGGTCTGTTTTGTTTCTCTACAAGATCTCTATTATGGTGGCTTTTGTTCCTTACAAGATCTCAGTGACGGTGGGTTTTGTTCCATACCAAGATTTCAATGACAGTCGGTTTTGTTCCTGTACAAAGTCTCAGTGAGGATCGGTTTTGTTCCTTTAGAAGATTTCAGTGATGGTTGATTTTGTTCTTTTAGGAGTTCTTAATAGCAATCAATTTCGTTCCTTTACGAGATCTCAATGATGGTCAGTTTTGTTTTTTTACAAGATTTCAGTGACAAGCAGCTTTGTTTCATTACAAGATTTCAATGAGGATTGGTTTTGTTCCTCTACAAGACCTCAATGATGGTGGCTTTATATCCTTTACAAGATCTCAGTGACGGTGGGTTTTGTTCCTCAACAAGATTTTAATAGCAGTCGGTTTTGTTCCTGTACAAGACCTCAATGATGGTGGCTTTTGTTCCTTTACGAGATTTCAGTGATGGTCGGATTTGTTCCTTAAAAAGATTCCAATGACAGCCGGTTTTGTTTCTTTACAAGATCTCAATGACGGTCGGTTTTCTTCGTTTACGACATTTCATTGACAGGCGGCTTTGTTTCTGTACAAGATTTCAATGAGGATCGGTTTTGTTCCTTTAGGAGTTCTCAATAGCAGTCAGTTCCGTTCCTTTACGAGATCTCAATGATGGTCGGTTTTGTTCCTTTACGAAATTTTTGTGACAGGCAGAGTTGTTTTCGTTACGAGATTTCAATGAGGGTCGGTTTTGTTCTTCTACAAGACCTCAATGATGGTGGCTTTTGTTTCTTTACAAAATCTTAATGACAGTGGGTTTTGTTCCTTTACAAGATCTCAATGGTGGTCGGTTTTGTTCCTTTATGAGATTTCAATGAGAGTTGATTTTTTTTCCTCTACAAGTGCTCAATGATGGTGGCCTTTGCTCTTTTACAAGATCTCAGTGACGGTAAGTTTTGTTCCTTAACAAGATTTCAATGACAGTAGGATTTGTTCCTTTACATGATCTCAATGACGGTCGGTTTTGTTCTTTTACAAGATTTCAGTGACAGGCGTCTTTGTTTTGCCACGAGATTTCAATGACAGTCGGTTTTGTTCCTCTACAATATGTCGATGGAGTGTTTTGTTCCTTTACAAGATTTCCGTGAATGGTGGGTTTTGTTCCTTAACAACATTTCAATGACAGTCGGTTTTGTTCCTTTACAAGACCTCATTGATGGTGGCTTTTGTTCCTTTACGAGATTTCAGTGATGGTCAGTTTTGTTCCTTTAGGAGTTCTCAATAGCAGTCAGTTTCTTTCCTTTACGAGATTTCAATGATGGTCGGTTTTGATCCTTAACAAGACTTCAATGACAGTCGGTTTTGTTTCTTTACAAGATCTCAATGACAGTCGGTTTTGTTCCTTTACGAGATTTCAGTAACAGGCGGCTTTGTTTCTGTACGAAATTTCAATGAGGGTCAGTTTTGTTTTTCTACAAGACCTCAGTGATGATGGTTTTTGTTCCTTTACAAAATCATAGTGATGGTGAGTTTTGTTCCTTAACAAAATTTCAATGAGGGTCAGCTTTGTTCCTTTACAAGATCTCAATGATGGTTGGTTTTGTTCCTTTATGAGATTTCTGTGACAGGCAGCTTTGTTTCGGTACGAGATTTCAATGGGGATCGGTTTTGTTCCTTTACAAGACCTGAATGATGGGGTTTTTTGTTCCTTTACAAGAGCTCAGTGATAGTAGGTTTTGTTCCTTAACAAGATTTCAATGACAGTCGGTTTTGTTCCTGTACAAGACCTCAATGATGGTGGCTTTTGCTCCTTTACGAGATTTCAGTGATGGTCGGTTTTGTTACTTTAGGAGTTCTAAATAACAGTCAGTTTCGTTCCTTTACGAGATCTCAATGATGGTCGGTTTTGTTCCTTTACAAGATCTCAATGACGGTCGGTTTTGTTCCTTTACAAGATTTCAGTGACAGGCAGCTTAGTTTCAGTATGAGATCTCAATGATGGTCGGTTTTGTTCCTCTACAAGATCTCAATGACAATCAGTTTTGTTCTTTTCCGAGATTTCAGTGACAGGCAGTTTTGTTTCGTTACGAGATTTCAATGAGAATCGGTTTTGTTTCTCTACAAGACCTCAATGATGGTGGCTTTTATTCCTTTACAAAATCTCAATGAGAGTGGGTTTTGTTCTTTAACAAGATTTCAATGACAGTTGGTTTTGTTCCTGTACAAGACCTCAATGATGGTGGCTTTTGTTCCTTTACAAAATTTCAATGACGGTGGGTTTTGTTCCTTAACAAGATTTCAATCACAGTTGGTTTTGTTCCTTTACAAGATCTCTATGACGGTTGGTTTTGTTCCTTTACGAGATTTCAGTGATGGTCAGTTTAGTTCCTTTAGGAGTTCTCAATAGCAGTAAATTTCATTCCTTTACGAGATCTCAATGATGGTCGGTTTTGTTTGCTTTACGAGATTTCAGTTACAGTCTGCTTTGTTTTTTCACGAGATTTCAATGAGGGTCTGTTTTGTTCTTCTACAAGACCTCAGTGATGGTAGCTTTTGTTCCTTTACAAAATCTTAGTGACGGTGGGTTTTGTTCCTTAACAAGATTTCAATGAGGGTCGGCTTTGTTCCTTTCCAAGATCTCAATGACAGTCGGTTTTGTTCCTTTATGAGATTTCAGTGACAGGCAGCTTTGTTTCGTTATGAGATTTCAGTGAGGGTCGGTTTTGTTCCTGTACAAGACCTCAATGATGGTGGCTTTTGTTGCTTTACAACATTTCAGTGATGGTCGGTTTTGTTCCTTTACGAGATTTCAGTGACAGGCAGCTTTGTTTCATTACGAGATTTCAATGAGGATCGGTTTTATTCCTTTTACAAGGCCTCAACGATGGTGACTTTTGTTCCTTTACGAGATTTCAGTGATGGTCGGTTTTGTTCCTTTAGGAGTTCTCAATAGCAGTCAGTTACGTTCCTTTACGAGATCTCAATGATGGTCGATTTTGTTCCTTTACGAAATTTCAGTGACAGGCAACTTTGTTTCGTTACGAGATTTCAATGAGGATCGGTTTTGTTCCTCTACAAGACCTCAATGATGGTGGCTTTTGTTCCTTTACAAAATCTCAGTGACGGTGGGGTTTGTTCCTTAACAAGATTTCAATTACAGTCAGTTTTGTTCCTTTACAAGATCTCAATGATGGTCGGTTTTGTTCCTTTATGAGATTTCAGCGACAGGCGGCTTTGTTTTGTTATGAGATCTCAATGAGGGTCGATTTTTTCCTCTACAAGATCTCAATGATGGTGGCTTTTGTTCCTTTACAAGATCTCAGTGACGGTGGGTTTTGTTCCTTAACAAGATTTCAATTACAGTCGATTTTGTTCCTGTTCAAGACCTCAATGATGGTGGCTTTTGTTCCTTTACGAGATTTCAGTGATGACTGGTTTTGTTCCTTTAAGAGTTCTCAATAGCAGTCAGTTTTGTTCATCTACGAGATCTCAATGACGGTCGGTTTTGTTCTTTTACGAGATTTCAGTGCCAGGCAGCTTTGTTTCATTACGAGATTTCAATGAGGGTCTGTTTTGTTTCTCTACAAGATCTCTATTATGGTGGCTTTTGTTCCTTACAAGATCTCAGTGACGGTGGGTTTTGTTCCATACCAAGATTTCAATGACAGTCGGTTTTGTTCCTGTACAAAGTCTCAATGAGGATCGGTTTTGTTCCTTTAGAAGATTTCAGTGATGTTGTTCTTTTAGGAGTTCTTAATAGCAGTCAATTTCGTTCCTTTACAAGATCTCAATGATGGTCGGTTTTGTTTTTTTTACAAGATTTCAGTGACAAGCAGCTTTGTTTCATTACAAGATTTCAATGAGGTTGGTTTTGTTCCTCTACAAGACCTCAATGATGGTGGCTTTACTTCCTTTCCTTCCTTCAAGACCTCAATGATGGTGGCTTTTGTTCCTTTATGAGATTTCAGTGATGGTCAGATTTGTTCCTTAACAAGATTCCAATGACAGCCGGTTTTGTTTCTTTACAAGATCTCAATGACGGTCGGTTTTCTTCGTTTACGACATTTCATTGACAGGCGGCTTTGTTTCTGTACAAGATTTCAATGAGAATCGGTTTTGTTCCTTTAGGAGTTCTCAATAGCAGTCAGTTCCGTTCCTTTACGAGATCTCAATGATGGTCGGTTTTGTTCCTTTACGAAATTTCAGTAACAGGCAGAGTTGTTTTCGTTACGAGATTTCAATGAGGTTCGGTTTTGTTCTTCTACAAGACCTCAATGATGGTGGCTTTTATTTCTTTACAAAATCTTAGTGACAGTGGGTTTTGTTCCTTTACAAGATCTCAATGATGGTCGGTTTAGTTCCTTTACGAGATTTCAGTGACAGGCAGCTTTGTTTCATTACGAGATTTCAATGAGGATCGGTTTTGTTCCTTTTACAAGGCCTCAACGATGGTGACTTTTGTTCCTTTACGAGATTTCAGTGATGGTCGGTTTTGTTCCTTTAGGAGTTCTCAATAGCAGTCAGTTACGTTCTTTTACGAGATCTCAATGATGGTCGATTTTGTTCCTTTACGAAATTTCAGTGACAGGCGACTTTGTTTCGTTACGAGATTTCAATGAGGATCGGTTTTGTTCCTCTACAAGACCTCAATGATGGTGGCTTTTGTTCCTTTACAAAATCTCAGTGACGGTGGGGTTTGTTCTTTAACAAAATTTCAATGACAGTCAGTTTTGTTCCTTTACAAGATCTCAATGATGGTCGGTTTTGTTCCTTTATGAGATTTCAGTGATGATTGGTTTTGTTCCTTTAAGAGTTCTCAATAGCAGTCAGTTTTGTTCATCTACGAGATCTCAATGACGGTCGGTTTTGTTCTTTTACGAGATTTCAGTGCCAGGCAGCTTTGTTTCATTACGAGATTTCAATGAGGGTCTGTTTTGTTTCTCTACAAGATCTCTATTATGGTGGCTTTTGTTCCTTACAAGATCTCAGTGACGGTGGGTTTTGTTCCATACCAAGATTTCAATGACAGTCGGTTTTGTTTCTGTACAAAGTCTCAATGAGGGTCGGTTTTGTTCTTTTAGAAGTTTTTCATAGCAGTCAATTTCGTTCCTTTACAAGATCTCAATGATGGTCGGTTTTGTTTTTTTTACAAGATTTCAATGACAAGCAGCTTTGTTTCATTACAAGATTTCAATGAGGATTGGTTATGTTCCTCTACAAGACCTCAATGATGGTGGCTTTACTTCCTGTCCTTCCTTCAAGACCTCAATGATGGTGGCTTTTGTTCCTTTACGAGATTTCAGTGATGGTCAGATTTGTTCCTTAACAAGATTCCAATGACAGCCGGTTTTGTTTCTTTACAAGATCTCAATGACGGTCGGTTTTCTTCGTTTACGACATTTCATTGACAGGTGGCTTTGTTTCTGTACAAGATTTCAATGAGGATCGGTTTTGTTCCTTTAGGAGTTCTCAATAGCAGTCAGTTCCGTTCCTTTACGAGATCTCAATGATGGTCGGTTTTGTTCCTTTACGAAATTTCAGTAACAGGCAGAGTTGTTTTCGTTACGAGATTTCAATGAGGGTCGGTTTTGTTCTTCTACAAGACCTCAATGATGATGGCTTTTATTTCTTTACAAAATCTTAGTGACAGTGGGTTTTGTTCCTTTACAAGATCTCAATGGTGGTCGGTTTTGTTCCTTTATGAGATTTCAATGAGGGTTGATTTTGTTCCTTTACGAAATTTCAGTGACAGGCGACTTTGTTTCGTTACGAGATTTCAATGAGGATCGGTTTTGTTCCTCTACAAGACCTCAATGATGGTGGCTTTTGTTCCTTTACAAAATCTCAGTGACGGTGGGGTTTGTTCTTTAACAAAATTTCAATGACAGTCAGTTTTTTTCCTCTACAAGTGCTCAATGATGGTGGCCTTTGCTCCTTTACAAGATCTCAGTGACGGTAAGTTTTGTTCCTTAACAAGATTTCAATGACAGTAGGTTTTGTTCCTTTACATGATCTCAATGATGGTCGGTTTTGTTCTTTTACAAGATTTCAGTGACAGGCGTCTTTGTTTTGTCACGAGATTTCAATGACAGTCGGTTTTGTTCCTCTACAATACGTCGATGGAGTGTTTTGTTCCTTTACAAGATTTCCGTGAATGGTGGGTTTTGTTCCTTAACAACATTTCAATGACAGTCAGTTTTGTTCCTTTACAAGACCTCATTGATGGTGGCTTTTGTTCCTTTACGAGATTTCAGTGATGGTCGGCTTTGTTCCTTTAGGAGTTCTCAATAGCAGTCAGTTTCTTTCCTTTACGAGATTTCAATGATGGTCGGTTTTGATCCTTAACAAGACTTCAATGACAGTCGGTTTTGTTTCTTTACAAGATCTCAATGACAATCGGTTTTGTTCCTTTACGAGATTTCAGTAACAGGCGGCTTTGTTTCTGTACGAAATTTCAATGAGGGTCGGTTTTGTTTTTCTACAAGACCTCAGTGATGATGGTTTTTGTTCCTTTACAAAATCTTAGTGATGGTGAGTTTTGTTCCTTAACAAAATTTCAATGAGGGTCAGCTTTGTTCCTTTACAAGATCTCAATAATGGTTGGTTTTGTTCCTTTATGAGATTTCTGTGATAGGCAGCTTCGTTTCGTTACGAGATTTCAATGAGGATCGGTTTTGTTCCTCTACAAGACCTCAATGATGGTGGCTTTTGTTATTTTACCAGATCTCAGTGATGGTGGGTTTTGTTCCTTAAAAAGATTTCAATGACAGTAGGTTTTGCTCCCTTACAAGATCTCAGTGACGGTGGTTTTTGTTCATTACGAGATTTCAGTGACGGTGGGTTTTGTTCCTTAACAAGATTCCAATGACAGTTGGTTTTGTTCCTGTACAAGATCTCAATGACAGTTGGTTTTGTTCCTTTCCGCGATTTCAGTGACAGGCAGCTTTGTTTCGTTACGAAATTTCAATGAGGGTTGGTTTTGTTCCTCTACAAAACCTCAATGATGGTGGCTTTTGTTCCTTTACAAGATCTCAGTGATGGTGGGTTTTGTTCCTTTACGAGATTTCAGTGATGGTCGGTTTTGTTACTTTAGGAGTTCTAAATAACAGTCAGTTTCGTTCCTTTATGAGATCTCAATGATGGTCGGTTTTGTTCCTTAACAAGATTTCAATGACAGTAGGTTTTTTTCCTTTACAAGATCTCAATGATGGTCGGTTTTGTTCTTTTACAAGATTTCAGTGACAAGCGGCTTTGTTTTGTCACGAGATTTCAATGACAGTCGGTTTTGTTTCTCTACAATACGTCAATGGAGTCTTTTGTTCCTTTACAAGATTTCCATGATGGTCGGTTTTGTTCTTTTACAAGATTTCAGTGACAAGCGGCTTTGTTTTGTCACGAGATTTCAATGACAGTCGGTTTTGTTTCTCTACAATAACTCAATGGAGTGTTTTGTTCCTTTACAAGATTTCCGTGATGGTGGGTTTTGTTCCTTAACAAGATTTCAATGACAGTAGGTTTTGTTCCTTTACAAGACCTCAATGATGGTGGCTTTTGTTCCTTTACAAGATTTCCATGATGGTCGGTTTTGTTCTTTTACAAGATTTCAGTGACAAGCGGCTTTTTTTTCACGAGATTTCAATGACAGTCGGTTTTGTTTCTCTACAATAAGTCAATGGAGTGTTTTGTTCCTTTACAAGATTTCCGTGATGGTGGGTTTTGTTCCTTAACAAGATTTCAATGACAGTAGGTTTTGTTCCTTTACAAGACCTCAATGATGGTGGCTTTTGTTCCTTTACGAGATTTCAGTGATGGTCGGTTTTGTTCCTTTAGGAGTTCTCAATAGCAGTCAGTTTCTTTCCTTTATGAGATTTCAATGATGGTCGGTTTTGATCCTTAACAAGATTTCAATGACAGTCGGTTTTGTTTCTTTACAAGATCTCAATGACAGTCGGTTTTGTTCCTTTACGAGATTTCAGTAACAGGTGGCTTTGTTTCTGTACGAGATTTCAATGATGGTCGGTTTTGTTTTTCTACAAGACCTCAGTGATGGTGCCTCTTGTTCCTTTACAAAATCTTAGTGACAGTGAGTTTTGTTCCTTAACAAGATTTCAGTGAGGGTCGGCTTTGTTCCGTTACAAGATCTCAATGATGGTCGGTTTTGTTTCTTTATAAGATTTCTGTGACAGGCAGCTTTGTTTCGGTACGAGATTTCAATGAGGGTCGGTTTTGTTCCTTTACAAGACCTGAATGATGGGGGCTTTTGTTCCTTTACAAGAGCTCAGTGACGGTAGGTTTTGTTCCTTAACAAGATTTCAATGACAGTCGGTTTTGTTCCTGTACAAGACCTCAATGATGGTGGCTTTTGCTCCTTTACGAGATTTCAGTGATGGTCGGTTTTGTTACTTTAGGAATTCTAAATAACAATCCGTTTCATTCCTTTACGAGATCTCAATGATGGTCGGTTTTGTTCCTTTACAAGATCTCAATGACAGTCGGTTTTGTTCCTTTCTGAGATTTCAGTGACAGGCGGCTTTGTTTCGTTACGAGATTTCAATGAGGATCGGTTTTGTTCCTCTACAAGACCTCAATGATGGTGGCTTTTGTTCCTTTACAAGATCTCAGTGATGGTGGGTTTTGTTCCTTTACGAGATTTCAGTGATGGTCGGTTTTGTTACCTTAGGAGTTCTAAATAACAGTCAATTTCGTTCTTTTACGAGATCTCAATGATGGTTGGTTTTGCTCCTTTACAAGATCTCAATGATGGTCGGTTTTGTTTCTTTATAAGATTTCAGTGACAGGCACTTTAGTTTCAGTATGAGATTTCAATGATGGTTGGTTTTGTTCCTCTACAAGACTGCAATGATGGTGGTTTTCTCAGTGACTTGAATCAAGATCTCAAGATCTTTGTTCCAGTAGAAGTCCTCAATGATGGTGGCTTTTGTTCGTTACGAGATTTCAATGACAGTGAGTTTTGTTCTTTAACAAGATTCCAATGACAATCAGTTTTGTTCCTTTCCGAGATTTCAGTGACAGGCGGCTTTGTTTCGTTACGAGATTGCAATGAGGGTCGGTTTTGTTCCTCTACAAGACCTCAATGATGGTGGCTTTTGTTCCTTTACAAGATCTCAGTGATGGTGGGTTTTGTTTCTTAACAAGATTTCAATGACAGTAGATTTTGTACCTTTACAAGATCTCAATGACGGTGGCTTTTGTTCGTTACGAGATTTCAGTGACGGTGGGTTTTGTTCTTTAATAAGATTCCAATGACAGTCGGTTTTGTTCCTGTACAAGATCTCAATGACAGTCGGTTTTGTTCCTTTCCGAAATTTCAGTGACAGGCAGCTTTGTTTCGTTATGAGATTTCAATGATGGTGGCTTTTATTCCTTTATGAGTTCTCAGTGATGGTGGGTTTTGTTCCTTAACAAGATTTCAATGACAGTAGGGCTTGTTCCTTTACAAGATCTCACTGACAGTGGGTTTTGTTCCTTAACAAGATTTCATTGACAGTCGGTTTTGTTCCTGTACAAGACCTCAATGATGGTGGCTTTTTTTGCTTTACAACATTAATTCTCATTTCATCTGGGCTAAACCATGAGGGGATTACATGGGTGTGCAGGCTGGGAGGCATCCCGCCAGCGGGATCGTGACAGTTAAGAGGTTAAGCAACAAAACCCACCGTCACAGAGATCTTGCAAAGGAACAAAAGCCACCATCACTGAGGTTTTATAACAGAACAAAACCGATCCTTTTGTTTTTTTATAAGTTCTGAATGACGGTCGGTTTTGTTTCTTTATGAAATCTCAGTGACAAACGGCTTTATTTCAGCACAAGATTTCAATGAGGGTCGGTTTTGTTTCTCTACAAGACTTCAATGATGGTGGTTTTCTCAGTGATCTCAGTCAAGATCTCAAGATCTTTGTTTCATTACAAGATTTCAATGATGGTGGCTTTTGTTCCTTTACAAGATCTCAGTGACGGTGGATTTTGTTCCTTAATAAGATTTCAATAACAGTCGGTTTTGTTCCTGTATAAGACCTCATTGATGGTGGCTTTTGTTCCTTTACGAGATTTCAGTGATGGTCGGCTTTGTTCCTTTAGGAGTTCTCAATAGCAGTCAGTTTCTTTCCTTTACGAGATTTCAATGATGGTCGGTTTTGATCCTTAACAAGACTTCAATGACAGTCGGTTTTGTTTCTTTACAAGATCTCAATGACAATCGGTTTTGTTCCTTTACGAGATTTCAGTAACAGGCGGCTTTGTTTCTGTACGAAATTTCAATGAGGGTCGGTTTTGTTTTTCTACAAGACCTCAGTGATGATGGTTTTTGTTCCTTTACAAAATCTTAGTGATGGTGAGTTTTGTTCCTTAACAAAATTTCAGTGAGGGTCAGCTTTGTTCCTTTACAAGATCTCAATAATGGTTGGTTTTGTTCCTTTATGAGATTTCTGTGATAGGCAGCTTTGTTTCGTTACGAGATTTCAATGAGGATCGGTTTTGTTCCTCTACAAGACCTCAATGATGGTGGCTTTTGTTCCTTTACAAGATCTCAGTGATGGTGGGTTTTGTTCCTTTACGAGATTTCAGTGATGGTCGGTTTTGTTACTTTAGGAGTTCTAAATAACAGTCAGTTTCGTTCCTTTATGAGATCTCAATGATGGTCGGTTTTGTTCCTTAACAAGATTTCAATGACAGTCAGTTTTGTTTCTTTGCAAGATCTCAATGATGGTGGCATTCTCAGTGACCACAGTCAAGATCTCAAGATCTTTGTTCCAGTAGAAGTCCTCAATGATGGTGGCTTTTGTTCATTACGAGATTTCAGTGACGGTGGGTTTTGTTCCTTAACAAGATTTCAATGACAGTCGGTTTTGTTTCTTTACGAGATCTCAATGATGGTAGGTTTTGTTCCTTAACAAGATTTCAATGACAGTCAGTTTTGTTTCTTTGCAAGATCTCAATGACGGTCGGTTTTATTCCTTTACGAGATTTCAGTAACAGGTGGCTTTGTTTCTGTATGAGATTTCAATGAGGATCTGTTTTGTTCCTGTACAAGACCTCAATGACGGTGGCTTTTGTTCATTTAAGAGATCTCAGTGACAGCGGGTTTTGTTCCTTAACAAGATTTCAATGATAGTCGGTTTTATTCTTTTACAAGATCTCAACGACAGTCAGTTTTGTTCCTTTACGAGATTTCAACGACAAGCTGCTTTGTTTGGTTACGAGATTTCAATGAGGATCGGTTTTGTTTCTCTACAAGACCTCAATGATGGTGGCATTCTCAGTGACCACAGTCAAGATCTCAAGATCTTTGTTCCAGTAGAAGTCCTCAATGATGGTGGCTTTTGTTCATTACGAGATTTCAGTGACGGTGGGTTTTGTTCCTTAACAAGATTTCAATGACAGTCGGTTTTGTTTCTTTACGAGATCTCAATGATGGTCAGTTTTGTTCCCTAACAAGATTTCAATGACAGTCAGTTTTGTTCTTTTACAAGATTTCAGTGATGGCCGGTTTTGTTCTTTTAGGAGTTCTCAATAGCAGTCAATTTCGTTTCTTTACAAGATCTCAATGATGGTCGGTTTTGTTCTTTTACGAGATTTCAGTGACAGGCAGCTTTGTTTCATTACAAGATTTCAATGAGGGTTGGTTTTGTTCCTGTACAACACCTCAATAATGGTGGCTTTTGTTCTTTTACAAGATCTCAGTGACGGTGGGTTTTGTTCTTTAACAAGATTTCAATGACAGTCGGTTTTGTTCCTTTACAAGACCTCAATGATGGTGGTTTTTGTTCCTCTACGAGATTTCATTGCTGTTCCTTTAGGAGTTCTCAATAGCAGTTAATTTCGTTCCTTTACGAGACCTCAATGAGGGTTGGTTTTGTTCCTTTACAAGACCTCAATGATAGTGACTTTTGTTCCTTTAGGAGTTCTCAATAGCAGTTAATTTCGTTCCTTTTCGAGATTTCAATGACGGTCGGTTTTGTTCCTTCACGAGATTTCAGCGACAGTCGGCTTTGTTTCATTATGAGATTTCAATGAGGGTCGGTTTTGTTCCTTGTTACAGCCACTGCCATAACATAAGAGAGGGATGACACAAAGGCTCGGTCAAGTAGGGGAATTTATTAAAAAAAGATAATGTATAACAATAAGTTAGAACAGAAAAAATAGGACAGGAAAATAAAGGGCTAGACAGCAAAGAGCGCGGCTCCATCTCGGGACGGCTGCTCAAGTTCCGCCGCTGAAGTGTGGCAACTTGGCTTCCTTTAAACACAGGATTACAGTCCACAGGTGTACAGAATCTGCTAAATAGGACAAACATAAATCACGCTTTTCCTGCCCCTAGGGGGCAGGCAAATACATAAACATACATACATGCATACATGCATGCATACATACATACATACATACATACATGTAACATTCCTTTACAAGACCTCAATGATGGTGGCTTTTGTTCCTTCACGAGATCTCAGTGATTGTCAGTTTTGTTTCTTTACAAGATTTCAGTGACGGTCTGTTTTGTTCGGTTAAGAAATTTCAAAGAGAGTTTTTTTCATTACGAAATCTCAATGACTCAGTTTAGTTTCATTACGAGAATTCAATTACGGTCAGATTTTTGTTCTTTTGCGAGATATCAATAACAGTCGGATTTTGCTCCTTTACAAAATTTCAATGAGGGTTGAATTTGTTCCTTTACAAGATCTCAATGACGGTTGCTTTTGTTACTTTACACGATTTCAATGACAGTCGGTTCTTTTCCTTTATGATATTTCAGTGACAGTCGGTTTTGTTTCTGTAGGAGTTCTCAATAGCGTCCAGTTTCGTTCCTTTACGAAATCTCAATTACTATCAGTTTTGTTTCATTATGAGATTTCAATGACGGTCAGTTTTGTTCATTTGCGAGATTTCAGTGACGGTCGGTTTTGTTCCTTTACGAGATTTCAGTGCCAGTCGGTTTTGTTTTGTCACGAGATTTCAATGATGGTCGGTTTTGTTCCTTTACGAGATTTCAGTGTCAGTCGGTTTTGTTTCGTTACGAGATTTCAATGATGGTCGGTTTTGTTCCTTTAGGAGTTCTCGATAGCAATCAGTTTCGTTCCTTTATGAGATCCCAATGACTGTCAGTTTTGTTTCATTACAAGATTTCAGTGATGATTGGTTTTGTTCCTTTGCGAGATTTCAATGACGGTGGCTTTTGTTCCTTCACAAGATCTCAGTGACGGTCTGTTTTGTTTGGTACAGAAATTTCAAAGACAGTTTTTTTTTATTACGAGATCTCAATGACTGTCAGTTTTGTTTCATTACGAGAATTCAATGATGGTCGGTTTTGTTCTTTTGCGAGATTTCAATGACAGTCGGGTTTTGTTCCTTTACAAGACCTCAATGACGGTGGCTTTTGTTCCTTTGCAAGATCTCAGTGACTGTCGGTTTTGTTCCTTTACGAGATTTCAGTGACAGTCGGTTTTGTTTCGTTACGAGATTTCGATCATGGTCGGTTTTGTTCCCTTACAAGATTTCAATGAGGGTCGGTTTTGTTCCTTTACAAAATCTCAATAACGGTGGGTTTTGTTCCTTTACAAGATCTCAGTGACGGTCCGTTTTGTTCGGTTATGAAATTTCAAAGACAGTTTTTTTCATTACGAGATCTCAATGACTGTCAGTTTTGTTTCATTACGAGATTTCAATGACGGTCGGTTTTGTTCCTTTGCGAGATCTCAGTGACAGTCAGTTTTGTTCCTTTACAAAATATAATTGACGGTTGGTTTTGTTCCTTTTCAAGATCTCGTAAAGGAATGAAACTGACTGCTATTGAAATCTCCTAAAGGAACAATACCGACCATCATTGAAATCTTGTAATGAAAAAAAAAAAATGACTGTCTTTGAAATCTCGTAAAAAAACAAAGAAACAAAACCAACAGTCATTGAAATCTCGTAACCGAACAAAACAGACCGTCATTGAGATCTCGCAATTGAACAAAACCGACCAGCATTGAAATCTCGTAACCGAACAAAACTGACCGTCATTTAAAATCTTGTTAGGGAACAAAACCGAGTGGCAATGAAATCTTGTAATGGAAAAAAACGGCTGTTATTGAAATCTCATAAAGGAACAAAATCGACTGTCATTGAAATCTCATAAAGGAACAAAATCGACCGACATTGAAATCTTATAACCAAATAAAATTGACCGTCATTAAAATCTTGTAACGGAACAAAACCGACCATCAATGAAATCTCGTAAAAGAACAAAACATACCGTATTAAGATCTCGTAACTGAAGAAAACTGACTTGCAATGAAATCCGAATGTCACTGAAATCTTGTAACCAAACAAAACCGACCATCATTGAAATCTCGTAACGGAACAAAACCAACTATAATTAAAATCTCGTTTAGAAACAAAGCCAATCGTCATTTAAATCTCATTAGGAAACAAAACCAAGTGGCATTATTTAAATCACTTAAAGGAACAAAATGGAACAAAATTATTTAAATCACTTAAAGGAACAAAACTGTCATTGAAATCTTGTAAAGGAACAAAACCAACATCATTAAAATGTCGTAAAGGAACAAAAGAGACTGTTCATTGACATCTCGTAAAGAAATAGAACCGATCATCACTGAACTTTCGTAATAATTATAATAATAATAATAATAATTCCTTACATTTATATAGTGCTTTTCTGGGTACTCAAAGCGCTTTTACATATGGAAGGGGGAATCTCCTCAACCACCACAAAACAAAACAACAAAAAACAAAACAAAACAAAACAAAACTGACCGTCATTAAATCTCACAACCCAGCAAAACCGATCGTCATTGAAATGTCATAAATGAACAAAATCTCATAATAGAACAACACAGACCATCTTTGAAATCTTGTAAAGGAACAAAACCCACCGAGATCCTGTAAATGAACAAAACCGACCGTCTTTGAAATCTCATAATCCAGCAAAACTGACCATTATAGAAATGTCAAAGAAACAAAACCGCCCATCACTTAAATCTCGTAATAGAACAAAACGGACCATCTTTGAAATCTTGTAAAGGAGCAAAACCAACCCTTACTGAAATCTCGTATTCAAGAGTAAAAGCTACCTCCATTACAAAAAATTTCACACTTGACAAAAATTGTCCTTCATATTTTATAGATGTTTTCCAGAAAGCTGTAAAAATAAATAAATAGTCAAAGCAGCTGAACACCGCAACAAGCTTCTAAACACACAAACGAAATAACTTATCATTGCAGGGCTACAATTTTAACCAGTCTTATATACACTTGTCACAGTTTGAGTTGTGTTTTGTTCTGTTTAGTTGTTCATGTCTAGAGTTGGTTTTTCATTAGTCACATGTTCTCCTTTGTTCAGTGTTTCCCGCCACTTGTTAGTTACTATGGTTTCTGATTTGATTAGTGTTTGAGTTCAGCTGTGTCTTGTTAATTAGTCCCGTTAGATCTTCTGTTCACTGTGTATTTAAGCCCTGTGTTTGTTCTGTTCAGTTGTCAGTTCTCTATTGTGTATATGTTGTTGGTTTTGTTCTGTTTCTTGAGTCTGTTTTGGAGTTTATTTAATAAATGTACTGCTGCACTTAGATCCTGCATCCTCTACTTTGATTTCAACTACATGCGACAGAAGAACTGACCAAAATTATGGATCTAGCAGCAGTACAAATTCTTCTTTTCTTCCAGGGGGATCTGTCCCTTGAGGCCCACACACAGAGGTATTTGGATTTTGTTTCTTTCGTGCATTATGATGATACTAGCCTCTGTGTGTTTTTTCGGGCAGGTCTCAACGCAGAGACCAGGGCACGCCTGCCTGGAGATGGGCCTCTGGGGAGCTTCCAGGAGTATGTTGAGTGGGTGCTTATCCACAATGGATCCCCTTTTACCATCGTGGAGAGTGAGGAGAAAACCAACGTGGCAGCCCCTGACTGTCGTCCAGTGAAGGCTCTAGCCCCTGACTGTTGTCCCGTGATGGCTCCAGTCCCCGACCACAGTCCTATGATGGCTCCAGTCCCCGACCTCAGTCCAGTGATGGCTCCAGTCCCTGACCACAGTCCAGTGATGGCTCCAGTCCCCGTCCAGAGCCCAGAGAGTGCTCCAGTCCCCGTCCCGAGTTCAGAGAGGGCTCCTGTCCCCGTCCCGAGTTCAGAAAGGGCTCCTGTCCCCGTCCCGAGTTCAGAGAGGGCTCCTGTCCCCGTCCCGAGTCCAGAGAGGACACCAGCCAAAAAGCCCATCCAAGAGTCTGTTCCAGCCCAAGAATACGCACCTGCCCATAGACCCTTAGATCCTCCCAAGAAAATTTTTGGGGGGGTGCAGTATGTCCTCAGCCTTCCGGGAGGGCGGGGTACTGTCACGGTTTGAGTTGTGCTTTGTTTAGTTGTTCATGTCTAGAGTTTGTTTTTCATTAGTCACATGTTCTCCTTTGTTCAGTGTTTCCTGCCACTTGTTAGTTACTATGGTTTCTGATTTGATTAGTGTTTGAGTTCAGCTGTGTCTTGTTAATTAGTCTTGTTAGATCTTCTGTTCACTGTATTTAAGCTCTGTGTTTGTTCTGTTCAGTTGTCAGTTCTCTGTTGCATAAATGTCGCTGTTTTTGTTCTGTTCCTGCCTTTTCCTTGAGTCTGTTTTGGAGTTTATTTTAAAAAATGTACTGCTGCACTTAGATCCTGCATCCTCTACTTTGATTTCAACCACGTGTGACAACACTATCTTGACAATCCTCATTCTTTACATGACAGCAAGGCAAAATAAATAATTGTAGCATCCCCGTTGACGTAATCCCCATTAGTATCGCTAGTCTTTCCCTGTCTGGAATCATTATGACTAATATTCTGTTTATTGTGATTTTGAAATTTCCAATTTGCAAGGTAATTTTTTCCATCCTTTTCACCTTTTCATCACTACTTTTTTTGCTTTGGGGCACCTAAACAAGTGCCTCTTTTCATCCATCTTTGCGTTGTTAACATGTACATCATTCTAGAATTTATTTATTTTTTCTTGTATTTATTTTATTATGCTACTACACTCTTATTGCTTAATATATGTTTGTGTTAAAATTAAATTTAAAAATTAATTCCCAAGTGGTGATTTGGAGCCTACTCTGCACAAGGGGTGTCGCTAGACCTTTTTTACTGGGGCATGAGCTGAAAATGTTGGTGATTCAGATTCGTTCAGACAGTTCACTCAATCACTGAATCGGTTGCAGAGGTTTCTCAATGCAAAATAGTAATGGGATACTTTATAAGACAGAAAACAAAAAGAGCGCTGGATGAGGTCGATATTTACAATCTATTGTAGGAAACAAACATGCAAATGTCTTCTAGTGTTGTTAGTGATGAAGCAGCTGTGTGCAGCTTGCTTAAACCCCTCCCATGGTGATGACATCACTTAATTCCATTATAATAACCATATCCTCAAACCTTGCAACACAATATACTTATATTTTTATACATGAATTTTATTTAACTCAACAACACACATGATTTGCTGTATCAATGCTTTTATTGATTAGAGGAGTGTTTCAGAGAAGGTATTGAAAAGAGATTAGAGCTTGTTTTTCCCTTAGATTAAAATTAAGTTTAATTTCAGAATAACATTTTTATAGTAAAGGTAAGATCAGAAAGTTTACAATCAACATAACTGTGGAGCAGCAGGACTGCATATGATCTCACAGGTCTTTAACGCAAATGTAGCTTATGCCTGGGTATGAACAGGGTAGATCGTTCCAGCAACGGTTAGCTGTAGGATAGAAAAATAAAATAAGTTATTCTGATCATTATAGTGGTGTTAGAATCAAAATAAAGTAGAATGTTCAACCTAAGGCACTTTGTGAAATCCAAATGAGCCATTTCATGTTATTGTATGATATGAAATTATAGTATTGTAAATTATAATTGGAAGTATTCAAAAATCAGACTGCATTCTTACAGGTCCAGTTGATCTCCAGACAGTTCTCAACACCGGCATTGTTAGGTTCTCCAGAGCACCAATTGGTATAGTCATACACAGTTCCATCACTCCACACCCACTGTCCTTCCTAAAGAGCAAAGACAGTGATTATAAGAGCGCACTACTGTACTCAGACTTCAGTAAGAAGATAATTAAGTTCAGCTTTAAACCATCTTCATTAGAAACTTTGCATTTACTGTTTAAAGCAGAAATTTCAGTCTATATAAACAAAAAAGGTCTCTTTAGGACACAATTTAACTTACTATTTCACCATCATGAGCACCAAGCCAAGAATGTGTGGTAGAAGAAGGCAACAGACTCAGCAGAAATTCATTTTCCAGTTTATTATGCACAGATGCGAGATTCGCATCAAGGCTTTGGCAGTTTCTCTAAAAAGACAGATTTTTTATTGTCAATACAAAATATAATCTTTTGAGCATAAAGCATAAGTAACTTTTTAAACAACATTTTAGTCTTTTTCAAACAAAGTCTGCTCTGATCAGTTATTTGCTCAGTATCTGTTTTCTGTATTATTTATTTGCAGAAAAGAAAGGTTTAAAAATAATAAAAATCACCATTCCCACTTTATATTAAAGGTGCAATATGTAATATTTTCTGTCCGCTAGAGGTCGCTAAGAGGCCTATTCAAAACAAAGGCGTAGCTTGATGACGCCAAGTTTTTGCGCGCAGAATCTTGGGACATGTGGTCTTCACCTCAACGGACGGTGGAAAAGAATTGGGATAGGACTCGGGAAGAAATCATATTCATGGATGTGATTATTAACGTTACTGTAGTATGAAGCAGAGCAGGACCGAGTGTTGTGGGAGCTGAACGAGGCAGCTGGAGCGATTGCGCAACACACGCCGTGAGCAGCGGAACTTTTATTATGCCGCAGTCGCTGGCGCCGCTTCCGCTTTTCCGGTCATGAGTATGAGGTAACAGCTCTGCTTATCATATTAGATACATTTGAGTGTGTTGAAAATGTTATAACGTTACTCTGTGCGTTCGCTCGGTGGCTGCTGTGAGACACTGTTGCACACTGCAGTAAGCTAGATCGATTTTAGAATATCATGTTAATAAATGCTGGATGGCTTGTGTTGATAAATGGCATTCAATTAATTTTAAAACATATTGTATGATGGAGAAAATGCTGTATTACTGTTATTAAAAATAAAGCTGCATCTGATTATGCTATGTTAGCTACTTCACAAAATAGGCATGGTACAAAATAGGCATGGTAAAGCATGGTACTCGCAAAAAAATCAAGAAAATTAGATTTAAACAATAAGACTAAACGTGTTGAGCTATATAACAATAATTAGTTTTCTGCCTATAAATATATCAAAACAGTTGTTCCCTTGTCTATTAAAACATGTAAATATTAAAGCATCTTTGGTTTGGTTTCCATGGTTTCTACAAAATAAAACCGGAAACCGAGGGTAACGCGGGTATGACGCAATTGATAGGCGACTCCTCACACGTCCCGGAGCCTTGGTTAAAATTGCAATTTTCTCACGATTTACAAATAGTTGCAAACATTTGGGATATTGTAAGTACTCAAGTGAACAAAATATATAACACTGGCCTAGTGGTTTTTGGATATTTTACTGCAAAATTATTACATATTGCACCTTTAAGTGTCTTTAATATCATTTGATTCAGTGAAATTATTGTTTACATACATGCTTTTACATTGTACTTATATTTTAAAAAATATGTGCATGTAATTACAGCTTTAATTAATTTCTGTAATTAGGTCGATGATTACACTGTTGACCTTCCCTTACACCTTAACACAACCTTAAATCTAAACATACCACCAAAACTGTTCCTAACCTTACCCGTAGTATTTTACAATACAACATCAAAATAAGTACATTGTACCTTATTTATTTATTTATTTGATGTAGTTAAAGACCAAATCACCTTGTTGTAACTAACACATTACCTCTGCTGTGACCCAGTTAACCGTCTGAGAGAAGAACTTGTAGCATCGGAGTCCAAAATTTGTCCATCCAGCGGGGCATTTCATGATTAAATCAACTGCATCCAGTACATAAATGTTAGGGCTTTTGTAACGTTCACAGCAAATAATGTTTTTATTTTTTATTATTTTATATAGCTTATGTTTGTGTGATTATGTGCCTAAATGATGTGTACTTTGACACTGTAAATCTCTCATTAATCATGCAAATATTAGTAAATGGAATATTGTACATTTCCAAAATGCTTTAAAAATGGAATAGCAAGGGTTTTTACAATTAAATGTTTTTTTTTTTTACCTTCTGCATTCCCCATGGAGACGATAAGGAAAAGAAGCATTAGACTTCTCAGCATTGCCATGATGAACCTGAAATGAACCTAAAAATTAATAAGTAGGAAAAGTTAAATATCTGCACTCATATGCTGCACACTGTGGATTCTCAATGTATTTTAAAGACAAAGAACAAAGACACTTTAGAAATGCTATTCAGTAGGTTTTTGTTCCAAAAACTCACCTGGTTTGGTTGTTGCCTTTAGAATCTCAGAGGAAGATTTTGTGAAGTTCCAGAAAGAGCCCTCCTTTTATACTTTACTTAATGTCAGGTGTGTATGGGCTTATAGTCACGAGGATGATATTTGATATGTAGACTTTTGTACGTGTGAAATAAAATCCAAATATTGGAGAATGGGGTATGATGAGCCTGTAGAAATGTAAATGTTAGGTTAACTAAATATTTAATATATCGTTCAACGACCACACAATTCCGCCAGTGTATGTAGGCGTTAATATTTTTGAGTTATGACAACTTTGAATTAAATTATTTTCATCCAACAAACTATACTGAGTTAGAAGAACATATACTAAGGAACTTAATCTGTAACATAAACACAAGGTAATTACTCAAAAAAATTAAGTCGCTTCAATTACTTGAGTTGTAGCTCTGGATAGTGGCAGTTCTAGACCAAGAAGGTAACAAGAAGGTAACAAGGGGGTACTTGTGCCTACTTGTGCCAGAGATTGTTTTATTGAGATGAGAGGGTCTGGGGTTTTAACATTGGAGAAAGCGTAACAGCTATCTTGGATCACGTGAGGCACCTCAACCTATCGTGTAATGGCAGTGACATCCGTGCCCGGGAGTTTTATGACTCGTCAGTTACGGTTTACAATGCACAGTTTAGCGCATTCGTCTTGTGAATTAATGTTCTATATTTGGTGTAATATCATTAGTAAACATACAGTAGGACTGAAATGTTTGTGGAATGTGCTTTACTGAGCAGAAAAATGCGCAAATTGCTTTATTAGCTGCAGATTACTGGTCACCACAGTGCACATAAAACCATATTTAAGGTTAAATTTGAATTTGTTCATAAAAAAAAAAAAAAATGCTTTATTGGACATACATAGCAGTGATACTAGTCAGTAAAATGTAATTGTAATTTAATTGAAATCTGGAAACCATAAAGAATACATTTTTTATTTTTTAAAATAATTATATTTTGTTTACCTTCATTAGGCATACACAGCAGTCATAAATCATTACAATTCAAGTCTAAATTGTTTGTTAAAACATAGCCGTAGAGAACACATCTTTTTTTGATTCGACTACCAATCTCACAGTCGAATCTCCGCAGAGGTGTTATGAGACGAGATATGGGGGCGCTCAATATCTGATTTTACATAGATGTACCGGTTCTCTCCCAATAGGTTAATATACGGCCTATTATGATAATGCTGTAAAGAAAAATGTGAAAAGAAAGAAGCTTTTAATATTTTTAATGTGCGTGAATAAATCCAACCACCCCTGTGACAAATTTAAGTTTCACTTCCATGATCCGTGACCGACAGAGGAGCATCTTGGCGGCAGGGATTAAATCTTTAACAATGTCTGGGATAAGAAAATCTAAAGTGTAGAATTGGATGCACTTTGAAATATGATGATCCAAAAAACGTATGATGCAAGTTGTGCCAACAGCTCATGTCCTACCGCTCAACAACGACAAACACTGCGGCGCGCTTCTGCCGGCCAACGTTAACGAGCTGTATGACTATAGCGCGCTATTTGAAAAGACTCAAACGGACACAGACAGATCGCGTGAAAGACTGGATTTCTCTCTCTCTCAATCAGGTAGGGTACAAGTGATTTCAAAACATTTCAGCCGGTTCTAATTTGATTTTTGGATGCTGTGAATGTTTAGCTAAAAAGACTGCCACTCCAGTTTAGTCTCTGCAGTTAAAAAGACAAAGTTGACGATTCTGGCTATACTTTTGTTATTTTAATAATTTCTTTAATTTTAATTTATTTATTGATCACTCTGGGTTATCTAATTTAACTATTTGTGGCTTGTGTTTTGAAAATATGTTCCCCTGCACTTCAGGCATTTTGCAGTTGTGACTTGATTATGACTATTTCATTTTTTTAATTAGGCTATTTTTATTTATTAGAACGGTATATTCTGTTCTAATTCAATTCTGTAAATTAATTTTTGATTGTTTTTTAGTGCATTGATGTTGCGCTGTAGATTAGTTAAAGCTTGCTCGCACATGCAATTTAGCAGATTTTATTTGATTTGTCGACATGTGAAATGCATATCTATCTGCAGTGTGGCCTTTCTGCAGTTATTTATATAGATATTTTAAGGTTTATTGATCCAAAATGTTTTTATTCATTTTCTTCTATATCTTTGTGTGGCGTTCTGTACATCGTGGCTGTGAATGTTTATCCACATTGCCTTTCATCTGTTTAAAAAAGATAAAATAATTGTCAGTTTCGTCTATCACTTGACAGGCAGTGGTCGCTTTATTAGAAATTTGTTTCTCTGTGCTGTGTGAGAGAAAATAAAATTTGTCTTAAGCCGCGGGTATAGGCCTTACTTCATTTTCCTTGTCCCGCTCCATCTCGTGCACAGTTGAGCGCGCGAGCCCTTCAAAGTCCGTGCGCACTGTCTAGTGGACTGCTGTTTTTCAAAATGAAAATCCTGTCATCATTTACTCACCCTCATGTTATTCCAAATATGATTTTCTTCTGTTGAAGATAAAAGATATTCTTAGAAATGTTTTTTTTTTTGTTGTTTTTTTCTTTTTTTTTTTTCCATCCATACAACTGAAGTCAATGGGCATCAAAACGGTTTGGTTACCAACATTCTTCAAAAAAAAAAAAAAATAAAAAATAAAAAATAAATAAAAAAATAATAATATGCAGAAAAAAAATCTTATGCAGTTCACTTTCCTGGTTTAAACAGTCCAATAATACAGTTCTATTGCTGGGTGTAATTAGCAATGATGAGGGACAGGTAACAAGATTAGGGTGGGGCAGGGTGGGAAGCAGTACTTCTGAATTCCAGTCTATAAGCCAGTTTTCCCCAGTGTCAAACTCCACCAATATCCCCACCGGGACGGATGTTGCCGGCTCACACCCCTGGTCAGACTCACATGGGAACTTTGGCTCCGGGGCTTTAGTGGGCGCTGTCATCGCAGGCTCTGTGCTAGCAGCGGGCGGAAGCTCTCCGTCTGCGGGGGGCTCAGGCGTCGTCTCCATTGTGATGAGTGTTGGTGGGCTGTGCTCTGGGTCAGCTTGTGAGACATCTGTGGGGTGTGGCTGGACAAGGCTGCTGGAATCCTCTGCTTCGCCCACTATGAACGCGGATCCGTTCGTCCACAGTGCGAAGTTGATGTAGCTCACCAGGGTCCAGCAGGGATCGCTGCGGGGCATGACGAAGTGGAGATCTTCGTCCAGACCACACCAAAATCCCTCCATTAGACGGACATCATCGCAGGTGGCATGATAGCAGATGTTAAGGAACTCCTCCACATACAGTTCCAAGTCTCTGCCGCTCTGAAAAACAAAAACTGTTCATCCATCCAAAAATAGTTTGTTGCCCCTCATCGGGGCAACATTAATAGAAGCAATGTTCCTTGCTTTTCTTCTCATAATTTGGTCTGATATTTTGTCACGGGTTGCTCCAATGAAGATGAATACAAAAATCAAACAAGGTTTATTTAGAAGACCCAAAGATAATCCAAAAGCATAACAGAGTGTCTTAACACAAGCAATACCAGACAACTGAAGAGTGCAAAGGCAGCAACTTAAATACATGGTAAACGAGGGAACTAATAATGAACACCTGTGATGATCAAATGAATTACCATGACAACTAAAAGGTGGCGGGAAAAACTGAACAAAGGAAGACATGTGACTAATGAAAACAAACTGAATGTCCATGAAAACTAAAACAAACTTTTTTTTTCTTCTTTTTTTTCTATTTCTATTAATATTATTTCTCACTATATGCTACGTGAACATGACTGACATTAAATATTTTCTATTTAAAATCCACTACCCAAGTTACTACAATTTAATCTTTAAAGAAATTCAATTTGAGTTTAGTTACACACATTAAGTTAAAGGGTTAGTTCACCCAAAAATGAGATTTCTGAAAATCTCATTAATTACTCACCCTCATGTCATTCCACACCTGTAAGACCTTCGTTCATCTTATAGAATTTTTTTAATACATAGATTGTAACTTTTTTCTGTATCCCCCAGTTGCTGTAAAATATGCATGTTTGAGCTGTTTTAACTGGAAGCAACTTGCACTGACATATCTAAATATGTCATTGTTTTATCTCAAGATGCACACCAGTAATGTTTTTTTGTAATGTTCACGTTTATAAAAGCTACTTAAATTTCCTAACTGAACTAAGGCCTAATGCTGGCTTAATCTAAGCCCTGTCTGTGAAACCAGGCCTAAGTTATCTTTAATCAAAGCTAAATTTAAGAAGCTAAAGTTCAGTTACATTTTATATTGTCACTTCCACATACAGTAGGCTATTTGACATTACAGTATTTTACTGATGCTGAAGCAAGGTGAGACATAAATAGTCATGATAAATAATAATGTAAATATGATAAAGTGATATAACCGGAAAACTCTGTTCGGAGCTGTGGTCTGTTTGTACAATACAAGGAAACAGAAAAGGTGTTCACAGGAAAACCAGAAAGAGAAACCCATATTTATGCTAGTTGTCATCCTTGACAATAATTGATAACAAATATTGTTAATGTAAATATTTAAAGACAGTTTAAAGATAGACATTTTTAAATATTTGCAAAATGTGTTAGCACGCAACATTTCTGGCCTTCTATGATGAATTACCTGGTCCAGACGTTTTTTGCCATCATCATCTGAAGATTGAGTGAAGATTTAATTTAAGTTATATAATTGTGAGATTAATTTCAAATTATAATTTTTTTATATGAATTTATTAAGTATTAAAATGCAATGTATATGACTCTGACAATAATGTAGCATCACTGTCATCTTGACCTGAGAGACTCTATTAGCCAGTTCATTGACTGCATGTAATATGTAGGAAGATTTCATCAAAAATATCTTAATTTGTGTTCTGAAGATGAACAAATGTCTCACAGGTTTGGAAAGACATGAGGGTGAGTAGGCCTACTTAATGACAGAAATTAAATTTTTGGGTGAACTAACCCTTTAAGTTAATGATCAACATTATTATGCCAACTGAACTCAACAAAATAATGTTTGCAATAAATTTGAATTTTTATGCATTTAAGTTGTGATTAAGGGCTGTCTCAATCGCAAAACTCTTCGCAAAAACTTTTTTTGCAAAAAACTGAAACGCTCGCTCCCTAAAAGTCCCACAAATTTGCACTGTGAAAACCAGGGAGCATCGATGCTCACTATGTTCCCTTGACGGAAATTCTGAAGCTCGAAAGATAATCACGATAGCCAACTGAATACACATGCAATTTTTTTTTTTTTTTTTTTACAAAACGTTATTTAATTATGTGTCAGCATAAACCTACATAGTTAGAGAGGAAATGAAAAGAATCTAGTAATCTAGTATAATCTATAAATAATTTACAGCTGAAATGTTGCAGGGATATGTAACAATCAATGTATTAATCATGATAATGTCAGATATCTGTGCTGCTGTTGTTCATAAATGCCACTAGTGATGTTGTACAACAAAGAGGACCAAAGTTGCCATTTTGCTGGAAATAGAGCCATCAGTGTCTTACTGTGTAGTGAGTCAGGGTCAATACCATTGCCTGAATTCACGACCTAGGGAACTGAATGAGACCCACACATGTTGCACCATCTTCTGAGTCAAGTGTGCATGAGTGATCATTCTTCGCATTATTCACTTTGATGTTTCTGACAATAGGGAGCTAGATGATGTCTTGTACTTTATTTGTATGATGGATAAATGCCCACGTAGAAAGCGACGTTCTCGTGACCTTGTGCAACGTTCCCTAAAAGTTCTCTAAAGGTGACGAAAATTCCGAACCTTTACAGAACATTAGGGACGTTCCTAAAACGTCCTCTTTTGTTAATGAAAGTGCTGCAGTTCAAGGTTCCTTATATGACTTTAGGGGGATGTTCCATTTTGGTTATTTTATGGTCACATAAGAATGTTACAAAGAGGACATTTGGAACGTTAACAGAATGTTCCCACATGGTCCTCTGTTGGTCATTTAATAACATTCCCGATATGACTTCACAGGGACATTCTATTTTTGTTATTTTATGGTTGCGCGAGTGTTATGTCTTTGTATAGACGCAAGCAACACAGAGATCGCTTATGAACATGCTTTTTACTCAGACTAACTCATCTCACTCTCCTGGTACACTCATATGCATTTCAAATCTACTAGTGCCACCCACAGGACAAGTGGTGACACTACATCTCGCTCTCTTTTAACAATTGTCCCTAGTATTCACTTATGTCCGTACAGTGACCAAATGTTGTTTTTTTAACAATGACTTTGCATAACAGTACCAACATTTTAAACATGAACTTAACATTTTCCCTTGAATTTCAGAAACACACAACGTGCATTACAGAACAACACTCTATATGTATTTGTTGCCTTATCACATATCCCCATGTAAAATACTATTCACATGGAATCAATGAACCGCCTTTAGTTCATAACATAGTCCCGAGCCCATACTGGTGCTCGTCTAACTCTAACCTGTCTTTCCGGCTGAGTCACTGGTGTAGTTTGCATTTTACAGTCATAATCAAAGTTAGCCAGTTCCTGTACCCCACTCTCCTCCTTCCCATAAGAGAAAGGTGTGAGGTAAGAAGCATTCCAAGTACGCCCATCAGACAGTTTGTAAGTGTAAGGACCAGTCTTTTGCAGTACTTTCAATGGTTTGGAAAATGCAGATTGGAGCTTAGGAAGGATACCTGGTCGCTTCACTCGAACAAAAGATCCTTGTTTGAATGACACTTCCGTCGCCCCACGCTTGCGATCAGTGTATGTTTTGGAGCTCTTCTGCATGTATTTCACTCGATCCACAATGTTCTGCGCACATGGTTGCTGAAGATGCTGCAGTTTCTGTAATCCCGAGATGTGAAGTTTAGTGCGCATCGGCCTTGCATGTAACAATTCAGCAGGTGAACGCTGAGTAGTCGAATGAGGTGTAGCACGGTATGCTTGTAAGAATTCCCTTGTGAATTCTTTCCATCCTTTGCCTTCCAGGGAAGCAGTTAGCAATGCGTGCTTCAAAGTACGGTTAAAACGTTCGACCTCTCCATTGGCACGAGGATAATCACAGATGAAGTTCGATGCATAATTCCTCGGTTTTGAAGAAACATTTCAAACTCACATGACATGAATTGAGAGCCGTGATCTGAGATCAGCTCCTTCGGGTTACCTTCACGGCTGAACACAGTCGACAGAAATTGAATAACCGCTGAAGAGGTTACCTGAGGCATGAAAGCAATCTCTGGCCACTTACTAAAGTAGTCCACTAAAGTTACAGCAAAATGACATTCTGCTGGAGCTTTGTCAAAGGGCCCCACAATGTCTATAGCAAGTTTCTCCCATGCTCCATCTGGGAGGGGTACAGGCTGGAGTGGCGGAGTGCGAACGAATGCTGACTTGTCATGAGTTTTACACGTAATGCATGATTTGATGGCTGTCTCAACCTGGGAATCCATACCTGGCCACCAATACAGCTCTCTGAGTCTTTGCTTGGTTCTAACAATGCTTTGATGAGTATCGTGAGCCAGTGCAATGAACTGTCCGCGCAAAGACTCTGGTATTAAAAGTCTGTGTGTGCCTCTTACAACGTAATCATCCTGAAGAGAAAGTTCATGTTGAATTTTGTAGTATGGTAACAGATCAGGTCCTAGGCCCTTAGGGGATTTTGGCCATTTGGCCATCAGTAAGTTACGGACTTCACCGTATATTGGGCAGGTAGCCCCTGCAGCCCTGAAATCATCGGCAGATATGGCCGTGAGGGTTGAAGTAAGTGCAACCACTTCCACGTCATCCTCCAGCGCAGGGTCACTGCTCTGTAATGGTAAGCGAGACAAGCAATCAGCTGTAACATTTTCACGTCCAGGCTTGTACTGGATGTCGTAGTCAAAAGCCATCAACCTAGCTGACCACCGAGCAATCCGAAGTCCTGCTCGCCCTTGTCCCTTCGAAGTGAGCAGTGTTGTGAGTGGACTGTGGTCTGTACGTAATGTAAAACGTCGCCCCCACAGATAAGTTCTCCATTTCTCCGTTGCCCACACACAGCCTAATGCTTCCTTCTCAATTGTGGAGTACTTGCGTTCAGCCTGTGTGAGGGTGCGTGATGAAAAAGCAACAGTCTTTTCAGACCCGTCTGGGTGCATTTGGGTGAGAACGGCGCCCAGACCGTAATTAGAAGCATCAGTTGTAACGATAGTGTGTAGCTCAGGGTCGAAAACTGTCAGTGCAGGGCTATTAATTATAAGGTCTTTCACCCGCTCAAAACTTTTCTGTGCCTCAGGCGTCCAGGTGAATGAAGCAGATCCACGAGTCAACGCTCTAAGGGGCTCGACCACTGCGGAATAATCGGGTATGAATTTTGAATACCACGATGTAAGCCCAAGGAAAGAGCGTAAGCTGGCAGTATCAGTTGGTGGTGGAGCTTGTGAGACTGCATGGACATGAGAAGCATCCGGCTGAAGCCCTTCAGCCGAGATTGTGTGTCCTAAGAACGACAGCTCCGTCTGTCTGATGTGGCATTTGTCAAAGTTCAATTTAAGTCCAGCTGTTTCTAGACGCTGAAGTGCTGCGTTCAAGTTCTTGTCATGTTCCTCAACGGTCTTTCCTGAGACAATGACATCGTCCAAGTAACATTGAACATGTGCAAGTCCTTTAAGTATGGTCGACATCAGTCTCTGAAAACAACTCGGCCCTGACGCCAGTCCATAAGGTACTCGCTTATAGCGAAATAAGCCTTCATGCGTGATGAATGAAGTGAGGCTGCGGCTATCCTCATGCAGTAGGACTTGGTGATAGGCGCTTTGAAGATCTAGCGTTGAAAAGACAGTTGATCCCCTCAGCTCTGCAAACATTTCTTCCATGTGAGGAAGTGGAAAACTGTCCACTACTATGGCCTTATTTGGTTCTCGCAAGTCCACACAAAGTCGTATGTTTCCATCTTTTTTTTAAGTGACCACAACTGGTGAGACCCATTCTGATGATTCAATCGGTTCGATAACATCCTGCTGAATGAGTCGCTTTAATTCCTGTGACACAGCGTCACGGACTGCAAATGGAAGGCGGCGCAGTTTCTGCTGTACTGGTTTCACGTCGGCACGAACTTTGACTAAGTGTGTAAATCCTTGTGCGCAGCCCAGTTTCTCAGGATTCGTACTAACGTCAGCTGAATTTATCGTGCGGCATGACGATACAACAATACGGCCATCTAACAGCTGCAGTTCCAAGGCCGCAAACAAGTCTCGTCCCAACACCGCAGTGCCAGTGTTCACAACGAACAGTTCAGCTGTAGCACGCCGCTCGCCGTACATGATCTCAGCTTCTATGCATCCCATTACAGATATGGCGTGTCCACCATAGCTCACTAAGTTCACTTTCGCTTTCACAAGGGTAGCATTAGGAAAATACTGAGTACACACTGACATTGGAATAATTGATACTGCTGAGCCCGTATCCAGCATTAACTCCACGTTCTGTGTTGTTCCACATACGCTAATTTGAACAGTACACATTATCTTGCTTGAGTCGCGATAAGGGCTTTCTACTGTAAGCACAGTCACATCAGGAATTGAAATCTCACTTACGTTTTTGCGTCCACGGCACACTTTGGCGAAATGTCCTTTTTTCTTACATGCATTACAGATAGCGTCTTTGGCAGGGCATTTTTGAAAGTTGGCAGTATGCTGTTTTGACCCACACCTGTAACATGTTTTCCCTTGGGATGTAGATGAGTGCATCGCCGTCGCTCCTCGTAATGTCTGTGCATTTTTCCCCGTTTCGCGGCCAGGTCTGTTGTGCTGATGACGTGACTGTTGAATAACTTGTACTGTGCCATCTGTCGGTTTGCTCATCACATTTGCCTCCGCCACTGCTGTTTCTATTTGGCTGGCAATTGTGACAGCTTTTTTCAAAGTAAGATCCACCTCTTGGAGTAAACGTTCCCGTATGCGGTTTGAATTTGTTTTTTCAACAAGTTGATCCCGGATCATTTCCTCCTTCATGGCCCCGAATTCGCATGTAGTCGCAAGCTCCTTTAGCGCCGCAACATATTGATCCGTAGTTTCACCATGCCGTTGTCCTCGCTGGCGAAACCTGTACCATTCAGCTACCACATTCACTTTTGGCTCGAAGAATGTGCGAATAGCTTGCAATGCCGTGTCGTACTTATCATCTGCAACCGTGAGCGTGTAAAATAGTCTCTGGCCTTCTGCCCCCAGGCAGTGAATCAATAGAGCGCGTTTTCGGGCTTCCGATAGCTCTTCGTCCATGGCCAAGACATAATTCTCGAAAACACGAATCCATGCCTTAAATGGCATCGGCGGCTCACCCACATTTTGTAGAAATGGTGTAGGCTGATTTAAATTCCACGGCATCCTCGTCGCCAATATGTTATGTCTTTGTATAGACGCAAGCAACACAGAGATCGCTTATGAACATGCTTTTTACTCGGACTAACTCATCTCACTCTCCTGGTACACTCATATGCATTTCAAATCTACTAGTGCCACCCACAGGACAAGTGGTGACACTACAGCGAGAAAGTTACAAAGATGACATTTGGGAAGTTAACACAACGTCCTATAGTAATAGTCCTCTAATCATTCCCAGAACGTCCTGCATGTGCCCTGAAGGTCCACCAAATAACGTCCCCCAACCCTTAAAAGAACACATCATGACCTTCTCGGAACGTACTGGGAATGTTATTAGGTGTCATGATCACCGTCTGTTCTTGGACTCTAATTCCCATAATCCTCCCTACCAGTCACATGCACACATTCCACACCAATCACCAATTGCCACACACACCTGTAGATCATCACCTGGACTATAAAAGACTCACACACACCACCTCATTGCGAAGTCTTGTTTCACCTAGTGTACATTTCTGAGCGTTATTATTCTGTCTACCTGTCACCGATCCTGTCTGTTTACCGTTTACGATTCCCTGCTGCCTGCCTTTGGACTGTATATTGTTTCCTGTCCTGTGAGTGATATCTGCCTGTCCTGACCATTGCCTGTATCCTGACCACGTCTCTGCCTGTCCCTTGCTGTACCTGTTTGTTCCTGTTAGACCATGCCTGTACGACTACGCTCACCTTTCAATAAAGCTTTGCATATGGATCCCTGCCTGAGTCCAGCTTCGTTACATTAGACAACGTCCTTAACACCAGTGGGGACATTCTGGGAACGTAAAATGTCTAGCAGGGATACCACATTCACAAAGCAAAATACCTTAAATTTAATCCTAACTGTAAAATATTCACTTATAAAAAGCTCCTCCAATAAAAAAAGCTTTGAAAACATACCATCTTATAGAATTTTTTTAATACATAGATTGTAACTTTTTTCTGTATCCCCCAGTTGCTGTAAAATATGCATGTTTGAGCTGTTTTAACTGGAAGCAACTTGCACTGACATATCTAAATATGTCATTGTTTTATCTCAAGATGCACACCAGTAATGTTTTTTTTTTTTTTTTCTAAGGCACGTTTATAAAAGCTACTTAAATTTCCTAATTGAACTAAGGCCTAATGCTGGCTTAATCTAAGCCCTGTCTGTGAAACCATGCCTAAGTTATCTTTAATCAAAGCTAAATTTAAGAAGCTAAAGTTCAGCTACATTTTATATTGTCACTTCCACATACAGTAGGCTACTTGACATTACAGTATTTTACTGATGCTGAAGCAAGGTGAGACATAAATAGTCATGATAAATGATAATGTAAATACGATAAAATTATATAACCTGAAAACTCTGTTCAGAGCTGTGGTCTGTTTGTACAATACAAGGAAACAGAAAAGGTGTTCACAGGAAAACCAGGAAGAGAAAACCATATTTATGCTAATTGTCATCCTTGACAATAATTGATAACAAATATTGTTAATGTAAATATTTAAAGACAGTTTAAAGATAGACATTTTTAAATATTTGCAAAATGTGGTAGCACGCAACGTTTCTGGCCTACTATGATGAATTACCTGGTCCAGAAGTTTTTTGCCATCATCATCTGAAGATTGAGTGAAGATTTAATTTAAATTATATAATTGTGAGATTAATTTCAAATTATAATTTTTTTATATAAATTTATTAAGTATTAAAATGCAATGTATATGACTCTGACAATAATGTAGCATCACTGTCATCTTGACCTCAGAGACTCTATTAGCCAGTTCATTGACTGCATGTAATATGTAGGAAGATTTCATCAAAAATATCTTAATTTGTGTTCTGAAGATGAACAAATGTCTCACAGGTTTGGAAAGACATGAGGGTGAGTAGGCCTACTGTTACGGTGTAGGTTGTTGCAGAGACGAGGCGTACACGGACTAAAACAAACATTTAACAAACAATATATATCCACATAATGGTGCAATAACTACATTAAAAATAAATTAAATAAAAATGAAAGGTAATCACAAATCATCTGACGTCATGCACGTGCACCCAGAGGGCAGTAGAATTCTGGCAGGCAGTCGAAATTTGGCACAACAACCGAAGTGCCAGGATCTGAACACCACACAATAGGGGCACAGACCCAATCAACCTGAATTCACCCTATATTATGTTAAATACTAAATACTAGATTATGTTCATTACCTGTCTAGCTATATATGTGACCCTGGACCACAAAATCAATCATAAGGGTCAATTTTTTTTAAAATTATATACATCATATGTAAGCTGAATAAATAAGCTTTCCATTGATGTAATGTTTTGTTAGAATAGGACAATATTTGAAAATCTGGAATCTAAGGGTGAAAAAAAAATCAAAATATTGAGAAAATCGCCTTTAAAGTTGTCCAAATGAAGTCCTTGGCAATGCTTATCCACTCACAAAAATAAATTTTTTATATATTTACGGTAGGAAATTTACAAAATATCTTCATGGAACATGATCTTTACTTAACATGATCTTTACTATCTTAATGATTTTTGGCATAAAAGAAAATTGATTTTATAATAGTGAGCATCGATGCTCCCTGGTTTTCACGGTGCATTGTGGGACTTTTTAGGGAGCCAGTGTTTCAGTGCACTGGAAGAATTTAGCAATTAAGACAGACCTTAAAATAGCCGACTCCCTGGATGCATCCGAAAACCTAGGCAGCTCACTTGATGCCTTGTTGGCGCTGCCTTATCAGGCAATGATTTGTGAGGCAGCGTTTGTGCATGAAGGTACCTCACGAAACGGTCAGACAGAATTATGAGGCAGCATGACAGTTTAATGATCTACAGCAAAATAGCGCGAGCTTTGGTGAAAACTAAACAAATATTTAATTACTACAGTAGGAATTTCTCGCTAGAAATTACATCAAAAGTGGAAAATGTTGGTCAAAAACGTGCTTTTACACACAAACTGACCAGCAAACTTAAGTTTCGGACGCCATCTTTATTTTTCTAGCTGTCACAGAATGTAAAGCACAGGATTGTGGGATATCAAAGGCAGCGAAGGATACATCTATGCTGCCTTCAAACATCGATCAGATGAAGGTATCTCAGGAAACAGGAAGTGAAGCTAACATTGGATTCGGACGTGCCTTGATGCCTTCCTACCTTGAAATGTGTCCTCCGAAGGCAGCATTTTCCAGTTTTCGGACGCAGCCCCTGATTAGTGTCCTGACTACTGAACTAGTGAGCTGATTGAGATGCACACATGGCCTACATCAGTGTTTCTCAAAGTGTGTGCAACAAACAAGAGGAAATTTGGTCATTTTTGTGCACATCTCTATTAACCTTTTGAGCGGTACAGTCCCACATATGGGATTTTTATTTCTGTGCCCCTGAGAGTATGTTCAGAGACGTCACTTAACTGCCAGATTCAAACTGTGCTTTCGCTCTTTGGCTGGCGCTGAGCCAGAGACGGACGCGCTCAGTGCTTGTTAATGGGTGAAGTGTCCCGTATTACTAATAACTATAAATATTTAAAAAATTTACTTAACCTAACATTTGAATTTCAATAGGCTCATCTTACTCTGTTGTCCAATACTTGGATTTTATTTTATGTGTACAAAAGTCTACATATCAAACAATCACATCCTGTATCATCCTCGTGGCTATCCTAGCCTGTACAAACTTAACATTAAGTAAAAGCAGGGCTATTTCTGGAACTTAACAAAATCTTCCTCTGAGATTCTGAAGGCAACAATTTGAAAACCAAAGTGAGTTTTTGGAACAGAGACCTATACTGAATAAATTTTCTACCTAAAGTATCTTTGTTCTTTGTCTTTAAATACATTGAGAATCCACAGTGTGCAGCATGTGAATGCATGCAGACATTTAACTTTTTCTGCTTATTCATTTCAGGTTCATCATGACAAGTTTTCTGCTTCTTTTCATTATCTTCTCCATAGGGAATGCAGAAGGTTAGAAATTTTTTGTAAAAACTCTTGCTATTCCATTTTAAAAGCATTTTAGCAATGTAAAATATTCCATTGACTAATGATTAATGAGGGGTTTACAGTGACACACAAACATAAAATAAGCTAAATAAAATGATAAAACTTAAAACATTCTTTGCTGTGAATATGACAAGAACCTTAATGTTTATGTGCTGGATGCAGCTGATTTAGTCATAAAATGCCCCTATGGATGGTCAAATTTTGGACTCCGGTGCTACATGTACTTCTCTCAGTCTGTTAACTAGATCACAGCAAAGGTAATGTGTTAGCTAACAAGGTGATTTGGTCATTTTACATTAGGTGTCTTTAACTACATCTAGATAGATACACTATATTGCCAAAAGTTTTGGGACGCCTGCCTTTACGTGCACATGAACTTTAATGACATCCCTTTCTTAATCCGTAGGGTTTAATATGGAGTTGGCCCACCCTTTGCAGCTATAACAGCCTCAACTCTTCTGGGAAGGCTTTCCACAAGGCAAGGTTTAGGAGAGTGTTTATGGGAATTTTTGACCATTCTTCTAGAAGCGCATTTGTGAGGTCAGGCAGTGATGTTGGCGAGAAGGCCTGGCTCGCAGTCTCTGCTCTAATTCATCCCAAAGGCGTTCTATCGGGTTGAGGTCAGGACTCTGTGCAGGCCAGTCAAGTTCCTCCACACCAAACTCGCTCATCCATGTCTTTATGGACCTTGCTTTGTGCACTGGTGCGCAGTCATGTTGGAACAGGAAGAGGCCATCCCCAAACTGTTCCCACAAAGTTGGGAGCATGAAATTGTCCAAAATGTCTTGGTATGCTGAAGCATTAAGAGTTCCTTTCACTGGAACTAAGGGGCAAAGCCCAACCCCTGAAAAACAACCCCACACCATAATCCCCCCTCCACCAAACTTTACACTTGGCACAATGCAGTCAGGCAAGTACCGTTCTCCTAGCAACCGCCAAACCCAGACTCGTCCATCGGATTGCCAGACAGAGAAGCGTGACTCGTCACTCCAGAGTACACGTCTCCACTGCTCTAGAGTCCAGTGGTGGTGTGCTTTACACCACTGCATCCGATGCTTTGCATTGCACTTGGTGATGTAAGGCTTGGATGCAGCTGCTCGGCCATGGAAACCCATTCCATGAAGCTCTCTACGCACTGTTCTTGAGCTAATCTGAAGGCCACACGAAGTTTGGAGGTCTGTAGCTATTGACTCTGCAGAAAGTTGGCGACTTCTGCGTGCTGTGCGCCTCAGCATGCGCTGACCCCGCTCTGTGATTTTACGTGGCCTGCCACTTCGTGGCTGAGTTGCTGTTGTTCCCAATTGCTTCCACTTTGTTATGATACTACTAACAGTTGACCGTGGAATATTTAGTAGTGAGGAAATTTCACGAATGGACTTATTGCACAGGTGGCAACCTATCACGGCACCACGCTTGAATTCACTGAGCTCCTGAGAGCAACCCATTCTTTCACAAATGTTTGTAGAAGCAGTCTGCATGCCTACACTGTTAGACTTTGCTGTAATTTTACAGTTACTTACCGCAAAAAATCCCAGTAAAATACCATATATGTTATTTACGGTTAACTACTGTAATATGCAATGCATTATGGGTATTTTTTATGATATTTACAGTAACTTACTGTATATGGGGATTTACAGTACTTTACTGTTTACTCAAAAGCAGTAGTGCTACTGTAAATGAATTTTTTTGAGATCCTCCAATCAGAATGCTAGCAGCCGATCACGTGACCAGCTTGGAGCTTTCAGAAAAATAATTCAAACAAGATGGCGGCCTCTCAGTGGCAGGGGAGCGAAGAAAATAAGCGTAAACTTATATAGTTTTTACGCTGGTAAGTTGTCATGTGTCAACCCAAACAGGGAATTTACCCCATTTCATGCTTAAAATACCAACATATGTCCAATTTATTGTACATAGGTCGTAATTTAACCATCGAATCTTTTCAGTTAAATACTAAAAAAACAATATTATGTAAGGTCTGTAGTGGCGTAGGCCGTAGAGCGTGTGGTACGTGAAAGTTGCTTTTTAACGTGATCAACCCGGGTTCGAATCCGCCTTATGTCAAACTCGCTCTTATCCCTTTTCCCATCACAAATCAGATTTGAAAGGCATTTATATTTAATAAAAATGAAGAAAATATTTGAAAAGTTTAAATGAAGTGCCTAACAAGTGTTTAACAAGAAAGTATTTATCAGATTGGTTGCTGCCAACCATACGGTATATAGATGTATATTATTATTATTTTTTTTTTTTAATGCCGTGGATTAGCACAAGTGAGGTGATATAAATGTAATTTTTAAATGATTAAAAAAAATATATATATATAAATTTTGCTTACGCCTCAAAAATTTAAATTGTTACTCGCGTGCAAAGCCCGCGAAACAAGCTGAGGTTTGTGTCGAGTGCGCGCATAACGGACTGCTGAGTGGATCGCCAACGTTAGACGCCAGCTGTGAGTTTATCTGAGGTAAGTACATTTTACTTTACAAATTTCTTTTAAGTTACGTTTACAACTACCACTTATGGCACATTTTACCCGTCAGTCACGTTAAACGAATACCGTTGAATGCCGTTAAATGTGTGTGACGTTATTATTTTGAAGTTGGCCTAGCGCGTTTTTTTTCAAAGACTCTCCCTGCGTCTCAATCAGCTCTCTAGCTTCCTAGGTCGTGAATTTGTATATCGTGTAAATGAATGTGGCCGACTCCCTGATCAGTGCCCTAACTTCTAGGGACTAGGGAGCTGATTTAGACCATAGACTGTAAAAGATTGAGACGCACGCGCTCTCACGCGATCCCTCCCCCAATGTATGTATTTACAACGTGTTTTGCAGCGGTCAGTAATGTAGCCAATCACAGACATAGTTGTTGATCTCTTGGCAAATCAGAGGTGAGAATCCACTCACCGTTCAAAACGCCAGATTTTATTTTATTTTTTACATATTTTTTATTTTCTTATTTCATATTCATTCATTTTTACCTGTTATTGTAGGCTATATAACGTTATTCTCTTCTCTCTTTTTTCAGTGTTGATTGTCATCTGATTGTGTAAGTAATCAACCTAGCAGTCATCCTAGATTTGTGATTTATCATGTTCATACATAATGTACATAATGATCATTGATGAAAAATATTTCTTCTTTTCTCTGTGTCAACAGGAGCTAACTACACCCCAAAGGCTCTTTTAAGAGCCACAACACGGAGCTTCTTTGGCTTTGTAAGTATGTTTTGACTAACGATCAGGTGCATTCTGTAATTAACATCTTGTACATAAGGGTGTAACAATATACTCATGTCACGATTCAATACAATCACGATACTGAACTCACAATGTGATACTTATCGCGATATTTTAAGCTGAAATAAAGAGAGGGTTTTTTTTTTACTTTATTTTTTATTATTAAATTATTATTTTTATTATTATCAGGACCCACAAATATTCCCCCATTGCATTATTATACTTTATATTCAACATTATATATAATCATTCAATGTAATAATGTAACTGAAACTCCATAAACCTATTGTTTTCTATGCTGCTAAGAGGTCAGATGGCCAATTGCATGCTGCAAAGTTTCAGAAGTGACAGCTACGTATAAATGCTGGATTCACTCTACATGGGACAGAAATATGACATGTTAAAATAGTAACAGATTAAAGCAATTTAAAGGCATATTAGTTAGTTAGAAATATGTAGAAATACTAATAGTTTAATTGAAATATGTTCATAGCAAAATATTTTTGAAATTCTGTTCCAGTTATTGGTAAAAGTGATGACTTGTAAATGATTTTAAATGTCTACCCCCCAAAAATAAACCAAGTAAAATTATAATTAATTCAACAATGAAAAAGCTTTCCTTATTATGGTTTCTTATTTATTATGTCTTGTTTGTTATTTCATATTTTATTATGGCTCCTTATTTATTTTGCTATTTCATATTAATTCATGTTTACATTATTGTAGGCTATATATTCTCTTCTCTCTTTTTTCAGTGTTGATTGTTTGTCATCTGATTGTGTAAGTGATCGACCTAGCAGTTATCCTAGATTTGTGATTTATCATGTACAAATATTTTCTTTTTCTCTCTTTTCTCTGTGTCAACAGGAGCTAACTACACCCCAAAGCTTCTTTGGCATTGTAAGTATATGTTTTGACTAACTATCTGGTGCATAATGTGATTAAAGGGTTAATTCATCCAAAAATGAAAATTCTGTCATTAATTACTCACCCTCATGTCGTCCCAAACCTGTAAGACCTTCGTTCATCTTCGGAACACAAATTAAGATATTTTTGATGAAATCTGAGGGTTTCTGAACCACACATAGGCAGCAACATCTTTGCACCTTTTGAGGTCCAGAAAGGTACTAAAGACATCGTTCAACATTAAATATAAAACGTTAAACGTTATTTGAAATTATTTAAAAAATAAAGACACTTTAAATGTGAAATTACACCCACCAGTAGGTGGCACAAAACAATGCTGTGGACTTTGTTTGGAACTTTGTTCTTGTTCATTAAATTGTACGCTGTATAAAATCAGTATTACATTTGTAATCATGCTGATATTAGGAGAAAAACGTTGCTCTGTGTAAAATTGGTTACCTATATTAAATGATATAAATATAAAAGATGTACAGGGCATTTTTGCCCCTTATCTTGAATTCTGGGGGCATTCTCAAGGCTTTTTAATAGACTAAATCACGCAGTGAAAGCGTGCAATCTAAATATGCAGCACGCACACCAGTCTTACCTAGACTAGTAGTGCATGCATGCACTCAATGGGTGTGTTTTTGTTTGTTTTTTGTAAAGTGAGGGACATGCATATAATTTCAGATCATTAAATCAACAATTACGATGTCATAGACAATATATGTCGCACACCCTACAGCACTGGCCCGATTGGGCAAGTGACTGTTCCGCCTACTGTCCCGAGCGTCGTTAAAACTGGCCCTGGGCCATCGGGCAGTCCTTAATGTCGAGCCCTGAATAATCATATGACTAAAACTAAATGTGATATGTTTGCGCATACATGATTTTTGCACTTTCATTTTGATTTTGAGGAGCACATTTTTTTATGAAACCTAAGAGGTTTCTTTCCATCCATCCCAAATCCATTCCTCTGAAACTTAAAAGATAAAAAAAATGTCATAAAGGCATCGTAAAAATAATCAACTGAGTGGTCTAATCCACTCGATTTATTATTTTTATGATGCCTTTATTACTTTTTTTTTGTTTTTTTTTTAAGTTTTAGAGGAATGGATTTTAAATGGATGGACAGAAACCTCTTAGGTTTCATAAAAAATATCTTCATTTGTGTTTGGAAGTTGAACAAAAGTCTTATAGGTTTAAAATGACACGAGGTTGAGTACGTGATGACAGAATTTAAATTTTTGGGTGAATTATACCTTATAAAAACTGCAAACTGAGCCTTTGATAAAACTAACTCTATATCACCAATCATATTGTTTACATCAATGATATATATCGTCACATTTTTGTATTGCGAAATCTCGATATTACGATATGTCGCTACACCCTACTTGTAATCCATAACATTTTAATATTTCAACAACAAAACAACTGCCTACATTTCTGCCTATTTTGCATCCATTTGTTATCTTGTTGTGATTGTTTTATAGTGTAATTTGGGATATGCCACTGCATAACATGACAAAGTAATTAAAAATTATAAATTACATGGACTTAAAAATATGTATGCATTATTTTATATGCAGATCCTATCCAGCCAGTGATCAGAGAAGATAGAGAGAGACCTGAACTTGAGCACATGCAAGTATGTACAAGTGCACATACTGTAGCTTGTGAACTTCTGACTTGAGAATGTAAAAAAGCATTAGCTTATGGAGATGGGCAATGTCCTGCTTCCTTTAAAAAAATTGTGACATTTAAATCCCATGTGCATATGAAACACAAACGTAAACCAGAGAATAAAAACAATCTCAGTTTAGAGGTACTCTTGCTTGCAACATTGAAGGATGTTCATTTGTGGCAGATTTTTATTCTGTTACATGTTCCTTCAACCCTCCACTAAAATGGGGACTTAACTGTTAAAACAGTTGTGTACAATGTTTTTTCAGGATTGTTTGATGACTAGAAAGTTCAAAATAACAGCATTTATCTGAAATAGAAAGCACTACTATTAAAAAGTTTGGGGTCAGTACATTTTTTTTTCTTTAAAGAAATTAATATTTCTTTTATTAACCAAGAATGCATTAAATTGATCAAAAGTGACAGTAAAGGCATTTGTAATGTTACAAAAGCTTTCTATTTCAGGTTTAAGTTTAAAGGGCCATAAAGTTACTCACTGTACCTTTAATGTGATTGTACATTCTGGCAATTAATAGAGTTCCCTAGCAAGGATGTGCAATAAAGCTATACTATTCAAACAGTACACTACTGGGAATAACTGCTGTTGCACAAGTTGTTACCTTGTCTCTTCATGAACAAATTTAGATGAAATAAACTCATGACCATTTCTCACACATTTTCCCTGTTTTGTTTCAGATCAGCCATCAGTTGTTTACCAGTATGGAGACCAGTCAAGACCAACTGGGAGGTTTTGTTCATGCTTTTTATTGCGCATTGTCATGATCTCTGCTTTTGTTATGAATTCAGGTCTCTTTTTTTATGTTGCATCATGATAAATAAAATGGATGTAATTGATTGTGACAGTGAATAAAAAATATATTGATATACATGGACTCAAGTCACTTATTTGGAATTTTATTAAATTCAGTAGCATTTATGTAAAATAAAATAAAACTGAAATAAATTACAGTAAAATTACTGTAATATTATTATACTGTAAAAATAAGTTGCGGTAAGGGCATCATACTGTAAAATGAAATTGCGGTAAGGGCATCTTACTGTAAAATGAAATTGCGGTAAGGGCATCATACTGTAAAACACATTTACAGTTAAGCTACTGTAAAGGGGCAATTACAGTAACTTACTGGCAATAGTGCTGCCAGTAAGTTACCGCAAAAATACAATAAAAAGTCTAACAGTGTAGGTGCTTCATTTTATACACCTGTGGCCATGGAAGTGATTGGAACACCTGAATTCAATGATTTGGAGGGGTGTCCTAATACTTTTGGCAATATAGTGTAGATAGATAGATAGATAGATAGATAGAATTCTGGAAATAAATAATACAGAAAACTGATACAGAGCAAATAATCAGTCAAAGCAGACATTGTTTGCAAATGACTAAAATGTTTAAAAAGTCACTTATGCTTTATGCTAAAAAGATTAAATTTTGTATTGACAATAAAAAACAAATTCTAGATCCAATTGCTAGATCCAAATGTTTTTTTGTTTTTTTTTTCATTATCATCAGAAGATGAAGATTTAATGAGTTCAAAGAAGAATGTTTTTAACAAAATTCTGAACGGTGGAAAATATGCTCGTCTAGGCCATTTAATTTAAAAGTTCAAAAGCAAAATAAAAGTCAAACTTTGAGCAGGCCCTTCATCTGGACACGCTGTTGACAGCACAACTTGCAAAAGTTTGTTAAAGGGGAAAAAAACATAAATCACATGCTATATAAAAACTGTGAGATGAAATATATATTTCAAATTTATTTTAGTGAAGAACATGTTGCATCCATTGCTGTAACAAAAATTAAATATGTATTAAACAAAATATCTTAAGTTATCTTCAATCAAAGCTAAATTTAATGTTTTCATTGTCACTCCCACATTAAAATGTACAGTATTAAGTAATATTAAAATGCAATGTATATGACAATAATGTAGCATCACTGTCTTCTTGACCTCAGACACACAGTACCAGCCAGTTCATTGACTTAACGTAATATGTAGGAAGAATCTTTCTGTTTCTGCTCTTTATCCAACTGGCATCTTTTCATTTTTTGGGGTGAACTGCCCCTTTAATATATATATATGAAGAGTTTGGTTCCAAAACGCTATAAATCCATTTTGATTAATTTGAGTAAAAATTTGTTTTCTTTACCAAGAAAGTGGCAAGATGAAAACCACTATTTTCTGTTTCAAACTTTCACATAGCATCTTTTGGTTATAAAAACATTAAAAATTCAAATCTAGATTTTGATCTTTAAAGGTTTATAAAAACGGGTTATTTTTCCCCCAAAATGCAATAAATCCATGACACGTTTTTTCAAATTGCAATTAATCCATCAGTTTAAAAGTTGATTCACATATATGACAGCCTCTGAACTTTGTCAGTACTAATCTTATATACAGGCATTTGACTAAAAATACATTAAGTCGTCGCTCCCAAAATGAATTCAACGAGTCATCTTGTTAATGTTATAAAAGAATTATGTCTCCGTTTGCCATTACCGATTAAAGAGTATCTGGCGCCACCGCACGGTTAAAATTAACACATTTGCCGAGTACATTGGAATTGATTGCAACTACCCAGGGGCATCGCTATACTGGTGTGACAAAGTAAAATATAGCTGATAAATCCTTGTCTGACAGTGCACATTTTGACAATCATGTTGTTGTTTTCAGATGTTTAAAATCAAAACTAGCAATGCCAGATTCGAGAATTAATCATTATTGGTCAAACGGCTTTTAAAAACTGATCATGATTCAGTTTTGGGGACCGTGACAGAAGTTTGATGCTGTCGTGGAACAAGCAACAGTCGGCATTTTTCCTCCTCCCGGGTGCCTCATCTTCTTAATCTTCTCACGTAAACAGGGGCGTAGCCATCATTTCAAAAGTGAGGGGGACAGAATTGATAGATTTTTTTTCTTCTTCTCATCTCTTGCTTTTAATTTGAAATCAATTTGCTTTTAATAAGAAATCAAATACACTGATGAACAATAACCAATATCGAATTTATGACAATTTTATGATGGTTTATGTACAAACACTTGTGCATTAAGTCCTCATGGATTTTATACAATGTAAAAAAAGATCACAGAATAAGGCAGAAAATACAGTACCTATCAAAAGTTTGGAAACATTACAATTGTAATTGTACATTTGAAATATGTCTCTTCTGCTCACCAAGGCTGGATTTATTTAATCAAAAAATGCAGTAAAAACAGTAATATTGTGAAATAGTATTACAATTTAAAATTGCTATATTCTATATGAATATACTGAAAAATGTACAATATATGTGATCAAAGCTGAATTTTCAGCATTATTACTCCAGTCTTCAGTGTCACATGATCCTTCAGAAATCATTCTAATATGCTGATTTGATGATCAAGAAACATTTATGATTATATTAATTGTTGAAAACAGTTGTGCTGCTTCATATTTTTGTGGAAACCATGATACCATTCAACATTTTTGGTAAGATTAAAACAAAAGAGAGAAATACTTTTATTCATCAAGGATGCATTAAATTTAACAAAAGTGACAGTGACAATAAATGCAAATAAATTCTGTTCATTGAACTTTCTATTCATCAAAGAATCCAGAAAAATTAAATGTATCATGGTTTCCACAACAGTTTTAAGCAACTGTTTTCAACACAGATAATAATCAGAAATGTTTCTTAATCATCAAATCAGCATATTAGAATGATTTCTGAAGGATCATGTGACACTGAAGACTGGAGTAATGATGCTGAAAATTCAGCTTTGATCACAGGAATAAATTACACTTTACTATATATTCACAGCTATTTTAATTTGTAATAATATTTCGCAATATTACTGCTTTTATTGTATTTTTTTATTAAATGCAGCCTTGAAGATCATAAGAGATTTATGACTTATGCTGAGATATTAAAAAGGTTGTCAATTAGCACTGCATTATTCATATACTTTACTGTCAATAAATACCTTGAGATGGCTTGAAAAACACACAAACCATATCTTGTCGCAATGGTGTGTTCGTTGTCTTTACGTTTCATCAGTCAATACGCTTCAGCATTTTATTCAGCTGCTGCTACAGCGAATAGCTGAATTACTTCTACGAAAGCGTTTGGACTTTCTGCGAGAGTGCGCTTCCAGTATGAATGAAACATATATTACACGAGAGTGAGCGCTCCATGTATGTTTAGATCGCCTCATTTTAGTTAAGAATAAAACGACAAGTCATGCATAGACTATATTGTCTCTTTGAATTTAAATCAATATTTATTCACATTGGCCTCTGTGAACACACTTGCCCGAAAAAAGTGCGGGGGACGAATTTACGTTTTATTAAAAGTGCGGGGGACACGTCCCCCCCAGTCCCCCGCGTATTCTACGCCCACGCACGTAAATTATTACATTTCGATGGCTTACGTTTCTTCCCCACCGCAGAAACCACCACAGGTTCATCAATGTCGTCAAAATTATTCATTTTTCTGTTTTTGTTGATCACAAAGTACAAAGTAGATAAGGAAAACTAGGATGCCGGGGGCCCATTTCAATAAGGAGGTTCAACCAACTCTGAGTTAAAACTTGAACTCTGAGTTGACTTACTCTGAAATGGGAAACTCTGGCTGTGTCCGAAATCGCCCCCTATACCCTTAAATAGGGCACTATTTGAGGGGACAGCCATTTGTAGTGGTGTCCGAAACCATAGTTGACGATGTTGAGTGCACTCATTCAATCCCACAATGCACCGCAATAACGAGTGTACAACCGATGCACGCTCAACGGCTAGAGAATACCCATAATGCACTGTGAGAGTCGCGCGCTGAATGAATTCCCGCGTCTCGCCAGGAGATGGCGCCCGCAGCTGAATCAATCATTCATTCATTTTCCAAACCGCGCTGGTCCGGCATTATCATACAGGTATACTTTTTAATTATCATAAAACGTTTAAAAGGTTTGAACATGCTAGTTCAACATAAATATTCATTACTACTGCAGCTGCCAGTTTGCTACATTTCAAAAGATTATTAAACAGCAGCACAAACTATGCGAAATAGGCAGCCCTTCCGGTGCACTGTGTCCGAATTCACTCACTCGTTTCATTCACTCCTTCAAGTGGACTATAATAGTGGAGTAATGTAGGGAATAGTGAATGAGGGTATAGGGAGCGATTTCGAACGCAGCATCTGAGTTTTCTGTTTCAGAACAGCTGAACTGAGTTAGTTCAATCGACTCTGAGTAGGTTGACTCGGAGTTAAGAGCGTGCACCACGACTATGAAAAGCCATCATCAATGGAGCTCCGATATTACGATTCACCATGACAACAGCACGTGACAAAATGACGTCAATGCAAGTGTAATTCTTATCACTGTTATAATATCAAAGGTGAAAACTGGCAGAACGGTAAGTTATTGAACTAATATTCATTTTCATGGTATCCCACATGCAAAAAGGGAAGAAATAAAATAATAATTTAAGTGTTTTTTTGTTTGTTTGTTTTGCAAATTATGTTCTATTTACTATGTAGGCTAAAAGTAGCAGTTATTTGCAATAAGTGTAAATAGTAATTAGATGCTATTTATTTTTTATACTGGCAGATACATACTATCTGCACCTCAGTATTGTTGTAAATTAACAGGATGCAATAATAACACAGTGTAAATTATTTTATCATTATTAAACACTCGTTAGGCAATTTACTTCCACTTTCAGAACATTTTCTTCATTTTTATTGAAAATAAATGCCTTTCTGATGTGATGGGAAAAGAGAGAATAGAGAGCTCAGCAGAAGGCAGATTCGAACCCAGTCAATCACGTCGCAATTTAGTTCTCAGCGTCCAACGCGCTACTACCTACACCACTGAAGCCATTAATCACATGCATTGATTTTAACCTTGTATGACACTGATGGGCAGGGCTACTGTAAATTTGCCCTTAGTAATAGACACTCTGAATAATCTTGTTTTCCGTTTGCATTAAGATTATTTTTATTACCACACTGGCAGATATTGATAATTTTAAGTAAAATGCACTTAATTTAGATCCCCCCAGAAAACAAGACTAAATATCTTATATCATTTTCTTATATAGAAAATCCATCTTGATTTAAGAATTTTTAGATATTTGTACTTGAAATAGGACAAAAAATACTCAAAGCATTTTTGCAGCGTGAATGAATGAATGAACTATTTAAACATCACTTGCACTTTAAAAAGGGGGAGGAGACCGAAGGAAACATGACAGAATAACGCGACGGATATCACATTTTGCGCAAAATTAATAAATGACTTTTCAATATCGACCAGATACAATACTGATTTAGGCGGAAACTCAATTTAAAAAAAAAAAAAAAAAAAAAAAAAGGCTTTTATCGTGTTTTGGAACCAAACTCTTCATATATATATATATATATATATATATATATATATATATACACACACACACACACACACACACACACACACACATGAAACCTTATGCCTAAATAATCAGGGAAACAAAAGGCGGGCACAGGCATTAACACAACACATCTCTACACAACAGTGCCCAGACAATGAGTGAGAGCAAAGGCACAACTTAGCAGCAAACACAAACAAGGTAATTGACTAAACACAGCTGAACTGAACTAAGTAATGATCGTAACCATAGAAACAGATGAGTGGCGGAAACGAAGACAAAGAAACATATGTGACTGAAGAAAACTAACAAAGGGGAAAACAGGAAACTAATAAAAACAAACTAAAGGTCCATGAAAACAGAAACTAACAGAACATAATGGTGACATCTTGCTTGATCCAAAAGATTTTTCCCTGCATCATCTGGGCCCAGCTGTTCAAAAAGTTTAGCCTAATCTGGATCAGAATGATATGGATTTGAAAATCTGAGGCCAGTTGTTCACAAGTAATCTGATTGGATTTCGGCTATCGGATTGGATCAGATCTTGAAAATGGGTTTTTTAAAAGGAAAAAAGGATTCTGAAATCAGATTAGATCACAAATCCAATGTTGGTTTTGATCTGGATAAAATCATCAGTTTGTGTTGTTCAAAACATATTAGTAAGATTGGGATACCTTTGATCCAAAAAATCTGGATTATAATGATCCCAGCAGAAGGGTGGGTTTCAGGAACAATGTAACTTTAAAACTGGTCAAAAAATAGACAATTACATTTTTATCATGTAATATGCATACACACACATGAACACACACACACACACTCTGCAATCAGAATCCAATCTTGGTTTTGATCTGGATCAAATTGTCAGTTTGTGTTGTACAAAACTTTTTAGTAAGATCAGGATACTTTTGATCCAAATGGGATTACATTTCACAATCAGCTGCTAGCTATGTAAAGAACAACAGTAGAAGAGTCAATGTGGGGTCACTTTAAGTGTTTTATTTGAAGAGAAAGAAAACAAAACAAAACAAACAAACAAACATCCCCTTCCATTTTCAATTTTTTTAAACAATCAGACATGGACACTGAAGGCACATGGTGATGTAAAAAAGAATGAAATGGTTGAAAAAATATTACGTTCTCTCACAAAAATTCCTCCAAGAAACTTTGCATTCATTCACAAAAAAACTTAAAAAGTTGTGAGAGTGAATGCAAAGTTTCTTGGGGGAACACAGCGTTTGCGAAAGAAGGCAAAAGCATTAAAATAATTTTTCCTCCCGTCTTATATTTTTCCTCCCATCACCATGTCTTTTTAGAGTTTCCATAGCCCCTCATGTGATCCACAACAAAAACAAACAAATATACATTCAGTAAGGGATTAAATTCTTAGAAACTACTTTTGATAGGTTCATCTATGATGATTGTGCCAATGTAGTTCATGGTGATTAAAAAACATTTAAAATTAAATGTATTATTTTTGTTTGACATTTACAGTTTGGGAGATTATTTAATGGCGCCAAAATGTCTACCTCTACTTTATTACTTTTAATAGTTAAACTAATCAAGAGCAAAATAAAAATATAAATGTGTATATTTGATACAATTTTTTTTTTTGACCGGTTATAAAGTTTTATTAATTTTTGTTCCTGAAATCCACCCTGGATCAAAGGTATCCCAATATTACTGAAACTTTCTGAACAACAAAAACTATGATTTGATCCAGATAAAAAGCAAGATAGGATTTAGTGATCTAATACAGTTTCAGAATCCTTATTTTCTGCTGAACAGCCCATTTTCAAGATTTGATCCAATCCTGTAGCCAAAATCTGATCAGATTACTTTTGAACAACTAGGCCCATGGATTGGTCTAAATATGGTACAACAGAGACATCAAGTGTCCCACTGAAATATTACAATATTATTATTCGTTCCAAAGTTTAGAGTGATCTATTTCAGTGCTTCTCAAACCCATCTGGGGACCACCCCACCAGTGCTCATTTTGTATCCTGGGGCCAGTTGTTGAAAAAGTTTAATCTGGATCAGAATTATCTGGATTTGGAAATCCCATGTTTTGCTATCCAGGATCAGGTAATCCATCTTACTTTTATGCTGGTTTTTCAAAGCAAAATTGGATTGGATTGGATCACCCTGATCCAGATACACGCTTTTTCAGATTACCAAAAGATACACGGACCTCTACGGAGCCCCTAAAGGGACATGGTGATAGAAAAAAAATGAGATGGAGAAAAACAAAAAAAAAACAAAAAAACATTTCAATGCTTTTGCATTCTCAGAAAAATTCCACGTAGCGTTCACCCGAGAAACTTTGCGTTCGCTCGCGAAGAACTTTTGACTGGTTCATCTTTTATGAATGTATGTGCCAATGTAATTTACAAACAATAATTAAAAAACACTTTGAATTAAATATACTACTTTTGTTTGATATTTACAGCTGTTTGGGGATTATTTTATTGCCCCAAAATCTCTTTTTTAAGTTACAGTAGGTTACTGAAAGGTTAAATATGTAGCCTAATGTCTCCTTCTAATTTATTACTTTAAAAGTTAACTAATCAAAAGCAAAATAAAAAATTTGTATGTATATTACATGATAAATTTTTTTGTATTTTTTGACCAGTTTTAAAGTTTAATTAAATTTTGTTCCTGAAATCCACCTCTTCTGATGGGATCAGTATAATCCAGATTTTCTGGATCAAAAGTATCCCAATCTTACTAAAACGTTTTGAACAACACAAACTGATGATTTTATTCATATCAAAACCAAGATTGGACTTTGTGATCTAATCTAATTTCAGAATCTTTTTTCCTTTTGAACAACCCATTTTCAAGATTTGATCCAATCCGATAGCCGAAATCCGATCAGATTACTTGTGAACAACTGGCCCCTGGTGTCTCCCTCATTGAACTGTTCCCTCACTGAACACACAAATTTTGCATTCTCTACTAATAAGCTGATGAGTTGAATCAAGTGTATTAGGTATGGCAGACATCCAAAATGTGCAGTAGTGGGGGGTCCCCAGGACAGTCAGGTTTGAAGAACACTGACCAAGTTTAGCGCTGTTTAATTTTTGACAAGAATGAAAACCAGGTTGACAAGGACAGGATTACATTGCGTTTAAATGCATTACTGTTGTTGATTGTTCAGCTGACGAAACGTCTATCCGAAAACTCAATGAAACAGTTAACTTGCGAGTTGTGAAAATCACGTAATCCAGGACATTTATACAGTTGTAAAGTCTGTAAGTCTATTATCCTCACACCTGCAACCTTCAGGGACTCTCTAACCATTAGGCCACAACCAGAGGTGTAGAGTATCCAAAAACTGTACTCAAGTAAAAGTACAAGTACTTTTACTCAAAGTAAAAGTGAAAGTAATAATCTTAATAGTTACTTGAGTAAGAGTAAAAAACGTATCCAATGAAAAAACTACTCAAGTAGCTAGTTACTTTGTAACTATATATATATATATATATATATATATATATATATATATATATATATATATATATATATATATGATATTAATTTAAAGGAACACTCCACTTTTTATCATTGCGCCTGCTGCACCCATGGTACGGCAGCAAAGTTCCTTGATTATTACGCTGGAATGAGAGTACAGTTCCTAGCCATATCGGCCTAGAAAATCGCAACTTTTCATTTTCCGTCGGTCTTAGTACACGATGTAACTACAGAAGAGTCAAGTTTTAAATAGGAAAAATATTGAAACTCTTTCGTCATTTTTGAGCGAGATGCTAACAGTCTAATAAAATTCAATGAACTATGCTAAGCTATGCTAAAAGTGGTACCGCCAGACCCGGAGATCGGCTGAATGGATTCGAAAACGGTAAAACTCAACTGTTTAATTCTAGGGGAGTTGGAAAATGAGCCTATTTTCGAAAAAAGTGGAGTGTTCCTTTAAAAATATTTAAATTAATATCATAATTAGATATCTTTGCAACAAACACAGAAAGACAAGCATTATTTCTGGCATCTGTAGCCCGAATATCATTGCATGTCCTTTGCTTTGTATAATAATAACGTATACAGCTACATTTGAGGAAGAAAGAAAACTCTTTACATGTGCTCGCGCTCATAACCGCTGAACATCTGAACACAAACAATGATCAAATGCACATTGACGGATCTTCTTCGTCTGTTCTCCAAAATGTAATCAAATGTATATTTCTGCAGGCGCGTGTAAACTGGTTAACTGTGTCTACGCAAAGGCGTTTATTTTCTAGACGAACAGGTCGCCTGCGCCGCCACTGCGTAAGGCAGCCTACACACAAATTACCGCGGGACGGCAGGTGTTCATTTCATACTCTCTGAACAATGGTAACTTATTTAATGTATAAATTAAGATATATGTCAGTAAAAAAGGTAAAGAAATGCTGCATACTTTGTTATCGTGGCGTAATAATCTGGTTGTAAAATGTCGGCTATTGGCTGTATGAATTGAAATCAAATGAAATCGATACCTGTGGAATTGTTCACAGACAGCATAGGCAGTTCAACTAATAAAGATCTTCATCGCTGGCAAACAATATGATGCATTTGCAGATTTGCTTTTAATTGACTTGTCACTTGTCCACTGCCACTTCATCCAACGCTCCGAGTGAGAAACCGCTTCAGACGATTCAGTGCGTGCAGGAACTGAACAAATCATTCAAACTGATTCGCGAACCAATTTAGACAGTTTTGCCATCTTGTTAGATCAGGTCTTTGAACAGAATCGACTCAAAAGAGCGATTCATTTGTGAATGGGGCATCGTTCATGGAAAAAAAAGAGACAGTGCGCTTAGAATAAACTACGCATTTCTTAACATCTACAGTATTGCATTAAAATAAAGTAACGAGAGGAACGTCGCCAAACGTAGCGAGGTAAAAGTACAAAGATTTTTCATTAGAAATGTACTCAAGTTAAAGTAAAAGTACCCACATTTAAATCTACTATAAAAAGTACAAATTTTCCAAAAAAAAAAATACTCAAGTAAATGTAAAGAAGTAAATGTACTTCGTTACTACCTCTGGCCACGACTGCCCCAAATAATAACAAGTATATCTCACAATTCTGTTTTTCCTTGTGAGATATAAACTAGGATTTGCGAGACAAAAAAGTCAGAATTGTGAAATATAAACTTTTATTCTGTGAAAATTGGCATTTAAAACATGGTATAATAAATGATAAGCCACAAAACGTATCGGACCCATTTGTATTTTGCACAGAATGCTGTATTTTAAAACGATAGAGGAGATTAGGAGGAGAAACGGTTAGACAGACTCGGCATTAGAAACAGCACTGACGAGTAGAAGAGATAACACCATCATGCATAAATTACACACTTTTCAAACTACACATTCTCAGCATGATTATATTCACAGTTTTGCTTCAGTAACAGTTTTATATTACATCTAAAACGGGAATCTATTACACCGTGGCTGTCAGAAGCTGTCAAATGCGGCTTTGCCGTGCTCAACGGCTGTGGCCGAGCTGTGATAAAAATGAAACGCTATTGGCTATTTTAAACAAGGGGAGGAGCTGCTTGATATGTCCCACCCTCTCTTCCTGATTCAGTGGAAATTGTCATCACATTGAATAACACTTTGTGTTTCAAGGCACTTCAGTGGGCCTTTAAAAATCAAAGATGGTGCTGCTGTGAATAAGGTCTATGGAAGCTTGTTTCTGCCACGGAATAAAAAATAAAAAAGATAATCACGACTTTTTTATCTCACAATTCTGACTTTTTTTTAGTTTATATCTCACACATATGACTTTATCTCACAACTGCAAGATTATACAGTCCCGCAATTCTGACTTTAACATGCAACTGCGAGTTTATATCACGCATTTCTGACTTAATATGCAATTGTGACTTTATAACTAATATACACATGAGATTTCTTTCCCTTTTGTTTACGTTCACAGACATAACCGACTGTGTTTGTGAACTGTGTGTTTTTGACATAACCTTGTGTGTATTTGACAGTTTAAGTGCAATAAATCAGTTTAATACTCTGCCCTCTTCTGGACTCCCTCTTCTCAACTGCAAGTTTATATCATGCAATTCTGACTTTATAACCTGCAATTTTGACTTTATAACTTACAATTGTTAATATCACACAATTCTGATTTTATAGCTCGCAATTTAGAGTATATCTTGCAATTCTGAGAAAAAAAGTCAGAATTGCAAGATGTAAACTCGCTATTGCAAAAAAGTCAGAATTGTGAGATAAAAAGTCGCAATTAACCTTTTATTTTTTATTTTGTGGTGGAAAAATGCTTCCATATTCGTCCACATTACATTCAATATATAGCACCGCAAAAGAGGCACAGAAGTGCTTCTGAAATGGTATTTAGGTGTCTTTACAGACTGTTACATATGCTGCTCAGAGGTGGCATAAGTGCATTTACACAGCAATTTCAACTGTATACTTTGATAGGGGCTGAAGTGGGTCAGAGCAGGCATAATTTAGTCAGGCTTTTATGCGACTGTGTTGTATACTGCTGGACATTGTACGTCCCGTCCCGATCAAAATGACCATTAAATACGCTAAGAGATAGACCTAGGTGCCTCTGTCTCTCTGGTTATCCTGAATAAAAAATCAAATAGGTGAGAACTGAGTCTGATTTTTTCTATTAGTACAAATTAAGTTTATAGCCTACTTTAATTTCTTGCTTATAGCTACCTTTTCAGCACAGCCCTTATAGGAAATCAGCGTGAATGTATCTGATTGCCACGACAATGTCACACGCTCGCTGCTGCTCTGTTGTCATAGAAGCATTTGAAAATTATATGACATGGTGCAGCAGGCCCAGGGGTACTACGGAGGAGGCTGCAGCCATCAGACCCAGCAGCCTCTGAAATGTCTTGAGGGGAAGTGAGACCCCGACCTTGAATAACTGCATGAGCCGCTGAATTTTCAGAGAGCGTTCCGGCAAAAACCAGGCAGGCCTGCATCTAGGCTGAACCAAAAACTGCACCCAGGAACAAATTTTGTTGGCTGGGAGACAGCAAGCTTTGGCTACATTGTGTTACACCTGTCTGCTGCTGATGCTATCATGTACCAGCAGATGGCAGCCTCTCTCTCTATAGACTTATTCCAGACTCCATTTCCTAGAACCCACTGCTCATTATTAGTTTACTGGTTTCAGCTGTGTCTCATTTATCATGTCATTACCCTGTCTATTTAAATGCCTTTTGCCATGTACTCAGTATGAAGTCTTGTTTGTTTGTTTTTGGTTTGCTTGACAGTCAGCATTCTTGAGCAGTCTCTTTGTTTTGTGGTGTTCTTAGAGTTCTTGTTCCTGTTTATCTCTGTGGATGCTATATGTTTGGACTGATACATGTGTTTTGACCCTCTGCCTGGTATGGACTATGATTTTTTTTGAGTATACTTGTAATAAACTGCATTTGGATCCTCACTCTCTGCTAAATGCTGTGTTTTCACCAACAAATCATTACAGAAGACTTCATCACTATGGATTCAGCAGTTGAACTAGTCCGTATGCGCCAAGGTAATCACACAATCAAAGAACACATTCAGATTTTCCTGGACATTGCAAATGCTTCTGATATACCGGATTATGCTCTCATAGACTTTTTGTTACGGGCTCAACCCTCCTCTTAAATTAATTTTGGATGCTCCTCGAAGTTCGCTCAGTGAATTTCTGGATTCTGCGTTGTTGTTGAGTGGGTCCCCGTTCACTGTGGGAGTGGCAGAAGGGGACCCTTCGCCTAAACAATTTTTGGGGGGAGGCTACTTGAGACAAGCTCCAATGGCCACGGAGCTTGACCAGCGTTTTTCATCTGTGCCCACTGTAATGTTGACAACACCAGTGCTCACCAGTGCAGTCACGTCAGAACCACCAGCCATCAGCGCAGCCATTCCTGAGCCGCCAGCCATCAGCGAAGTCAAGTCAGAACTGCCAGCCATCAGCACTGCCATGCCTGAGCCGCCAGCAGTCAGGATCTCCAATCCAAAGCCTCCAGTTATTAAGGATGAGACCTTACAGTCCTCAGCCGTCACGGACACCATCCCTGTGTTTCCGGGTGTCGTCAACGCTGCAATTGAGGACACGAAGGCATCCTATTTTTGGTGGGGCTTCATACCAAATTTGGCAGATCCACCTTTGAGAACGGTCAGAGCAGCCAGCATACCAAAACCGTTATCGAGTATCTGTTGACGCTTCTCTGGTCATCCCATTTTCCTCTTTGCTTCCTGTGATGGCAGTGGCATTTTGGTGTGTTTGGGCGACGCTCGTCGAAGCGGTTTTAAACCAGACAGCTGCACCAGCTCCAGAGCATTTTCCAGTTCATAAATTCACTCCAGAGCCCGCTCCAGTCCATGAATCCCTTCCTGAGTTTATTCCAGTCCATGAAGTCATTGCAGAGCCCGCTTCAGTCCTCAAATGTTTTGCTGAGCTCGTTTCAGTCCATGAGGTCATTCTAGAGCCCGCTCCAGTCCACGAATCCTCTCCTGAGCTTACTCTAGTTCATGAAGTCATTGCTGAGCCTTACTCTGATCCTGAGCCTGTTCGAGTCTATAAGTCTGTTCCTGAACCCAAGTCTGTTTCTGAGCTTGAGTCTGTCTCTGAGCCTGTTCTCATCTACAAATCTGTCCCTGAGCCCGTTTCTGAGCCTGTTCGTGTCTACAAGTCTGTCCTTGAGCCTGAGTCTGTTCCTGAACCCAAGTCTGTTTCTGAGCCTGTCTGAGTCTGTGCACCCTGAACCTGCATCTGTCCATGAACCTGACACAAAGCCTACTCCTGAGGTCAGTTCAGATCTTGTACTTCATTTTGAATATTGAATATTGAATATTGTTGGTTAAGTCTGCCACTCCAGTCACTAATGTGGATGTCAAGTCTGTATGCCATGTCAGTTTTGAGAAGTCTACCTGGCCGTGGTTTGCTGCTGATCCGCCTTGGGAATTTCTGGTTCCATCTGCCTGGCTCTGGTGGTTGTCTGCTCCGCCGTGGAGGTCTTAAAGCCTGTCTGCGCTGCTGTGGTGGTCGTCTGCTCCGCCGTGGGGGTCTTCAAACCCGTCTGCAAGGCCTTCTGCCCAGCGTGCTCCGCCCTGGAGACCTTCTGCCCAGCATGCTCCGCCCTGGAGACCTTCTGTCTCCCCACATCCGGCTTGCTGTTCCCTGGCTCTTGGCCCTGCTTCTCCTCCTCCGTCTGTTTCTGCTCCATGGTCCTGGCCTACCTTCCTGCCCCCAGATCCGCCTCCGCTTCACCTCCCACCAGTTCTTCTGTGTTGGAGCGTCTGGAAGCTGTTCCTTCGAGGAGGGGCTATGTTACACCTGTCTGCTGCTGATGCTATCATGTACCAGCAGATGGCAGCCTCTCTCTATAGACTTATTCTGGACTCCATTTCCCAGAACCCACTGCTCATTATTAGTTTACTGGTTTCAGCTGTGTCTTATGTCATTACCCTGTCTATTTAAATGCCTTTTGCCATGTACTCAGTATGAAGTCTTGTTTGGTTTGGTTTGCAGTCAGCATTTATTAGAGTTCTCGTTCCTGTTTATCTCTGTGAATGCTATGTGTTTGAACGGATACATGTTTTGACCCTCTGCCTGGTATGGACTATGATTTTTGGAGTATACTTGTAATAAACTGCATTTGGATCCTCACTCTCTGCTGAATGCTGTGTTTTCACCAACAAATCATTACACATTGATCCTGAACCCCAGGCTTTCCAAGTGGCTGAGGAGCAGGGACCTATGTGTGCATAGTTCGTCTTTCGACTGGGCCAAGACAAGCGAGTCATTAAGAATTCAGGATGCACACTCCCTTCCGTCTCAGGGGGAAGAGGGCCACATCCACGCGCTTCATAATGTGCGAGTTGTCAGAGACAGTCCGAACGGTATATCGGTAAGCCACCCCTTCAACTGTGTGGGCCTAAGCAGGAAAGCTTCTTCTGAGCCAGCGAGGAGATGATCTTTGCTGTTGAAATGCCTTTCAGTGCTGAGTTATATAAACTTGCCATTTGTCTGTTCAAGTGCACAGACATGATTAAATCAGTATTTCAGAGAAAAAGGAGTTTCCCCAAAGTGTCAGCAACTGACGCAATGCGAGTGAACCGCATCGAAAGGTAACTACAGCCTTTTCCATTCTTTGCACTACACAAGGACGAACATCAACACTTTGTCCAGCATGGGGTCTTCTCTGCAATGTACAAAAGGCTTTTTGGTGACCAGTCAATTGTATGCCTGTCACAGATGGATTGTAGGGGTCAAGCGCTATTCAAGCAGAGATTGTCCAGCTGAGTGACTCATGTTATTCAGGTGGTCTGTCCATGAAGCATTTCATTCATCCCGGTCATTGTAGTCGGGTAGAATTTAGTTGAAACAACTGCACTTCTTCTAAAGCAAACAGTAGTTGCAAAGGATGTTTATCAATGCTTTGGTCTACAAAATTGATCAGCTGTTTGGAGTAGCATACTAACATAGTCTTCTACTCTTTGATAGTATGTATACAGCATGTATACATTATACAATTGTTTGCATACAGCACATGAATGATCTACTACATTTGTTAAAATGTGCAGTAAACAATCACAGCACATTGTACAAAATACTGTATCCCACAATGCAATGCACTTAACTTCATTTCCGATGAATGAGCCATAAGCAGCAGCCACTAATTTTAACATATCTTTTTTTTTTTTTTTAACTTACTTTCTTTATCAGACTGACAGAGATGTTCTCACAAAATTGAAAAAGAACTGCTTTTATTTCCAGCTTAATTGTTCTACGCCACTCATATGATGAGGTCATGTGACAACCATGTAGCATAACAATTGTTCAAAGCAATTATCATGGAATAATGCCTACTTTTTTTTTATTTACAGTCCTGATTACATGTCAAATACTTAATATATATATTTTTTGGCATGTGTTAAGACAGCCAGTTTCAAAATGTACAGATTTTAAAGTGTAATCATATGTCACACTCCATAGGTTTATGTTGTTTCTGCTGCATTGACTTTCATGCAAGACATCACCCAGTCCCAGTCTTTCAAGCATGCATGAAAACATGTCATATGCAACCGGTTTTTCTCCTAGAAAATGCTCATGTTGCATGCTTAGAACACTACTTTTCTTTAGCTCAGGGTGAGTGTGAAAAAAGTATGTGCATGATGTCTGTCACAATTCAGAAAAAGCACAGAAAAGAGGTGTTTTACATAGTCACATTAACAACACTGACAGAGAAAAACATTACTTTAAATTTTATAGATAAATTGCTATTCCATGATGATGTTTCAGTGCTTTTTTTTAACCTAAAAGGCTGACATATAACTAAAATGTGATAAATTCAGCTTTGAATTCAGATTATATTATTAATAACCATACATTGTATGATTATTTTATTTATTAAATTTATTAACATTCCAAAATGTCCTTTTTAAAATACAGTATCACATTACACCTACACCAATTCTTACCTACATTATACTATTCAAATACACTATCCAAATTCTTCCAGAACGATTTTGAACAGAGATAATGGTAAAACCAATTTTTTTTTTTATCTCCAATTCACAGAATTCAGAAAGGTATATATTAAATTTTATTCACAAGTTTTTACATAATTTTAAATTTAAATAAATAAATAAATATTTGTTATTTCTATGCTTTGTCCAAGATACACCACAAAAGATGGAGGATAAAAAAAAACTAGATTGCAATCTATCTTGTTGCAGAAAATTAAATAGCAGAGTAATCCCTATAACTTTATCACTACACAAACGTTTTGAAATAACATTTCCTGTATAAACATGTTCAGGAGGATCAACAACTCTAATTTCGTTACAAGAAGAATGATGCTACACTTTTTAATATCACAAATCTGGTGTCAGGAAGGCGACGAGCTGCCCTCGAAACCACGCATGCCCAGCTGAGTCACACGTCCAGGCAGTTAGTGCACGGATATACTTCTCATTTACTTCCATCCATAGCACGGTGACGGGTCTCTAAGCAGCCTGACACAGGAGAGAGAGAGCGACTGGAGGCAGTTTAAGGGAGGGGGGCAGCAGCAGCAGCAGTCGATGCTGGTGACGCAGGAAAAACACCCAACAGCAGACAATAAACCAATGGTCTGATCTCAACACAGGCGTGTTATTTATAATCGGGACAGCCAGGCACATGCACGCGGCTGAGTAATTATTAAACAGCACTTAAATGATCCGATCTGGGGTCGTATGGAGGAAAGATCCCGTTTGATTCTCGGTAAGTGGGTTTGTGTGTGTGAAGCTAAAGGAAACTAGCCGCTAATAGCAGATGATTTGCAAGTCAGTGCTCACTTAGCTTAGCTCGAACAGCTCAATGAACGAATTAAATACATCTGGATATTTGTCAACGCTTATATATTCACAATCTCCGTGCACTTGAGAAGTTCAGTCGCTTTGAAGATCTATTCAAGCTAAATAGCATTTGCATTTAACGGCAGCTCTGTTTGAGGAGGTTGATTTGTGGCTAAACAAGTGGTTTTGACGGGCAGGTCGGTTGTTTTTGGCACTAGTTGATCTTTTTTTAGCTTTTGGCAGGTTATGAAGTATAATATGGGCTTGTTGGATAATTAAAATGGGTGTTTTGATGTTTTAATAGCTTTAAATTCACTGTCACGAGCTGATTATGTTTTGGAGTCCAGCTGTTAGCCGTTAGCACGTTAGCCTGTTTCTGCTGCTGTATTTACATTCACTTTCGCTCTTACTTTTGAGTTATAAATTAAGATTGTATATACAAAAACAGTATCATGTAAAGCCTCAGAGCTTTAATAACATTTTATGCATGGCTGGTTACACAAATAAACCTGTTGTAACTCTGATTGTGTTTGGAAGAGGAAACGGGCCTAAACTGCCACAGTTTCAAACTAGGCCCAATACATAATGGCTGTGTCTCCAAACCAAGTGTGCTGCCCACCCAGACAATATATATATTTGGGCATCGTAGGCGCGTTTGCAGCGTTTAAACTGACCGAGGCTGAAAACCTTGTAAGCTCTCTTCCTTGACAGCATTTTTGGGCGTCAAAGGGTGTCTAGGTAGCAGGTCAATGTGTTTTGAGAAACAGATAATGTCACCTCTTTTATGTTTAATTCAGTATTCTGGAATACGGTGATGATTTCTCATAGCGACAATATTTATATTGACGTTATGGGAAACGCCCATCTTTGACTATTAGTGACAGTAAGGTTAATTTCCTCCCATTATATGATCAGGTCAGTCTATGTTTTTATTCTGCTTGCCAGTTCTTGGGCATCTGGTGGGTTTATGATGACAAATGTGAATGATTTTTTTTTTTTTTTTAAATAATGTGTTATAATATTGTTTTGTCTGTGTAGTGTGATGTCATATTGATTCAGGGAAATGTTTCTGTATTCAGTATGCCTACTAGCCTGTCCACAATTACTGCCAAACCCGCAGCTTAGTTTAAAAGTTGAAAACAATCTTACTCAGACTGCTTCTGTTTATTGTCTAGTGATTTGTGTTAATTTTAGTTTTTCTCTTGTATTAGGGAATCTAGACATGTTACTTTTCATTGACAAGACCTTATTGAACACATTTTCCAACATTGGTCAAATGTGTTTATAAATTGTTACACCACTGACACTTTGTGAATTTCTGTATAGTAATATTTTATATCACATTTTATTTAAGTTAAACAGATGTTTAAAACATTTTAATACTTTTAAAATAAGAAATGCTGCAATGCTAGATTTTTTTTTGTTTTTATTTATTTATTTTTGTGCAAAATACTAGGATTGCTCTCATTGATCAACAGGTTTGTTATGCAAGAGGTGTATTTTCCAAAATTCCACTTAACTTTACAGAAATCAGTGCCTGAATGGCATGTCAGCATTTCTTTCTCATGTATAAAATTTGTGTTGGTTTAGCTTTGTTTTTTTGTAACCAACAAAATGTTTTGCTCCTTACAAATCAAACATTAATTGAATCATTGAGCAAAGATTGCAGCTATTCTGCCTTGTTAGTTTGAGAGCCATTTGGCAATTCGGTGAGTGCAGTGAAAAAAGACTGTTGTTTAGAGTTTATTACATTACACAGACATGCTTCATTTTAAATATTTTTTTTTTAAATCAAAATATTCTTTTGAATTTGGTAGCATGTCCAAGTTAGTGACACTTAAAACTTCTTAAACTTTTAAACTAGCCTTTAGATTAGACAGGTTTCAGATTGAACCAATGTCTTTTTTTTTGTCACTTGCATGTGGTTGTTAGTGAATTTATGTTATCTCATCAATGCTGATGTTCTCTGTTTCTGCCGCCTTTTCTTTATAACCAGACCTGTTTTTTATGCTATGATTTAATACACTTTGCACCAGCCAGCAGCATCCTCCTGGGAAACATAACATGTACTATAAAATTATCTGGTACTTGTTTTGAACAACAAATCTTGTCATTATTTAGTGATTGTTGCACAATATGATATGAGCAACTAGAAGAATCTTAATCAAAACTATCAGCTTTGTAATTTAACATTGTTTCTCACAAGCAGTTCTGTGCTACCATGTGTGTGCACTAAATATGAAATGTCAGATATTCAGTTTCATGAGCAAACAAATTTGAAATCTTGGATTATATGAAATGTAAAGTATTTTGCATATAGATTTGTAACTATATGACATCCATACAAAAGAGCTTTGAATTTAAAGTAGAAATACTATTAAAAAAACACTGTTTACTTTACTTTATTAATGCACATACCTGATCTTGTACAAGATTCATCAGTACATGTTGTTCCAAAGAAAAAAATATCTTTGCGATTTAAAATCATAATTTAAAAACTTGCTTTTCCCTTTTGGCTGATGTCACATAGGCCTTACTGTGGTGTAACGTGAGTAATGAAGACATTGTTCTCTCACCTTTGGTCTAGCTCCGTTCTGATATGCAACACAACTACAATCCAATTCACGATAGATAAAATGAAGTCCGTCCCCTTTTTTTTTTTTTTTTTTTTTTTTTTTTTTTTTAATGGCCACTCAGAAATATGTCAGAAAAGGAAGTTAATTCACTTTGATTTTTATCATAAAAGCATATGAAGTCTAAGCCTGGACATAGAATGAAAAATAATAAAATCTTAGTTTAAAAAAAAAAAAAAAAAAATATATATATATAAATATATATATATATATATATATATATATATATACATATATATATATATATATATATACATACATATATATATATATAATGTGTGTGTGTGTGTGTGTGTATACACACACTCTACCGGTCAAAAGTTTGGAATCAGTAAGATTTTTAATGTTTTTAAAAGAAGTTTTGTCTGCTCACCAAGGCTGCATTTATTTAATTAAAAATACAGTAAAAACAGTAATATTGTGAAATATTATTACAATTTAAAATAACTGTTTTCTGTTTGAATATATTTTATAAAGTAATTTATTCCTGTGATGGCAAAGCTGAATTTTCAGCATCATTACTCCAGTCTTCAGTGTCACATGATCCTTCAGAAATCATTCTAATATGCTGATTTGCTGCTCAAGAAATTACTGTTTTTACTGTACTGTTTTTACTGTATTTTTAATTAAATAAATGCAGCCTTGTTGAGCAGACGAAAATTCTTTTAAAAACATTAAAAATCTTACTGATTCCAAACTTTTGACCAGTAGTGTATGTGTGTGTATGTATGAAAAAAAAAAAAAAAAAAAAAAAAAAAAATATATATATATATATATAAGGGGTGTAAATCGGACAGTTCGTCACGATTCGATACAATATCGATTCTCATTGCCAGCGATACGATATTTTCCAATACCTCAAAAAGTTCTGCAATACGATTTGATTCGATTCAGGGGTATATCGATCAATATTTCGATATTATGATATTATGTACCTGTTTTACACTACCAATTACATTTTTTTTTTTTTTTTTTTTTTTTAAACTCACAACTGCAACCAAATTGTATAACATAAACAATTATTTCAAAATTTCACATCCTGCACCCTGATTGGAACATCCACAAATAAAAAACTCACACAGTAATCTAATGACGGCTTATGACATGACAACAGTCAAGTATTTTAGGCTTTTGTGCTAAGACGTGTAATGTCAAAAAACTGATAAACAAGGAAATGTTGTATATTGTGTATATGTTGTATATAGGCCTATATTCAATAAAATTAAAAGACATTTCTTTTAAATGTATAGCGCAGCTTTTTAATGAAGCAGCAACATATTATAGGTAGGACAGAACAAGACAGGTTATTAATATTCTTTCATTGTGCAAAAGTATTATAAAGGCTCCAATACAGAGCGGCACAAAGCACTTATGTGCATCCCGTGTGCAGAATGATGCGCTTGAAGCAACACAGAGTCACAGCGCGCGACGCTCCTACGCAGCAGTTTATTGAGCATTTTCTTTTAACAGTTTTAATTTCAGTTACTGTGTGTGTGAAGAACGATTCATAGCGCTCTGTTCTCCAGTGTTGTGAACTAACTAACAGACACTGTTTGAGATGTGCGCGCACTGCTTTTTGCAAGGCTTTAAACACAAGTAAATTATAAACTTTCGTGAAGATTCAGCACCGGCTCGATTGGGACAGTGACAGTTCCATCTACTGCCCTGAGCGTCTTTCACAAGTTCTGAAAGGTAGTTTAAACCAGAATGCACGCGTTGGCGATAATGCATAGACTGTAATTGTGTGAAAATGTGGAGAGTGCTAAAGCAAAGGTGCCTCTATAAATAGCCCACAGGTATCGATTTTTTACGTGTTGCATCGATGCATCGTATCGTTAGACATTAGATCGATGTATCGATATATATATATATCGATGTATTGTTACACCCCTAATAAATATATATATATATATATATATATTAGTTATGCTCAGCTCTAAAATATTTCATGAGCTCCTTGTAAGCACAATATCTATAAAATGATTTTAAAAATTCTGTATCCAGTAATCATGAATTTCTGGCAAGTCATGTGAATTTATTTGTCAAAAGGTGTGGGAACTTCTTTTAAAGATTGATTGATGTTAGTTTCTTTGTTATTTTTCAGGTTATGCAATGGTCTCTGCAACATATCCAGTCCCCCAGGTGGTGCTTTCACTTTCAGAAGTGTGCCGGTTCTCCGTCGCTCCTGAGGAGAAACTGATTTCTTCTGGTGTGCCAGCGACATAAGCAGACAAGATTGCAAAGATCTGCCCCGTGTCGAGTATGACGGCCACGACCCGTGGCTCCCCTGTGGGAGGGAATGACGGTCAGGGCCAGGCTCCGGATGGCCAGTCCCAGCCACCCTTGCCCCAGAACCAGGTCAGTGCTCCATTTGGAATTCCCCTTTTTTATTCCAATCCCTGTTGAAACACAACTGCCTTTTGCTGTTACCGAAGTAAAACTGTCACTGAAGAGAATTTATATTTCATCGATAAGGTTTGCAGTCCCTGCGTTGTGCTGCATTATATTCTTCAAACCACATTTGATCCGGTTTGACAGTTGACCGAGTTCCAAAGAAAAATACATTTGCTGACTCCCATGGATGCAAATGTGTTTCTGTAATTGTGCTCTGCCCTGTAAGGAACAGATGTCAACAGAGGAAAATGTTATTAGGTAACTGTAGGGCGATCAAAAAAAACAACAACAAAAAAACGCCTCTCCTGTATCATATCACAGTGTTTTTTCTTTAATTTATGTGCATAATGCATTTAAGTAAGAGATAAACATGAGCTTACCTCTGAATTGTTTGTAATAATTAATTGATTTTTTTTTTTTTTTTAAAACATTTCCAATGTTGTATAAATGCCAATCTTGTACACTAGCAAAGAGTTTTAGGTATTTTCTAAGTTATGTCTGTGATATATGAGTACTTTTTTTGTACATATTTTTCCAGGTTTTTATTTTTTTAGCATTGTTGATACAATCATTTACAGCTTTCTGCTGCATCATTAATTGAATTACTTTATTGATCATCAGCCTATTATTATAATTGATTTTAGGTTTACTTGCCGCTAAATGTCACAAAGGGCCCGACCACAGTTTGCGTTTAGTTGTGCATGACTCTTAGGTTGTTCTTCTTTTCTAAGTGGGCAGTACAGAAACAGCTGTAAAGTTGACCATACTTTATGCAGATAGTCAAAAGTCTTTCTCAGTAAGACATTTAAAAAGGTCATAGTTTACCCCAAAATTGGAGATATTTTTAATATTCTCTTATCATTTTTCATTGTCAGATATGGTAAACAGAAGCTTAACCTTGCATGCTTGATGCAAGAACAAACCTTATTGGTTCTTGTACTTCAGGCAAGAATGTTTCAGCTTCCGTTTACCATTTTTGATGTGCTCTATGCATGTGCATTGATCAGTGTTTATATGTAAAATTTACAATAAAAGCCTAAATTAAATATGTTTAACATATGTAATGATAGGTACACAGAAGACTTGGATTAAACTGCTCAATTCATAACATATTCATATTTGTGATGTCTATATTACCCTTTTGAAGCTTGAAAATGTTGTTTGCGTGGACTTTCAATGGATGGAACAAAATGATGAGAGAATATTTTAATTTTAGTTTCAGAAGATGAAAAAATTGAGTTTCTTCTGAGATGTTTATAGATTTGTCTTACGGAGCTTTTGGATTTCCCATAAGCAACTGCATCATTTTCTTTATTGTGTTTACAATTGAATAACACTTTAACAATGGTTTAATGCATTTGTGGTCAAAAAACTGAAACCCCAGCATTATGACCAAAGAAAAGGCGAGAGGCTCCCTTTGATTATGTTGCAGAGGGCAATTGTTACGTTCTCCAGGGATAGACTGCAGCAGTGTTATCTATTACACCTGCGCTCAATGCAAAAGGCATGTTAAAAGGCAGGAATCAATGAGGATGAGACGCCAGGCAGAGAAAAGCACACCAGTTGGTTAGAAATGTGTAGTGCCTAGACATGAGAAGCAAACTGGCTATGTAGGTCAGCCAAGCAGAAGGAGCCTTTTCCAGCACACCCCCACATTTCCCAAGTTCCGCAGGCTCCATTCAGCTCTACATGCAGAGCTCCAGCCCACATGCATCCATTGACATGGCACAGGAAACTGACACTGAGCATCTTAAAGCTGCTTTATCTTCCTTATGCTCTCTCTTTAATTTTTTTTTAATCCATCACATGGAAACATATTTTATGCTTGTTTATTTGAAGTAGGGATGCACCGATACCGATACCAGTATCGGTATCTGTATCGGGCCCGATACCAAGCTCATGTACTTATACTCGTACTCGTAAAAATACCCCCGATACCAAAGACTGATACCTCACGTGATGTAACTGACAGAATTTTCCGTGCACAGAGACACCAACGGCAGCAGCAGAAACAATGTCAGCCTCAAGGGAGTGGAAATACTTCAAATTAATGATGACAACACACACATTGCGAACTGCATGCTTTCAATCACAATTCGTTATCGATTAGTGAAGGCGGGATAGGCGGAATCACGCTGAATGACACAGAGCAGAAGCGCTCCCTCTCGCTCTCTCTCTTTCTTGTGCGCGATCAGTTCTCCTTGCGCCTGAATGGTCAAATGCACACATAGTTGTCAAAATGTCCATCGTGTGGAGTATCTCACGTAAATACAGTCGGTTATGGCTTAAGTGGACGTAAACATTTTGGTGAAAACAGGATATGTGTCAGTGTCCATGGATTCGGTCTTAAAGGGACCGTAGCCTATATTTGTCATTAATGTTAATGAAACAAGAAAATATGTTAAATAAATGTATACATGGTAAATAAACCTACTGTATCTGAAAAACAAGTTTATTTAATTTGTATCTCTATAGTATTTGTTGTATTGTTTGTAATTTGTTTGTAAATTTCTTTTTATATAACAACAATTATATATATATATTGGTAATTATGCCCTTTGAAGGTTATTGGACACCGTGAAATTTTTGTTCTTTAAGTTTGTAACAAGCACATAAAAATTACTACTTTTTTCATTAGAGTAATAATAAAGAAGCAGTCCTACATTCATTAGTCTCACTGTGTTGTGCTTGGAAAACTGCAATATCACCAAAAAAAAAAAAAAAGAGAGAGAGAGAGAGAGAGAAATTAATAAATGTATAGGTATCGGTATCGGCGAGTACTAGAAAAAAGTATCGGTACTCGTACTCGGTCCTTAAAAAATGGTATCGGTGCATCCCTAATTTGAAGGATAATCCAGTCACTAAGACACCTGAATCATTAAGGTGGTTTACATATTTTGAGTGTGGCTTTGTTTTGTTTTTTTACTGTTTTTATCATTAAACCACAGTGTTAACAGGAAAACTTTATTTTTTTTTTTTTAAATCTCAAGTATACCAAAAAATAATAAATGTTTTACTTATGATGTTTGTCTTTCACTTATGTTTAATTTATTTACCTATTTTTTTTAAAACTGTTTTTACCCTGTTCTTGCCATGAATAGTTTTATGCTAACTAGAGCTGCATGATTAATTTCTTGTTGAATCATTCATTCAAGAGATTCATTCAAAAACGGTGCTTCATCCAGTAATGCAACAAGTGAAGTCTTTGGCTATGTACTGACTGTCAGTCCAAATCTGATTTTTGTGCATATCCAATTGAAATCTGATAAGATTCACCAAGTGTGAACGGCCAAAAATCACATGAAATGCGTTTTTTTTTTTTTTTTTTTTACAAATCTGTTTCAAGCTACATTCATATGTGGTTTCAAATCCTATTTGCATTTCTGGAAATCCGTTTCAGTCTCACTGCTCTGATCGGATTTCGTGTGGTTTATGTGACTTTCTCACACCACGTAAAACGTAAACATCAGATATTATAGGAAACATGCTGAAAGTCACTGCAGAAACAAGGTTGTGTTGTTGCAAAGGGCCGGACGAGCAGAATGACAATATAACGGAGACATGTTTTGAAACTGGCGGAGACGACAGCACAGAATAAAGCGGGTCATACCAGCCTCCTGTGTTTCTGCTGCTGCCTCAGAAGACGCAGTAGTCCAGCGCACTGTGGCTACTCAGTGTCATGTTGTAAATAAGACCACATCTGTATTGCAAACCCATGCATGCTGCAGTTGTTGTTGTTTTTTAGCATTTGCCTACCCACGCAACGTCATTGCCATAGAAACCAATGCAGATATTTTGGAAAACGAAAGAGCGGCATGGAGACACAAATTGGATCTAAACAGTTGCGATACACAATGTGGACATCAATAAATTTAGATCAGATTCCAATCGGATATACAGATAATCGGATTTGGAAAGACAGTGTGAATGTAGCCTTTGAGTGAGTCATTGAATCATTCATTCAAACCAATTTAAATAAAACTCTTAATTAGTTAATATTTTTTAAATAGACTGCAAGTGCAACGATTAAGATTTTGTCAGAACCTCTAGTAAATTGTCATTTTTAGTTGTCTATTCAGATTCATAACCTCTATTTTAAACAAAAAAAATTGTGATTCACAATTTATCCAGAATCGTGCAGCTCTGATGCTAACCATTTCAAAGTTTGGAGTCGGTAATAATTTTTTTTTTAAATGTTTTTTAAAGAAGTCTTTTATGCTCACAAAAGCTGCATTTATTTGATCAAAAATACAGTGAAAATAGACATTTTGTGAAATATTATTTCAATTTTAAAAATAACTTTTATTTTAAGTGTTATGGCAAAGCTGGTTTTAAGTAAGTATTACTTTAGCCTTCAGTGTCACATGATCCTTCAGAAATCATTCTAATATGCTGATTTGGAGCTCTATAAATATTTCTTATTAGTTTCAGCATTGAAAACAGTTGTGCTGCTTAATATTTTTGTGGAACCCTTGATACTTTTTTCAGGATACTTTAAATATTAAGTTTTGAAATATGAAATAGGGTTTACTGTCACTTTTAATCAATAGTGTATATTTTTCTTTTATTCATAGTCTTTCATCAAAATGTTGTAACTCAATTTTTTACTTTTTATCTGACATGACCTAGGCCGTGCAGGATGGGGCAAAACCTATAATGTCATTGCATACAATTAATGGTCCAATCAAATCCAGAGAGATAAAATCAACAACCCTACATGATTTTACTAGTAAATACAAAGCATTACAGAAATTAAATGTTACGAACATCAATTCACATCATCTTTTACATCCTGTGTGGCAAACTTTGTTTAAAGAGGCCACTTAATAGTGCTCTCCAAGTTGATGACCCAGAATGTTATCTTTGTATTTGAGTCATGCGCTTCCTCAACCTCTGAACTGTTTGCATTGCAGACATCCTCTCCCAACTCATCCAACGAGAACTCTCCAGTGAGCCCACCAGATGAGCAGGGTCAGGGGGACTGTCCCACTCCCCTGGAGGAGGAGGAGCCAGCTTTCCCTCACACTGAACTGGCCAAGCTGGATGACATGATCAACAGGTTACGGCTCTTATTCTAGATTTGGTCAAATTGTGTTTATAATTGAATCAGGAGCACTGGAGATGAACGATAAGGATGTTGATATGGAGGATATTTATTTAGGCTATTATCCACTGATAGTGAGATTGCACATCTGTGTCTTATCAGTTATGTATTAAGTAGATTAATTATGCTGTTGTTTTTTTATGTACAGACCTCGCTGGGTCGTTCCAGTTTTGCCAAAGGGTGAATTAGAAGTTCTTCTTGAAGCTGCTATAGATCTTTGTAAAAAAGGTAATACTTTATTTTTAGCTCTTGTTTTTCATTTGATATTCTTGCTTTATTCACTAATTGTTTTGCTGATCATTAGCAGTAGCAGTATTACCTTTATCTGCGTCATCTTAAGCTTTCACTTTTACTCTCAAAGGAATTCTTCAGCCTCATTAAATGTCAGCCTCTGATAGGTTTTTCTTTCATTTCTGTCTCCAGGACTTGATGTCAAGTGTGAAGCATGCCAGAGATTTTTCAGAGATGGCTTGACAATATCCTTTACGAAAATACTGACAGATGAGGCTGTTAGTGGATGGAAATTTGAGATCCATGTAAGTCCTGCAACCTGCTTAATGGTGGCATTTTCATCATGCCTCCCATTTCAGAAACATATTTCGTCTTTTTGTTTGCACATTAAAGGGTTTTACTAACTGTTTGGCTGTCTGGTCTGTCCCAACTTCTTTGGGTAGCTGTGAAGAAATGTAATGTTATTTTGGTTGCCTTCATCTTATTTTGCTGTTTGATTGAAATGCCAAAGCTTTGATCAAAGAGCTCCTTTCAGTAAAACAGAGGCAGTATTAGGACACAGCACTGAGTCATCGCTCTCGTATAAGGCTTGTTTTAGCTCTTTAAACGGCTGCTCTAGGATCAGCCTCAATGGCACAGCAAATATAGATTTTTTTTTTTTTTTTTTAACATTTAAAGACTTCCTACTCACTGTAAATCAAAGTGCTTCAACTACATTTGCATTTTAGTGTATTTTAAAGCCAAAACATACTCAACACTTCAAGGAGTACATTTCTGGCCTGACATGTTCTGTCTCATTCTCTTAACAGCGGTGCATCATTAATAACGCCCACCGACTGGTGGAGCTGTGTGTGACCAAGCTTTCTCAGGACTGGTTCCCTCTGCTAGAACTCTTGGCAATGGCCACCAACCCCCACTGTAAGTTCCACATCTACAATGGTACTCGGCCCTCTGAGACGGTGCCTGCTGGGGTTCAGCTAGCTGAGGATGAGCTGTTTGCCCGTCCACCTGACCCTCGCTCTCCCAAGGTGAGAGGGTGTTTGTGCCACTGGTGAAATTTAAGATGAATCTTTTGGACTTTCACGAAACCTTCAGTTTATGAATTTAATTTATGAATTATTGAATTAGTGTTTTGAAATGGTTAAACTAGTCAAACAGCACCTGGAATATACACTTTTTTTTTTTTTATGCATTCTTATACATTTTTAACCTGCATTTTAACTTAACTTGATAAAAATCCATGGGCATTTTATGCATCATCTAACTGTTTGTGAATCTGACTTTAGCTTTAAGTTTAAATGTTTCATCTTGTTTTGGCCCTGTATTGGTCTATTCAATGACAACTTCCTGTTTATTTGTTTCCTGCAGGGCTGGTTGGTGGATTTAATAAACAAATTCGGCACCTTAAACGGGTTTCAAATTCTGCATGATCGATTCATGAGCGGCCAAGCTCTGAATGTTCAGATCATCGCTGCACTCATTAAGTAAGAACAATCAAACATATTGGACCAGTTTGCTTGGAAAGCTGGAATTTATTTGAGTAAGGTTTGATAACTTGTTTGTTTTGCAGGCCTTTTGGACAGTGCTATGAGTTTCTCACTTTGCACACGGTGAAGAAGTACTTCCTTCCCATCATAGAAATGGTTCCCCAGTTTCTAGAAAACCTCACTGATGAGGAGTTGAAAAAGGAAGCAAAGAACGAAGCCAAAAACGATGCCCTCTCTATGATAATCAAATCTTTGAAGAATCTGGCTTCTCGAGTACCAGGACAAGAGGAAACCGTGAAGAATTTAGAGATATTTAGGTTAAAAATGATTCTTAGGTGAGCTGAACATTGGCTAAAACCAGTTTGAAGACATTAGGCAGTATGTTAAATGGTTGTTCTTGATCAATGACCTTTTGTGTTACAGGTTATTGCAGATTTCTTCTTTTAATGGCAAAATGAATGCACTAAATGAAGTAAACAAGGTGATTTCAAGTGTTTCCTACTACACGCATCGTCATGGTAATCCTGAAGAAGAGGAATGGCTGACGGCAGAGCGCATGGCAGTAAGTCACGCTACAGTACTTAATGATTGAACCAGAGAATGTTATGAATCTTGTCAGGCAAATTATTTGGTTATTATTACTGAATATAGTGAGCAAACAAAACTTGTTATTGAGATATGTAAAGGGCTTAAAGGCAGTCGAAATAAATTTGTGGTTCAAATCTGTATCTTCACGTTAGATGAACATGTATTTATTTCCCACAGGAATGGATTCAGCAGAACAACATTTTGTCTATTGTGCTAAGAGACAGCCTTCATCAGCCACAGTATGTGGAGAAACTGGAGAAGATCCTGCGATTCGTCATCAAAGAAAAGGCCCTAACGCTTCAGGACCTGGACAACATCTGGGCCGCTCAGGTGAAAGGCAGTCTCAAGTTCCTGTGTGATTAATGTATATTGTATGATAACGTATATTGTTTAAAATGGTAAATCATAGTATTTTTGGCATTCTTACATTTCTTCTTAAATTTGCTTTTAAATCCCTTTTAAAAAAATCCCTTAAAATCATTATTTCCAATTGTAATGCATTCAGTACCTTTAAGAGCATTGATGACATTTATACAAAGCCATACAGTGTCAACAATATTACCAATCAAAATATTAACCCATGAACATAATGAAATTATACATTTGTTAACACGTTACATTTGGCAGCCCTTCTAAAATGTATGCTTTATTAGTAGACTTTGAGGCAAACTGTGGTTTTGTGATTGTAATAATGGTATTTATATCCTCAGGCTGGGAAACATGAGGCTATTGTCAAGAATGTTCATGATCTCCTTGCAAAGCTGGCGTGGGATTTCTCACCTGAACAGCTGGACCATCTCTTCGACTGTTTCAAGGTTATTCATAATGAACTGGCAATTGCAATTTTATACATACAAAAAATAATATTAATGTAGAGACCACGCATTGTAGACGTTTCATTTGGACTCAGCATTTGTATGTGTGCCTTGCTAGCATTCCCACAGATTACAGAATCTCTGTCCTCAAAGGAATCATTTTTATTTTTATAGGAGAGCTGGACTAATGCAAGTAAAAAGCAGAGAGAGAAGTTACTGGAATTGATTCGTCGACTGGCAGAGGACGACAAGGATGGTGTGATGGCTCACAAAGTGCTTAATCTGCTGTGGAATTTGGCCCATAGTGATGATGTTCCTGTGGATATAATGGACCAGGCCCTTAGTGCTCATATCAAGATTTTGGACTATAGCTGCTCCCAGGTACCGTGATCAACCTTAGTTCAATTGTTCACTCTCAAATTAAAACTGGAAAATTGACTGAATTTCTTTCTTCCATGCTAAACAAAAGTCATTTTATAAGATGTTTTGGTAATTTGAAACAATGTGAGAGTAAGTAAACGGTTGAGGATGTTAAATTAAAAACAGTGTTTTTCTTCTGTTGTAGGACAGGGACACACAGAAGATGCAGTGGATAGACAGATTCATAGAAGAATTAAGAACTAATGACAAATGGGTGATTCCTGCACTGAAGCAAATACGGGAGATCTGTAGCCTCTTTGGAGAAGCCCCCCAGAATTTAAGGTAATGGTCTCAACCAACTTTAACCATCAATAGCATTGATGCTTGTTTTAGTGCACAAAAATAAGTGGGCAAAAAGACATTTTTGGTCTTGTTTGCTCATATTTAATGAGTATTTACATGAAATTCACCCACATATTTTGGGAAGAGCATGAAAATGTAGCAAATGTATCGTACACATCCCTGTTGTTTTTCAGAAAGAAAATACCTATTAACTTACTAAAGAGCTTAGAGGGGTAAGTGGACAGTTAATTTTGGGAAATATTATCATTATTATTGTTAGTCTAACTAATTTTAAAGCTTAAGTTTGCTTTTGAATTTCAGTAAATCAGTAATCTGCTTGGTGTCTCCTGCACCATCTAATCAAATCACCAATCAGTGTCCATGGATAAGATTCATGTGTATAAAGCTTCTTACAGTAAGAGTGCTGCTGTGCTTGGTATATGGACAAGGTTTGGATCTAGTGCACTCTTACTTTGGGATGCTTTAAACATGTGAGTCCTTTGGAGAAAATAAAATTGCAGAGGAAGGCTGAACTCACATTTTCCAATGCTTTCCAACACCTTATGCAATGAGTTTTATGTGACAACAAATTCTTTTTCTGACTTTGCTTTGATGCCGTCTCGGGATATTGCTTCTCTAATGTAAATTTAAGCTTTCAATTAGGGACAAGGAAAAAGTCTGTTTCTATATACCTAAAAAGCCCATTGTCATACAGTTTAGGTGAAGAACTTCCAATATAATGGACATATTAAAAATAATTAATGGGAAGGAAAGTTAATTCAGTTATGTTTTTTTTTTTCTGTAGTAATGTGTTTTTATTTCTTTCTTTAGTCAAACGCAGCGGAGCCCCCATGTCTTCTATCGTCATGACCTAATCAACCAACTGCAGCACAACCATGCACTGGTCACTCTTGTAGCAGAGAACCTGTCTGCATACATGGAGAATATGAGGCAGTTCTCAAAAGGTTTGTGACAATATGTTGTTTTTTTTTTGTTTGTTTTTTTTTTGGTTTTTTTTGCACATACCTATTCATAATTTATTAATTAAAAGTAATTTAAAACATTTGTTTTTATTCTGATTTATGCCCACAATGTTAAACATTTTGTTGATGCTAACTTCTTTTATATGTTTTATCAGAGCACACAGACTTTGATCCTCAGACAGTTAGGCCAGGAAGTCGGTATAGTCATGTTCAGGAGGTCCAGGAACGGCTTAATTTCTTGAGGTATTTATAATTCACAAGCGTCCTTCCTATATGCTGCATACATTGCAGAACCCAACTTCAGTTCCACCCCTTTCTGTTTTCACATTGTTATTGGACTCCAAGCATTACTGATTTTGTCATGAACCTGAGTGTCACAGTGTGTACTAGATTAAACTGTTTATCACTGTAGCTAGGTAATGAAGGTGCCAGAAATGGAACGTGTTTTTTTTTGTTTGTTTTTTAATACTTCACATTTTTACTTGTTTTTCCATCCCTTTGATTTTATTACCAAAGGTAAATGCGCATAGAAATGTTCTTTGTGTACTAGACTATTGTACTATAAAAAGCAAATTATTTGTCATAAATGGCAAGATTTTTGTACACCAAGGAACAGTTTCTTGGTGTGCACCTGAGTTCAGAAAACAGATTTCACACCAATTAGACTTTGTCATCAAATGAATTTGGTCTGCACCAAAAGGTCTATTATGAAAACGGACAGTTCTTAAACTCTCTAAAGACTCTATACAAATCACTAAATACCCTCATCCTACAGGTTCTTACTAAAAGATGGGCAGCTCTGGCTGTGCGCACCTCAGGCTAAGCAGATCTGGAAGTGTCTGGCAGAGAATGCAGTGTTCTTGTGTGATCGGGAGGCCTGCTTCAAATGGTACTCCAAACTCATGGGGGACGAGCCCGACCTTGACCCTGACATCAACAAGGACTTCTTTGAGAACAATGTGCTGCAGCTCGACCCCTCACTGCTCACAGAGAACGGGATGAAATGCTTTGAACGATTCTTCAAGGCAGTCAACTGCAGGGAGGGCAAACTTGTGGCAAAACGCCGGGCGTACATGATGGATGATTTGGAGCTGATAGGGCTGGATTACCTGTGGAGGGTAAGCTGTTGGATCTTCATGGGTATGTTCAGAGCTGCTTGTTCTGGGATATTACCTGCCTGAAATGTCTTCATCTTTAGTCTGTTGGTTATTTTGAAACCTTTCACTGTACTGTAAATGGCAAGAAGCAAAGTTGGAAAAAAGCCCTTAAAAGGAACGTTTGGGTTTGTAATCCGTTATCTTTATATATTATTGTAATATCAACAGGTGAACAATACTAATTTTGCTAGTATTTCAAAGCTAAATGAGCCCAAAATGAATTTTAGCCAAATACTAAATGTCTATCTGAGCTCAAACCATCTCTCGTCCTCTTTTTTTCATTGACAGGTTGTGATTCAAGGAAGTGATGACATTGCTAGCCGAGCAATTGACTTGCTTAAAGAGATTTATACAAACCTTGGACCAAAATTACAAGCCAATCAGGTAATAGTTTAGTGGAGATGCATATCACTTGCTGTAATAAATGAGCTGCTCTTGAGCGTGTCACATGACTGTTTGCAGGTAGAGATCCATGAGGATTTTATTCAGTCTTGCTTTGACCGGCTCAAAGCCTCCTATGACACTCTGTGTGTGCTGGATGGAGATAAAGACAGCATTAACTGTGCCAGACAGGAGGCCATCCGCATGGTGAGAGTACTGACTGTGCTCAGGGAGTATATAACCGAGTGTGACAGTGACTACCATGAGGAGAGGACCATCCTGCCCATGTCTAGGTATACCCATAAATGACATAAATGAACTCAATTAAATTGTTATTTTTGCTTAGCTGTGATGGCCAGATTCTAACATCTATCTCTCTCTGTGACTTTTCTTTTCCTTAAAGGGCTTTCAGAGGAAAGCATATCACGCTAATTGTGCGTTTCCCAAATCAAGGCCGACAAGTTGATGATCTGGATATTTGGTCACATACCAATGACACAATTGGTTCTGTGCGACGCTGCATTCTGAACCGAATAAAGGCCAACAGCACGCACACCAAAATTGAACTTTTCATCGGGGGAGAGATCATAGACCCAGCAGATGACAGGAAGCTAATTGGGCAGCTAAACCTCAAAGACAAAACTGTAGGCATTTGCTTGGCTGTTTTTCTCAATTTGCAAAATAGGGAATTTCGCACCCATAAGCTTTGCCTTAAATTTAACAGCAGGTGTGGTCATGTGTGAACAGAATCTGTTTCTTATAGTTTACAAGAGTACTTTTCTTTCTCTCTCTCCCAGCTCATCACAGCCAAGCTCACCCAGGTCAGCGCCAATATGCCTTCCAGTCCAGACAGCTCCTCAGACTCCTCCACTGGCTCCCCTGGGAACCATGGCAATCACTACAGTGATGGGCCAAATCCTGAAGTAGAGAGCTGTCTTCCTGGAGTGGTGAGCATCATGCCATTCAGGCACATAATTGAGCTGAATTGTCTATTGTGTTAGGGTAATGTTTACGCATTGAAAAGTGAGTGCATCTATGGTCAGAAACTGTGTTGACAACTTGTGTATATCTGCCCCTGGTGCTTGGCTGAAGAATATGTAGACTTTACATTCACTTAAGACCGGACAGTGACTTAAATTACTAGGTTACTAACATGGTGCAAAATGGAACGTGTTTCCTCCTCACACATTTTATCATCCAAAGTATCAAGTTGACTTTGACAGTCAGAAGTTATTAAAATATATATAAAAATAATTTCATGCAATTCACGTGATATTTCTTAACTAAATTTACAATAACAATATAAAAAAGTAAAAAAAACAAAAAAAAAACAAATGGTCAGGTGCTTTTTTTTTTTTTTTTTATTTCTGAGCAAACAGATTGTTGTTAGACAAGGTGTACACTTTGTCCTGCAACTTTGGACCTTTAGAGGCACATATGCCAGAATCCACAATTCAGCTCAGTCACTTGGTAATTTTTATGTTCTACTTCTTATTTTTAACATTTTGAATCTACTTGGCAACAGTGGCTGTTTTATTAAAGTTATGGTTAATGTAATTGGGAAAAAATTACCCTTTTAAGCTATTTTGAAGCATTGAATGTTGATCAAGCCTAACCCAGCACCAATATCGCAGATCCCTTCTCCCCTGGTCATCATTTATTCTGGTATGCATTATATTAAAGTGTATATTGTAAGATGTAAACATCCCTTTGCTATGCCCTTGAGCAAGGAACTTAACACCATTGCTTCAGGGGATTGTCCCTGTAATAGGTGTATTGGAAGTGTTGCACAAATGGTAATGGTTGCATTCAGTATTACATTTATCACTGCATTTATAATAACTGTCTTTAATGTTTTGTGTTGGGCAACTTTAAGTGTAACCTCTGATTCTTATGGTCTCAGATAATGTCGCTGCACCTGCGCTACATCTCTTTCCTCTGGCAAGTTGCAGACCTGGGCTGTAATCTCAACATGCCTCTCCTACGGGATGGAGCTCGTGTTTTAATGAAGCTCATGCCTCCAGGTGCTCTATATGCTTCATTAGATGCTTGCTTGAGACGACTAGCTGTACCGATCTGCCGTCTCTATTCGTTATGCTTTCTGCTTTACAGATAATACCACAGTGGAAAACCTGCGAGCCATTTGTCTGGATCACGCCAAACTTGGCGAAAACAGCCTTAGTCCCACATTGGACTCGCGTTTCTTTGGGCCGTCACCATCTCAAGTGCTTTACTTGATAGAGGTTTGTTTGGTACTCAACATGACAATAGTCGCTTTTCCACCATCAGACAGAACAGTTCTAAGAACGGTAAGGAATGCTTCCAGTTATATTTCCACTTGTGCTTGGTTTGGCAAGGCGTGATTGCAAACTGTTCTCAGCCTGGAAGTCTCTGGTAGAAGGCGTGTAGTGATGCCGCCACTCAGGATTGGTCATTTGTCTGTTGTCTGGCTACCTCTGTAGCTGGCCAAGCGTGGTATTTTAGTGAATTGAGTCATTTATTATATAAATTTTATATATATATTTGATTATCCTCCATAACTCGGTCGCTATTTACATCTCATATGTCTGTAAACTCTTGCGTCTGTAAACTATTACAAAGAGCTCTTGTTATCACTCCTTCAGTGGAAAATGAAACCATATCCTTACCGGCTGGGCCAGATCTTCACGGAATGGAACGATAAGGCAACGAGAACGGTTTGGCCTGACGGTGGAAAAGTGGCTAATATTTTATGAAACTAGCCAAGTATAGACACTTTCTTTTTAGATTTTCAGATTTTATTTTAATTTTAGTATAAGTTTTAGTACTTCTGATGCATGCTTTTTAATTTTTTTTTTTTTTTTATTAAACTGACAAAATTCAAAGGAGTCATCTCAGGGCAATCAAATAGCAATAATAAGTTAAATAGACACAAGAAGTTGTTGTATGCATATAATACAAATAACACAAAATGTCAGGCAAACCCAATTATACACACTAAGTGTACTAAAAAAGAACATAAAAGGGGACAAAAAATGAATGAAAATGGTAATAAGATTATGTATATATATATATATATATATATATAAAATATATAATAGTTTTAGTGTTAGTTGCAATAACAGCACTGCCCAAAAGCCTTTTTCTTTTGTGTGTGGCATCAGTCTTTGATATGCACAATGTCTCTGTGTACCTCAGGTGGTGTACGCCTTGCTCATGCCTGCCAGTGGGACGTTGGGCGAGGATGCTAGTGACTTCCAGTACAACTTCTTGAAGAGTGGTGGCCTGCCACTGGTTTTGAGCATGCTCACCAGAAATAACTTCCTGCCAAATGCTGACATGGAGACCCGGCGGGGAGCTTATCTCAACGCACTAAAAATAGCCAAACTGCTGCTCACAGCTGTAGGCTTTGGCCATGTGAAGTCTGTGGCGGAGGCCTGCCAGCCTGTGGTGGAGGGGACTATCCCTGTATCTCCTGTAAGTTGCCCTTGCTTGAGCTCCTAACTGTTCCTTTTAAGGAAGGTGTTGCAGCATAATTATAAGCACATTACCTTCAGTGACTATTACTTTACAGAAAAGAGAACAATATTTACACATTCAGTTTAATAAAAAAAAAAACTTTATAATCTTGTTTTAATCTTGCAATTTTTATAAGGAACACATGTTAGTATTTGGACTTTAAAACTGTAGAAAACATGAGAGAAAGAGACTTGGCGTCACAGGGGGAGAGAGTGAACCTGCGGTCACTTGTGCGCTTCGTTTTACACTTCTTTTTTTTTTTTTTTTTTTTTTTTTTTTGGTCCAGTACCGCATCTCATAAAAGTCCACTTGGTCACGGCCCTAGTATGTAGTTAGGATCAATTATGGGGGAATGGGGCGGTAAAGTTTTACTGCAAAAACAGAATTCTGTTGGAAACACTGCAAGTAAGTGAAGTGTTTCCTACTGAGTGGTGTTGATTCAGTGGATTTTATAGGTTCAGTACTGAGCGTTTAGGTTATATCTAGACCAGTGGTTCCCAACCGCATTCCTGGAGGCCCCCCAACACTGCACATTTTCCACGTCTCCTTTGTCTGACACACCCATTTCTGGTCTTGAAGTCTCTGCTAATGAGCTGATGACTTGATTCAGGTGTGCTTGATCAAGGAGACATGCAAAATGTGCAGTGTTGGGGGGCCTCCAGGAATGTGGTTGGGAACCACTGATCTAGACTATATAACCTTTCGGCCTCCCTGACATTCATCAATCATATTAGAAACAGGCTGGCTTGGCCTATGTACCTCCACAAATGTCAAGGGTGTACAGTGTCTTGGGACACTCACTCTGACTCCAGAAGCGTTTACATGGGGGATTATTATTAACCATGAGAAAGAAGGAAGTCAGGTGTGTTTTTGAATCATGCAATTTTCTCTTAAACTTCCATGAATTCTTTAGTTGAAGTGTAACGGACAGTCGAATTGACAGAGGGTTATTAACAGTTATTGTAAGGGTAGAAAATTGTATTGTACAATGTCTACTCTTTAAACAGCATTATGGTAAAAATGGAACACTACAGCAACCGCTTTCTTACCTGTACACAACGCCATTTTGCTTCAGGGGTTGGGAACTGAGAGAGAGGCAGTGTTTTCTTTTTTCTTTCTTTTTTTTTTTTTCTTTTTTTCTCTCCCCCCTTTCAGTTTTTCCCCTCCATTTGGCCTATAACACTGTTCGTGGTCATCCAATTTGAAATGTTGACTAAAAACACAGAGATTTTTCAGATTTTCCGTTGCAGAGTTCTCTCCATATTTACAATTCTTTGCAGCCTTTAGCCACTGCCTACAACACGCTGGATCCTTCACTGGAAACAGAAAGTCACTCCTTCTAAACATTAACTCTTTGAATTCTTGCATTTGAGAACAATACAAGTCGACACCATTATGACTAAAAGTTTGCTAAGAAGTATTTCCCACTAAAGGAAGGTGTTATTTGACTCTGCAAAGTGTATCCATAGCAGACTGGTGGGAGTGGCATTGGATGGCAGCATGGCCAATGCATTATGGTTGTTGAAGTTTTCCTACCTATTTGGCAAAAGGGAAGACAGCACCTGTTTTTTCTGTTTTCTCTAGTCAGGTAGCACAGATTTTTAGACACAAAAATATGCCTTTCTACTGTATATGCAGCCAAGTTTTATTGAAAGCCCATTTTTCCAGCGGTGAAGGACCCATTTAAAAAAAAAACATGATTTGAGATATGAAGTCATTGTTTTAGGATGTGAAAATATCTGATGTTCGGTAGAGTTTGTTGCATGTAAACAGTGCTTCACAGATTATAACTTTGCACAGAGAGGTTTGTTAAACGTTATATCATTCCAGTCTCATGCTGCAACTTAAGCACTTAATGTTGTGTAATGGTTATACCTCTGAAACAGTTGGACGCTTGCAAGGACACGTTATTCAGCAAGGATGCATTAAATTGATCAAAAGTGACAGTAAAAGACATATGTTACAGAAGTTTTTTTTTTTTTTTTTTTTTTTTCTTAAGATGAAATATTAAGCATATTATTGATAGTAATAAGAAATGTTACTCGAGAACCAAATCATCATATTAAAATGACTTCTGAAGGATCATATTACACAGAAGACTGGAGTAATGGCTGCTGAAAATTCAGCTTTGCCATCACAGAAATAAATTACATTTTAAAATATAATAAAATAGAAGTTATTTTAACTTAATAATAGTAATAGCACTTCACAGTATTACTGTTTTTTTTTTTTGTTTTGTTTTTTTTTGTTTTTTAAACTGTATTTTTGATAAAATAAATGCAGCCTTCATGATTTAAGTGATTTCTTTAAAAAACAAAACAAACAGCACGTTTTCTTCATTCATTCGTAGATCAACCAGACTACACATGACCAAGCTCTAGTGCTACAGAACGCCCTGCAGAATATCCCCAACCCTTCCGCCGAATGCATGCTGCGGAACGTGGCAATCCGCCTTGCCCAGCAGATCTCGGATGAGGTATGTCATACAACTCCACACAACCTTAGCCTGCACAAACTGGTTTGTTTGCATTCAATTCAAATGAATGTTCTCAGCTGTCTTGACAAAAATGTCTGTAATGTACAGGGTTCCCACGCGCCTTGAAAGTACTTGGATTTCAGACACATGAATTGAAAGTGCTTGAATTAAATTTGAAATACATTTTGTGAAAATTATAACACGCCCCTCTTAGTCCTAATATGTTTGTTTTGGAATATTATTTTACAATCAGTTTCCGAGTGTTTTCGATTGTGGTACTTTTAGGCGGGGTTATTAGGTGGGGTTTGGACATTTGAGCTGTGACACTTGCTGTGTCCGAAATGAACATTCTTGTAGGGGTGTGCGATTTTGATCGTGGATGATTAAAAGGTCTCCACGATCTGCTTTTAAAGAAATACTGTTGTATCGTGCTATAGTGCTTTCTCTGCCTCAGTCTTAACATACTGTGTAGTACAAAGCGACATACATTCACATCACATGTTAAAACAGCGGTAGAGTTATACTTGCGTAACATTGCAGTTATTCACAATTACAAAAGTTTATTATTTGCATGAGTTTTAAAGCCTTTCCGGTTAAACATTTTATCTGCGTGCTGGTCTGACACGTGCTTTTCTAAGCGATACACCCGAAGCGCGCACACTCTAAAAGCCTGTCAAACGCTGCCTTTGCTGGACAAAGTTATCATTCGCATCTTATTCTGCTAATACTGTCAATACACACAAGGTTTACACCATCGGTTAAGTGTAAAGTGAAAGTAAACAGTTGAGAGAAAATCGAATGCGTGTCAATATATTAGATGCGCGCAAGAGCCTTAAAGGGACAGACAACAAATGCTGCGACTTGTCCTTAAAGGGATAGTTCAACCAAAAATGAAAATTCTGTCTTTATTTACTCACTCTAAAGTTGTTCCAAACCTGTATTAATTTCTGTCTTGTGCTGAACACAAAATAACATATTTTGAAGAACGTGGGTAACCAAACATTTGCTAGTACCCATTGACATCCATAGTATTTTCTTTCCTACTATGGAACTCACTGGGGACCAGCAACTGTTTGTTTACCCACTTTCTTCAAAAAAAACTTGTATGTTCAACAGAAGAAATTTATTCAGGTTTTAAACAACTTCTACGGTGAGTAAATAATGACAGAATTTCCTTTTTTTTTTTTTTTTTCTTTTTTTTTTTTTTTTAAATACAGTAGCTTTAACAAGAAACTCATAAATTAGTATTTTTATCTTCATCTGCTTTATCTGAAAGTCTGTCATTCTTTTTTTCTTTTATAATTTGTTACTTTGTAAGGCTACTTTTTTAATATATAGGGAAATTAGTTTGACAGTACTGCTCATTCACTGGCAAAATAGTAAAACCAACATGAAAAGATTTGTGATCAAATCATGAATCGTGATATTTTTGCCATATCGCTCACCCCTACTTATTAATAAGAATATTATGCATACTATGTAGAATTAGTTTTCCCCCAAGGGGGCGTTTTCCCCCACTCTACCCTAAATTCACAATTGTGTCTTATAAAGTCAGAATTGTGATGTATAAATTGCAATTCTGATTTTTTTTTTCTCAGAAGTGCCCATTTATATCTCTCAATTCTGACTTTCTTTTCTCAGAATTGCATGCTTATATCTAGAATATATTGTATATATTCTGACTTTATAAGCCACAGTTACGATCCATATAATCCTCTTTTTTTTTTTTTTTTTTTTTTTTTTTTTTTTTTTTAACTCAATTGTAAAATGTATTTTTATAATATTCTCTCTATATTATGTTTTTATTCAAGTAATGATTCATAAAAAATGGAAACCAAAACTAGTATGGAATAATTGTTAACATTAGGGATAAGAAAGCTGCAAACGGTTTTAATATATATCCAAAATTAATGTACAAATGATTCTGTACCTCTTCCGGGTTAAAATGGATGTAAATGCAATAGAAGTACTGTAAGAGGTCTTTCATGACGCTTCATATGCTGGGATGTGAATTTGATAGGTGCTTGATATAAAATAAACGGTGCTTTAAAAAGTCCTTGAAAGTCCTTGAATCTGGTGTTCATGAAAGAGTGGGAACCCTGAATGTATTTTATGATCAAAAGGAATCATTGAATAGGCAGATTTACTATTGATGTTTGTTGCATAGTGTTTTGTTAATACACAGTATTATACAATATTTCTTTGAATGTGACAAAAGACTTGTACAAGGGAAATGCCTCATGTTTAAGGCTCAGTTGTCTTAGTTTGTCTTTCTATTCCTGTACCTAGAACTTCTTCCAGGCCTCCAAGTATATCCCAGATATCTGTGTCATTCGAGCAGTTCAGAAGATAGTCTGGGCTTCTGGCTGTGGCTCTGTTCAGCACGTCTTCAGTTCTAATGAGGAGATCAGCAAGATCTACGAGAAGGTTCTAGTTCTTACCTATATTGGAAAAAAACCCTATGTGTGATTGATTGATAAGAATCAGACTCAATATTTACACCTGTTATGTGTGATCTCCCGCAGACCAATGCTGGCAATGAGCCGGATGCAGAAGACGAGCAGGTGTGCTGTGAAGCTCTGGAAGTCATGACCCTTTGTTTCGCCCTTATGCCCACTGCACTAGATGCACTTAGCAAAGAAAAGGCCTGGCAAACCTTCATTATAGATCTGCTGCTGCACTGCCAGAGCAAGTGAGTTATCGTAATCTTTTAAACTTTTACTGCGTAGTGTACCTGGACCATTCCTGTTACAGTATGCTGTTCCTTTTGAACTTTGTACCTTTTTTTTAAATAAAATAAATATGCTTGTTTTAGTATGTTTTTTTTTGTTGTTTTTTTATATTAGACTTTCAGAAATGTTTTTAATTTTTATTTTAAAATTAAGTGCCTGAATTGTAAAATCCTTAAATGTTTCGTTTCATTTCATTTATTTTAATTTCTTAAAATATATTTAATTTTTAATTTATAAATGTTTATTATTATTATTATTATTATTATTAATGTTTAATTAATGCAACTTATTTACGTAATGTCAAGAAAATTAACTGAAAATTAACTATGAAACCAAAGACCTAAAGTTTACCAATGCTCAGTGAGGAATTCAGATTTTGAACTTCAAATTAAAATTTTGTAATTTTTGTAACCAGATTTGGAAAATTTTCAAACTGATTTCTGTAATTTTATCAAATATGATAAAATGAAATATGGTTTATATATGGTTAAATAAAAATATGGTTTAGAGACAAACCAAAAAATGTTGTAAAATTCATTGCTAATACATACTGATATTTGCTCCTAGGTCTGTTCGTCAAATGTCTCAAGAACAGTTCTTCCTCATGGCAACCCGATGTTGTATGGGCCATAGGCCTCTTCTGTTCTTCATTACCCTCCTCTTCACAGTTTTAGGTGTAAGTGTCTTGCATATTTCTCTGGGACAAAGCTGAAAGATTAAAATGTTTCCTTGTTTTGCTAATTCAGAACATCTCATAATTTATATTTCTCTGTATCCTTTTTTTGTTCCAGAGCACTGCAAAAGAGCGGGCAAAGCACGCTGCTGATTACTTCACTCTTCTAAGGCACTTACTCAACTATGCATATAACAGCAACATTAATCTTCCAAATGCAGAAGTTCTCTTAAACAATGAGATTGATTGGTTAAAGCGAATCCGGGTATGTTCATTTACTTAAACTTCTTTTTGGAATGATAACAAAGTAAACTTTAGTGTGTGCAATTTTGAGTCTTGTCTCTCTTTAATTTTAGGATGAAGTGAAGAGGACTGGGGATCCTGGGGTTGAGGAGACCATTTTAGAAGGTCATATTGGTGTCACAAAAGAGCTACTGGCTTTCCAGACCCCAGAGAAGAAGTTCTACATTGGCTGTGAAAAAGGAGGTGCTAGTCTCATCAAGGTAATCTCCTTGGCCATTTTTATTAAGACGAAAAAAAAAATCTATTTGCGACTGCATTGTCGTCATACTAATTGATCTTCCTTTTCTTTATATGAACTCTTATTAGGAGTTAATGGATGACTTCCTGTTCCCAGCATCTAATGTGTACCTGCAATACATGAAGAGTGGAGAATTCCCTACTGAACAGGCCATACCTGTGTGTAGCACCCCAGCCACCATCAATGCTGGCTTTGAACTGCTGGTTGCACTTGCCGTTGGATGTGTGCGAAATCTCAAGCAGATTGTGGACACACTAACTGATATGTACTATTTAGGTGTGTGTGCAAATATTAGAAAGAAGTGTGGCAGATTCTGATTTCTAGAAACAATGCAGTCAACCACATCATGTATGCAGTTATTTACTTGTTTTTTATGTACGTTTAGGTTGTGAACCACTTACAGAATGGGAATATTTGCCACCAGTTGGCCCACGGCCCACCAAAGGGTTTGTGGGTCTGAAAAATGCAGGTGCGACTTGCTACATGAACTCAGTTATCCAGCAGCTCTACATGATTCCCCCCATCAGAAATGGCATCCTGGCCATTGAAGGCACAGGCAGCGACGTAGATGATGATATGTCTGGAGACGAGAAGCAAGATAATGAGGTACTGCCTGACATGGTTCATTTCAGCAGTCTCAGACCAGTTAATGAGAATTTTAGCCTATATGTGAATGCTTTGAACAAACTTAGACCCCTAAAATGCAAAACAACTATCTCTAGAGATGGTCTGAGTATGGTTCACGTAATTTTTAGTTTTCAATTTAATTTCTGTTTTAGTAATTTTAATGTGCTTTTTTTTGTCATTGAGTTAGCCCATTGAGTTAACAGGCCCTCTAAAGCGTGCGGTGGGATTAGTGGGGGGTAAATGAGAATGAATAGGAGGAAAGTCATGTGAGAGGAGGCAATGCCTCTATCACGCTATGATTGGATGAGATTGATCATGATTGGATATGATTGGTTTGTGCAATAAATCCCAACTCTTGTTTTCGTGCGTGTTTGCGAATCATTCTGAATGAACAAATTGATGGTGTTAATGGGAAGACTAATTAAAAAGTAAGTAAACAGATATCACCGCTTTTGTCACTTCAAAATCAAACTTGAAATGGCCTGAAAAGATAACTGTGTGGTTTTCTTTAGTGAGCAATCAACTTGGTGAAATTAAATCTAATTTTTTGTCTATGACCAGTCAGTGTTTAATGAGCTTGATGACTGATGATCGGAAAATAAGTTGACTTAAAAAACAACTGAACATCAGTTTTGAAATAAAATATATTATTTAAATTGTTACTGCCTTTGGTTATTATTTTGTAAAAATCACCTAACGTTATTCTAACATTATTCTAACGTTATTTTAACGTTCCCCTAACGTTATTCTAACATCATTCTAACGTTATTTTAACGTTCCCCTAATGTTATTTTAACGCTCCCCAACGTTATTATAACATTCCCCAGTTATTCTAACGTTCCTATAACGTAATTCTAACGTTCTCCTAATGTTATTCTAACATTCCCTTAACATTATTCTAACGTTCCCCTAACGATATTCTAATGTTCCATCGTCAGTAATGCTGTACATCAGTAATCATCTAGCTCACCCGCAACCCAGTATAGTATAAAATGCTTTAAAAACACTAACTTGATGAGATTTATACTTAAATAGAACATTAATTACACTAATGTAAAAATCGAATTGTATTTGGTTTCTTGTTTTTTTTTGTTGTTTTTTTTGTTTGTTTTTTTCGGGGGTTTTTTTGTCTTAAAGGTCCAGTGTATAATATTTAGGGGAGGATCTATTGACAGAAATGCAATATAATATACATAACTATGTTTTCAGTGGTTTATAAAGACCTTACATAATGAACCGTTATGTTTTTATTACCTTAGAATTAGCCATTTCTATCTACATACACCACGGGTCCCCTTACATGGAAGTCGCCATTTTGCGCCGCCATGTTTCTACAGTAGCCCTAAACAGACAAACAGCTCTACAGAAACCTCATTGTTTGACTGCCTACTCTCTGCTGTCTCAGACGACGACATCGTCCTTTGTCAGCCGCGGTAGCTTCTCTGTGTGCTTCGAGAGGGAGGGGTGAGCGGTGCTCTGAGCCCTTGGTTGCAATTCGCAACCTCACCGCTAGATGCTGCTAAAATTTACACACTGAACCTTTAATGTAATGTTTATTTAACCAGGAAAATGTGACAACATTAAGTGTAACTTGGTCATGAATTTACATTAGATTTATGAAAAAAATAAATAAATAAATAAATAAAAAACTGAGGACTTTGCCACCTCATTTCAGAATATTGCACGCCACTGGTTTGTATCTATTTCACTTTTAGTAATCTAAGGGTACGTTTAAACGACAATGCTGTACTAAAAACGGAAAACTTTTTCCTTTGCATTTTTTTGCGTACAGACAACACCATTGTCAAAACGTTCCCAGTTCACATGGATCCGCAAAAACGACTAAAAACACTGTATCTGTAAAAACGACGATGTCGCTTTGTAAAGAAACACTATGCGCCTATAGACTGAACGCGTAATACGCATGCGCACAATATCACCGTTTCACAAATTCACATTTTTGTAGTTGACAGAGATGATAACGCCAAAACACCTAAGTTGTACATTTTTAGTTGAAAACAATGTCGTGTAAACGGCCCCTTAGTACTTCAACATTTCAACATACTTCAGCATAAATCTAATACTTTTATTTTCAATAATATAATTAATGGTTTTAGTTAACAATAACAACACTGAACAACAAAGATTGTAACAACACTTTAAAAAAAAAAAAATTGCATTGCATTTTGAACCATAGAAATGTTTGTAATGAACCATTAACACCCGTCCAAATGATGGTGAATAAAATTGGGATTCATATTGCCTTGGGAACAGCTCAGGTGGAGGGGTGTGGCTTCTCATTTCCCAGTATAATTAAGCTCAGGTGTGTGCTTTAATAATCCAGAGAGTGCTAACATCTCTTGCACTTGTTGTTCTGGAAGTACACTTAGTGGACTGCTTCATGAGAGATTGTGTCTTTTAGTTCCTATTGTATGTTCATGTCATAAAAAATAAAATTACATTTGTACTTGTTTAATTGTTGAACTGCCCAATGATGATCATCATCCTTTCTCAGTACCAAGTGACTGACAAATGTAGCCATCTCCGGGGTGTATATGCCAGGTGGACATTCCCTGGAGCTGAGGGCATTTTTACAAAAGATTTCTTTAAATCATTATGCAATGGAAGTTAGTTCAATTTACTGAAAATCTTGCTTTAATTTTGCAGAGTAATGTGGATCCCCGGGATGAGGTGTTTGGCTATCAGCATCAGTTTGAAGACAAACCTTCTCTCAGTAAGTCCGAGGACAGGAAGGAATACAACATTGGGGTTCTTCGGCAGTTGCAGGTCATCTTTGGACACTTGGCTGCCTCCAGGTTGCAATACTACGTCCCTAGGGGATTCTGGAAGCAGTTTCGGTAAGCCCTCTCTTTTATATAATCATCCTTTATTTTAGGAATACAGAGACTAAGACTCATCTCTTCCTCTCTCTGCAGGTTGTGGGGTGAGCCAGTCAATCTTAGGGAACAGCATGATGCTCTGGAGTTTTTCAACTCGCTGGTGGACAGTTTAGATGAGGCTTTGAAAGCATTGGGTCACCCTGCCATGCTGAGCAAAGTACTGGGTGGCTCTTTTGCTGACCAGAAAATATGTCAGGGCTGTCCTCACAGGTACATCAGAAATCTAATACTGTGATGTGTTAGGACTTTGTTTTTTTTCCTCCTTACTAGAGTCCCAATGAAACACTCCATACTGTCTTTTCAGATATGAATGTGAGGAATCGTTTACGACGTTGAATGTAGATATCAGAAACCATCAAAATCTCCTTGATTCTATGGAGCAGTATGTGAAAGGAGACTTGCTTGAGGGTGCAAATGCCTACCACTGTGAAAAATGCAACAAGAAGGTGTGTGTTCAGTTTTAAATCATCTTTATGATGTTCTTTATTGTTGATTTTAAGAAAACGCCATATTAAGCTCAAGGTGGTGATGTGTCTTCATGGCAGGTGGACACAGTGAAGCGTTTACTAATTAAGAAGCTTCCTCCAGTCCTGGCCATCCAGCTGAAACGCTTTGATTATGACTGGGAACGAGAGTGTGCCATTAAGTTCAATGACTACTTTGAGTTCCCACGAGAGTTAGACATGGAGCCCTATACAGTAGCTGGAGTAGCTAAGCTGGAGGGGTCTGATGTGCACCCAGAAAACCAGGTATTACACCAACATGGTCTATTTTTGGTCTTCATGCTATGTATAATTCAAATAAATGTGATTTGTTAATATTTTTTACATAACTAGAGTTTAAGTTGTTCTTTATGGCACCAGGTGATCCAGCAGAATGAGCCTTCAGAGCCGGAACCCCCCTGCAGCTCTCGTTATCGTTTGGTGGGAGTGCTGGTCCACTCAGGCCAGGCTAGTGGAGGCCATTATTACTCCTACATCATTCAGAGGAATGGCATTGGTGGTGAGGGAGAAAGGAACCGTTGGTACAAGTTCGATGATGGTGATGTCACCGAGTGCAAGATGGACGACGACGAGGAGATGAAGAACCAGTGCTTTGGTGGAGAGTACATGGGTGAGGTCTTTGATCACATGATGAAACGCATGTCCTACAGGCGACAGAAGCGCTGGTGGAATGCCTACATCCTCTTTTATGAGCGAATGGACACATTAGACAAGGACAGTGAGCTGGTTAAATACATCACTGAGCTCACAGTGACCAGCAAACCTCACCAAGTGAAGATGCCCTCTGCTATCGAACGCAGTGTGCGCAAACAGAATGTGCAGTTTATGCACAACCGTATGCAGTACAGCTTGGAGTACTTCCAGTTCATCAGGAAACTGCTGACCTGTAACAGCGTGTACTTGAACTCACCACCAGGTAAATCCAGCCATCGACTTTGCTCTGTTCTCTTCTGTTGTAGATGGGATTAGGGGTGTCGCTTGAGCAATTTAATTCTTTCAAAAAAAAATAAAAAAATAAAAAAATTCTTATTGTCCCTAAACTTTTGAGCGATAGTGTATGTGCTAGGGATGGGCATTTTTCAAAAATATTGTATTCAAATATTTTTTTTTTTTTAATTACATTTACTGATAAAGACTTTTTGTTATTCATCAGGTTTTTGTCACCATTTCTGAACCAGCTTACGATTAGGCAATATACACAACAAGCTTAGGTTATATCTTAATGTTTTCTTTTAGTTGAAAACAAACAAAATATGTGTAAACAAAAAATATAAAGAACAAAAGCATTTAAGCTCAAGCAAAGCGAACGGGGAAAAAAAAACCCTATGCCAATTATCGTACAGAAAGTACCTGTACATATACACTCATGTCGGCATATGGTTATCGTGTTTATCTTGTTTCACGTGTTTATCTTGTTTCACAATAATATCCAAATATTCGGGTGAGAAAACACGCTCACTGACAGACGTTGCAGAGACACAACGGTGTGCTAAGCAAAGTTTCTAACAGCAGCACTGTGTTTTCTGTTCTTAAACCCGTCTCCCTCAACGAAAGAATATGTCTCGATCATTTTGCTATTAGATAAGGTATCATTTCTGCTCACTTGGGGTACAGCTGCGTGTACCTGCAGTCGTGAATGCAGTGATGGACAGCTGTCTTTTGTCATTCGACTGGTGTTTGGATTTCATGTGATTTCTCGTTGTGGTGGTGATATTATAACTCGGTTTCAATAATTCATTTGATCAAAAGTAATTCCATTTAATAAGATAATTTTCATCTGAGTAATTCCAAACTTCGCGAAGCAGACGATGACATTATGTGATCAAATACAATCAACTTGAAACACGCTCCTCAGCACCACAGAGTGCAGTTAATTATGACTGTGAGTTTTTTGAGCAATTTATCATGCTTTTACTGCCAGCAAAGCAACGTAGTAAAATTTGAATAGTATTTTTATTTTTCGAGTAATAATTACAGATCAAATATTTGACTATTCATGCACACCCCTAGTATGTACTGGGCAAAAGTCCTCTGAAATGCATTCACACAATGCGTTTTTGCTTTGAAAAATGCAAGACACTGGTAGAGGAATGGGGAAAAAACATCTTGAGACACATTTTTTTTAAAGAGCCACTGCAAAAGACGCGAGCGCAACAGTCAAACACGTCTGTCTAGCGCTTTTACATAGAAAAACAATGGAAAAGTGGCACAGTGGAATGGGAAAAAAGTGTGTGAGAACTAGGGCTGCACAATTTATCGCACGATACGAAAAATAACATTGAACTTGAACGCGATTATCGCTTAAACACGATTCTTAGTGCGATTATGAAAACGCAAATGCTACGATTCTTTTTTAAAAAAAAATTTTATGCGCAGCTTGTCACTGAAGTATGGCTCCAAATGCTAATCCATCTGAAAGCACTACGAGTTTGAATCGCCTATGTACATTTGAAAAAGCAACACGTGTCAAACATCTTTCCAGACATGAGAAGCATTTATTAACATCTTGTCCAACAAAAGACAACATTTAATAACGTTTTTACTCCAAACTCACTTCATAACGACAGTTGAGCATCCTTCTGTGAGATGATGTGGCTTTTTACACAGAATAAGGCAGTCGTGTGTTTGTTAGTCATGTTTAATCAATCAAAGCGTTTCAATCTTCTGTTTATTCAGCTACAGAGATATTACGCGTGTTCTACACATCTTCTGTGGCAGGGCATATTTTGAGTTTCTGTGCAAAAGCGCCCTCTGGCTTTCAGATGGAGAAGCATTTACTACACAGAGCTGTACAGCTCTGACAAGCTGCACATTAAATAATCGCAGCCTTTGCCACATCGCATGCGATTTAATCGCGATAAATCGTGCAGCCTTAGTGTGAACTGGCACTTAAACTGCACAAGCAATCTGTCATAACACCTGATGTATCAAAATGCCCACATGAAACTATATGCTGAATAGCCTCAATATGTGATTTTTGACAATTTGGGTTTTGATGTACAATATAGCAGCAGCTCTTCAAATGTGTGTTTTTTTTTTTTGTTTTTTTTGTTTTTTTTTTTTCCTCCATTAAAATGCAGTTTTCACTGTTGTAAAGTGACGTTTCTCTGACATTTTACAATAGTCTCCCATTGTTGCTTGTGCAGAATATTTGAGAGTTGAGGCTACACTGCAAGATGTGACTTATTTGAGCAGACACAAAAAACAATGCTGCATAAAATTCAGACTAAATGATGCCTGCTCTGAAACTCCTTTATCGAAGTATACACTTGTAATTGCTGTGCAAATGCACTTATGCCACTCTGAGCACTTTCAGAAGCATGTTTGTGCCTCCACTTCTATGCAGTGTAAATTTGGCATTAGATTCAGTATTTTGTAGAGGTTTTTGTTCTCTTATCCACCAGTATTTGAATTTTGTGGCTTTTAGGTCAAGACCACCTTTTGCCTGAAGCAGAAGAAATGGCTATGATTAGTATACAGCTTGCTGCTAGATTTCTCTTCAGTACTGGATTCCACACCAAGAAAGTAGTTCGTGGCCCTGCTAGTGATTGGTAAGCGTGTGTGTGTGTATCAGGCACATGTTTGCATGTGTTCTTCAACAGTTTGTTGATCCTTGTTTTTCTGGTTTCAGGTATGATGCACTGTGCATCTTGCTGCGACACAGTAAGAATGTGCGTTACTGGTTTGCACACAACGTCCTCTTCGCATATCCAAACCGCTTCTCGGAGTACCTGCTTGAGTGCCCCAGTGCAGAGGTTCGCGGGGCTTTTTCCAAACTCATTGTATTCATTGCACATTTCTCATTGCAAGATGGACCCTGCCCATCACCCATTGCCTCACCTGGACCTTCAAGTCAGGTACGTCTTTTCAGTCTAGTTAACATTCATTTCAGTCTATACAGGTATCCTGCATTCATGGAAAATCTGGAAATATCAGTGAATATCTGACTTTCTGAATTTGGTGTGGCAACTCAGTCCATAGGTTCTTTACATTTACGTTTTTTTCCTTTTGTCTCAGGCCTGTGATAATTTGAGTCTAAGTGAACACTTATTCCGTGCTGTACTTAATCTGCTGAGAAGGGAAGTGTCTGAGCATGGCCGTCACCTGCAGCAGTACTTTAACCTTTTCGTCATGTATGCCAATCTTGGTAAGGACCAATAGCCAGCCTTAAGGTCTTCATCCATGCAGACTTGCATACTTGCTCTCCTGTCTCACTCCTCATTTCATTCACTTAGGCTTGGCAGAGAAGACTCAGCTGTTGAAGCTTGGGGTACCAGCCACCTTCATGCTTGTGGCCCTGGACGAGGGTCCGGGCCCTCCAATTAAGTACCAGTATGCTGAGCTGGGAAAGCTCTATACTGTTGTGTCACAGCTGGTTCGCTGCTGTGATGTGACATCACGTATGCAGTCATCAATCAATGGTGAGAAGTTTTATACCTTGCTGCCAAATGTTTGTAATCTGATAACAAAATGATCTGTAGGCTTTCACATGTAGTTTTGGTACCCATTGCCCAATGAAGATGCTCATCCTTGCTCAGAACTTCCTGTCTGACACAAAGCCATCTCCAGGCATGAGTGCCAGGTTGGCATTGCTTGGAGCTGAGGGCATTTACATAGAATCAAGCAGATCTGCACCTTTATTTGTCTTTTTTTTTTTTTTTTTCTTGTCATGCCAATATCAAATATATGGTTTTGTCAGCGTTCAATAGTGTTTAGAGTAGTTTAATCTGTTGACACTGATTTAAGTATTTGCATGCACAAAGAACATTTTTCTCCACTTCTGCCCAGATCGCCAGCCAGGATATGAGCTGACATTTCCACATCTTAATATTTTTAGGTAACCCTCCCTTGCCAAACCCATATGGAGACCCCAACATCACTGCTCCCATCATGCCTCTGCAGCAGCTGGTTGTAGACATTCTGTTTGTGCGCACCAGTTATGTAAAGAAGATTATAGAGGACTGCAGTAACTCAGAGGACACTATCAAATTGCTAAGATTCTGCTGTTGGGAGAACCCTCAGTTTTCTTCCACTGTGCTTAGTGAACTACTGTGGCAGGTGAGTGAGGTCAGCAACTTCTGAAAGACAAGCAAGGTATAGCTGGTTTTGTGAATTAGTTCATCAATTTAATACTCAAGTTTTGATAAGTGTTGAAAGCGTGCCGTAGTTATTTTAACTGGTTTTTATGGTTTTACTTTTGTTAACCATTTGAGTCAAGTAGATTCAAAATGTTGGTTTGAAGATGCTAATTAATGTCAATGTGTTTTTGCATAGGTGGCATATTCATACACGTATGAGTTAAGGCCTTACCTGGACTTGCTCCTCCAGATCTTGTTTATTGAGGACTCATGGCAGACTCACAGGTCAGTCTGCATTTCCACTGTTATTTCATATTTAGCAATTGCCTTCTATATAAATCAACTTACAAGAAAATTGGGTTTTCTATGCATTATGGAAAAGTATGGAATTTGATTTTGGTAATTTCAAGGTCTATTAAGTCTGTTGCCCCCTTTCTGTTTTCTACAATATAAAATTGTTTCTAAAAAATAAATAAATAAATAAATATCATGCAAGCTGAGTGTTTTTTTATTTTTTTAATTTTTTTTTTTTATACATGGTCAGAATAAAACATGCATGTTAACAGTTGGATTTAAGTTAAAGGAGAATAACTGCACACTCTCTTAAGCATAGGCTATTTATTTACCAACGTTTCGGCTAGTAGCCTAGCTTATGCTAGTAGCGTAAATCCAAGGTAACAGTTGGATTTAAACCATTTATCAGATGTCACATATGGTCCAAAATAAGTCTTACACTCATGGAGTGAACTTGTAACCTTTGAAGTCCTTCATTAGGCATCTTGACCTTTTTACATCCATGGGTTAAAGAAATTCATCACATCATATTCACATAATAATGTCTTTCCCTGCTCTTTTTCTTTATGGTTTGTTAGGATCCACAATGTGCTGAAGGGAATCCCTGATGACCGTGATGGGCTTTTTGACACCATTCAGCGCTCCAAAAACCACTACCAAAAGAGAGCTTATCAGTGCATCAAATGCATGGTGGCTCTCTTCAGCAACTGCTCAGTGGCCTATCAGATTCTCCAGGTGATGATAACAGCATACAAATAAAAGACTGTGTACTTGGATGGGTTTGTTTTATGGTTTTGAATATGCAAAAACTGGTTGTTTTGCCTGTTCCAGAGTAATGGCGATCTAAAGAGGAAGTGGACGTGGGCAGTGGAGTGGCTCGGTGACGAGCTGGAACGAAGACCGTACACTGGCAATACCCAGTACACGTATAACAACTGGTCCCCTCCTGTCCAGAGCAATGAGACTTCCAACGGATACTTCCTGGAGCGCTCCCACAGTGCTCGTATGACTTTAGCCAAGGCTTGCGAATTGTGCCCAGAGGAGGTATGTGTTGGCTCATGCCACCCCTCATTGTCTGAAAAATTAGTGCCAGTATATTTAGTTTAAAAAGTGTAATCATGCATGTATGCTTTGCCCATTAGTCAGACTTTTTAATATTTACATTTGTATTATTTTTTCATGGTTGCCTTTTTACAGAACCCCTTTCAGTAAATACTGATTTTGTTGGTTTATAAAGTTTAGAAAGTTTAATTCAAACTTTTTTTTTCTTCCAAAATCAGCACTGAAATAACACCATGACTGTATAATGATGGGCTGGCACACATCAAACATTTAACTTTTGACGAGTTTTGGCTAACCTAGAAATGTTTTGAGTGTTAAATAACCATGTTTAACTATAGGTAGGGCTTTGAGTTTTCGACATTTTTATTTCCATTTTTTTTCATGTTGATGTTTGCCTAAATTTAAGTTTCATTATATTTACGCTTGATTTCATGACATTTTCTTTTGTAAGAATTTCTATTAATTTGCAGAACTAAAGCTCTTGCTTTATCAAATCCAGTTTAATGATGAATAGCAAATTACCACAAATGTTAAATGTATACAGCTAGAGATGCATAATTTGTTGAAACAGTATGCAATATTAACTGCCATTTCAAAATAGTGTCACTTAACGAAGCACGAGGTGGTATCTGAAGAGGACGCTGGCCGGAACCCGTCCTCGACACAGCAGCTTTTGCCAGGGGAGGTGACAGGCCAACAACAGCACACCGTAAGACTCGTATGGCCCGGCCACACTGGTGCCATCTGCGTAATTTTTTGATGTTCACAGGGCGTGATATAAACAGAACCATCTTCCACCTCCCTCAAAAACAACTCTAAATCAACTGTTATTTCGTCCTCATCTCAGTGTGTCCAAACTGTTTCTTTGTACCCAACTACAAGTCTTTATGTGGTAACTAAGTGTTCGAAAACTCTAAGCCTTGGCTATAGTGTACAGATGAGTTGGAGATGATCTTTGTGTCTGGTGGTGTTTTTCTTTTTGTTTCTTTTGGGGATGATATTGTTCTGGTCATCTATCTGAAAACATCCTGCACTTTTAAGAAGCTTTTGTATGACTGCAAATTTGGTTAGTTTTATATCCCATTCTGACGATTAACTCTCATGGGGGAAGAACGCAATGTTCAAGAGAAGCTTTTGTCACACCGTCTAATCAGTTCATCAATGTGCAAATTCCTGTGTCATCAGAAGCTTCCTTTTTAGTTTGGAAAACAATTTTAGTAAAATTGAAGTATAGGAGTGTTTGGTATATGTTGTCATCCATATATGGTGTTCTTTCATCTGTCATTGAATTTAAGTATGTCGTAGTAGTACAGTCCCCAGAGTAATTTGCCTTGTCTAAATCAAACCTATAAGCCCTGAGCCTTCATATTATATTGGCTTTGCATCCCTGGTTAGTATTAAAGAAACAAACCTTTTTATATTTAATTAAAACAGTATATCTAGTGTGTAATTTCATTTTTGATGGTCGTTTTAGGAGCCTGATGAGCAGGAGGCCCTTGAAGAGCAGGACCCTTCTCCTCCAGAGGACACTGCTCTGTACCCTCACTCTCCAGGCTCAAAGTTTCAACAGGTACTGAGCTTTAGTCACAATAATCTCTTACTAGTCATCTTTTAAACTGTGTATATGTAATGTATGTGAATTGAAAAGACTATTTTGAAGACTTTCATAAGCTTTCTTCAATGTAAACCTATGTTGTGATTTTAATGGTACCTCACATAAAGGCACTCAACACCCCTCTTGATTTGAAAGATTGTTTTCGGATTTAATATTAGATGGCTAAAGATTTGAACTTTTTGAAGTTTATGGTCAGTAAGATGTTTAGTCTATTCATCAAGGCTGCATTTATTTGATCAAATACAGTAGTTGTGAAATATTATTACTTTTTCCCTGCCAGCAAGTTTTTTTTTTTTTTTTTTTTTTTTTTTTTTTATATATAAAGTTGCCAGCCAGTGCCAACATTTTTGATGATTTTTACAAAATTTCATGGCCCCCAGAATGTTGTTGTTTGAATATCTGAACATACAGTATATTAAAAGAAAGAACAGAGCCTCTGCTTCAAAAAGTTATTTTTTTGTAGCTTCATGTTTTTTTGTTTTTTTTAATCAACACTTAATTGTGGATAAGTTTCATTTAAAAAAAAAAAAAAAAAAAAAAAGCAACTTTTTGAGCAAAAAGCTGAGAAAATTGTGTTTTTGTCAAAGACTATGTCCGGATCAGATTTACAGGTGCATCTCAATAAATGTCGTGGAAAAGTTCATTTATTTCAGTAATTCAACTCAAATTGTGGAACTCGTGTATTAAATAAATTCAGTGCACACAGACTGAAGTACTTTAAGTCTTTGGTTCTTTTAATTGATGATTTTGGCTCACATTTAACAAAAACCCACCAATTCACTATCTCAAAAAATTAGAATACTTCATAAGATCAATAAAAAAAAAAGGATATTTTAAACAGAAATGTCAGGCTTCTGAAAAGTATGTTCATTTCTATGCACTCAATACTTGGTTGGGCCTCCTTTTGCATGAATTAATGCATCAATGCAGCGTGGCATGGAGGCAATCAGCCTGTGGCACTGCTCAGGTGTAATGGAAGCCCAGGTTGCTTTGATAGCGGCCTTCAGGTCATCTGCATTGTTGGGTCTGGTGTCTCTCATATTCCTCTTGACAATACCCCGTAGATTCTCTATGGGGTTCAGGTCAGGCGAGTTTGCTGGCCAATCAAGCACAGTAACACCATGGTCACTGAACCAGCTTTTAGTACCTTTGGCAGTGTGGGCAGGTGCCAAGCAGGTGCCAATGTGGGGAGGTGCCAAGCAGGTGCCAGGCTCAGCATCTCCATAAAGCTTGTCAGCAGAAGGAAGCATGAAGTGCTCTAAAATTTCCTGGTAGATGGCTGCGTTGACTGTGGACTTCAGAAAACACAGTGGACCAACACCAGCAGAAGACATGGCAGCCTAAATCATCACTGACTGTGGAAACTTCACACTGGACTTCAAGCAACATTGTTTCTGTGCCTCTCCACTCTTCCTCCAGACTCTGGGACCTTGATTTCCAAATGAAATGCAAAATTTACTTTCATCTGAAAAGTCCAGTTCTTTTTCTCCTTAGCCCAGGTAAGACGCTTCTGACGTTGTCTTTGGTTCAGAAGTGGCTTGGTACGTGGAATGTGACAGTTGTAGCCCATTTCCTGAAGACGTCTGTGTGCGGTGGCTCTTGATGCACTGACTCCAGCTTCAGTCCACTCCTTTTGAAGCTCTCCTAAGTTCTTAAATCAGCTTCGCCTGACAATCTTCTCAAGACTGCGGTCATTCCTTTCACTTGTACACCTTTTCCTACCACACTTTTTCCTTCCAGTCAACTTTCCATGAATATGCTTTGGCACAGCACTCTGTGAACAGCCAGCTCTTTCAGCAATGACCCTCTGTGGCTTACCCTCATTGTAGAGGGTCTTGATGATCGTCTTCTGGACAACTGTCAAGTCAGCAGACTTCCCCATGACTGCTATTGGGATTACTGACCTAAACTCAGTATTTACACCCTGAGAATGGTAATTTAATAGAACTTGAAATTAAATATTCTAATAATTTGAGATACTGACTTTTTTGATTTTGATGAGCAGCAAGCTGTAATCATCAAAATGAAAACAAAAAAAGTCTGGAAATATTTTACTTTGTCTAATAAATCTAGAATATATTTAAGTTTTACTTTTTGAATTAAATTACAGAAAAGAAAAAAAAAAAAAACTTTTTTTCATGATATTCTAATTCAGGGGTCTCCAAACTTGGTCCTGGAGGGCCGCTGTCCTGCAGAGTTTAGCTCCAACCCCAATTAAACACCTGAACCAGCTAATCAAGGTCTAATTAGGCATACTAGAAACTTCCAGGCAGGTGTGTTGAGGCAAGTTGGAGCTAAACTCCACAGGACAGTGGCCCTCCAGGACCGAGTTTGGAGACCCCTGTCCTAATTTTTTGAGATGCACCTGTAGAACGATGATCAAAACAGATTGATTGATTAGATCGAGTCCACCAACATCCCCAAAGCTTGCACAGTCCTATAGCTCTTCGTGGATTTGACATTTAGGCAGTTTTGATGTACAGTCAAACCAAAAATTATTCAGACACTAGATATAATTTTTTTTATTTAACTAGTGGGTGCAGGACACTGTAGTTCATTTATATAAGTGAGGATAGCAAAATAAAGTAAACTGTGACATATTATACCCAAAAATTCTTCATACATTGGACTACCAATTTGGGACCAAAAATTATTCAGAAACTTTGACCTGACCATGTTTTGCTTAAGTGTTATCTGACATAATTAAGATTAATTTTTTCTGACAGTTTAACTCGTCATATTTTACTTTTTTTTTTTTTTTTTTTTTTTTTTAAATTATAGTGAATAAACTGTAATAATGAATGAAATGTTCAAGGTGTCTGAATAAATTTTGGTTTGGAAAAAAATAAATAAATAAATAAATATTATATATATATATATATATATATATATATATATATATATATATATATATATATATATATATATATATATATATATATATATATAATATAAAATATGCTTCTAGCACTTGTTTTTGCTGCTGCTTTTTGGATCTGGAAATTCTGTACTCTTTCAGAAGATGCGTAATTGTGCCCCCTACTGCTGGAAAAATTCCGTCAATGGCGGGGAAAGAGTTCATATATATTTAAATGTAATTTATTCCTGTGATGGCAAAGCTGAATTGTAAGCAGCCATTACTCCAGTGTCACATGATCCTTCAGAAATCATTCTAATATGCTGATTTGGTGCTCCTGAAACATTTAATGTTGAAAAACAAAAGTTCAAAAGAACAGCATTTAAGAAATCTTTTGTAACAAATGTATGTACTGTCACTTTTGATCAATTTAATGCATCCTTGCTGACAAGCACTGCTTATGTAGGAAAGAAATTAGAATTACCAATGTGTGGAAACTTAAGTAAAACATGAGTATAAATTTTAACTCTCTGATAGTCATGCACTCATTTGATTGTTCTGGTATCTCTTCAGCAGAATAACCTCCCGCATACGCAGCCGTACACTGGGCCCGCAGCACAGCACGTCAACAACCCTCAGCGTCCAGGCCCACGAGCACAAGAGAACTGGGAGCCCCCTGAGGAGGTGCCGCCCAGCCAGACTAAAGACTAACAATATGTTGTCACACTGTCCTCCATCTGAATTCTCCAGCGAGATACTCAAATCCAGAGCAAGGCCAGGCCCCACCATGCTGCTCCACTCCAGAGCCCGTGTAACCAGAACATTCAGCTTCCCTCAATTTCTAACCCTGGAGTGGAGTCTCTTCACCGTCTGCTCTGCAGTATTAACTGTCAAAAGTGTAACTTGCAGTGGACTGTGCATATTGTTTGTAATAATAAAACGGGCCTGACACACTTGTCTCATGACAGAGGTGTACATACTATGTTAATGTTTTGACTGTTCAAAAGCAACAGCGTGTGTGATGCTGTTGGGAGACTGCAGATTTATGAAAATGGAAAAACAAACAAACAAAAAAAAAAAAATGCAAATACAACGGTGAAAGACAAAAAAAAAATCCCTGTTTTATCCCATGCTCAGTAGTAAGGTTTGGGCCGTTTGGGTCATTCTGCTTTTGATCATACATTATATTCATGTCAAAGCTTAACCGGCTATGGCACCTCGTGAGCAAGAGTTGGCCATAGTTTGTGAACGATGGGACGGTTGGGTGATGATCTTGACGTTTAGTTGATGTGAATGGGGTGATGATGCAATTTTAATCTGGAAATTCCTATTGCCTTTTTTCTTTCTTTTTTTTTCTCTGGTAATAATTCAATAATTTGAAATCTCCAGCTGACACGCTGTAACATCTTAGCATGGCTTCACATCAAACTAGTATAGCCGAAGGGCAATTCTGTGATTTCTTTCTCCACAGTAATTTGGAAGATCCCTTTTGATGGTCCCCTTGTCCATATGCTCTTCTAGATTTGATGTTTTCGAAGCAATGTAAGAAATAAGTGGCTTTACAATTGCACACGTTTCCTTGGATAAATACTTGGCTGTTGCTTTTTTTGGTGGGATAAACACTTAGGTTTTGATGATAGGAATTTTAGAAAGAAAATATACGCAACAGTTAATGCCAGGGTGCCTGGAACATTAGTGGACAGAACTCGTTTCGCTTATTTGTCTTGAACCTTGCGTCAGATAAATGACCTGGCAATTTAGTCGGTCGCCTAAATTCATGATCCCTGTTCACATTCGTGTAATCGAATAGAGGCTCTGTCTGGGGATTCTTCATTTAAGGAGAGTGAACGTAAAAGCAGGGTTGTACCATAAAATAACTGCTGGTTAGTCATGTTGCAACTTCAGTTAGTAAAGTCTCTTGGATTAAAGGAGTAAACATCAGTAGATACTGTATGTATTTAATTGGTAACTTGAATGCTTTTTTTTTTCTTGGATTTTGTTGGAAAAATACCAAATACTCCTGCAAATGAAAATATTCTGCCCATCATATATTTAAATATTTTGCTGTTTTATTTTATAGAATTTATTTTGTTGTATTTCACTAAAAGAAAAATAGAATTTGATTTAAGAGGAACATTTTTGTCCTTGTGTTATTTTTAAAGATTATTGACTGTACAGAGTTCTTCGCCCTGTTTTTTGCCGACTTTTGTTTTGGCCATGATGTGACGTTGAATTCTGAAGCCACAGTCACAATGTTGACTTTCACTTTATGAGGTTTTTGTGCACAGAAATATTAGAAAAAAGCATTGCGCCCTTCAAGAATAAAGAAAAGAAATCTGGAAAATGTCTCTGTTATTGTGAAGATTCAGACCTGCATGATGTTTTATGTATTTATTGTATAAATTCACAAATTTATCACTGTCGAGTACACAGCTCTATAGCCACACATTTAATTGTGTTGGTGGGTCAGCTATTTCTTAAAATGCCTTTATAATAATCCATAGAATAATTGAGACAACACTTATTTTAGTTTGCCTAGATGAACGGGAATACTTTTATCAAATGTGTCAATCATATGCTATTAAATCATGTTAGTCTTTTAGGTGCACAGAATTAGCTTAAGATTGCAGTTCCAAACTATCCTCATCTTTTTAGGCTTTTATTATTATTATTATTATTATTATTATTAATTTTCAGCCTCTGATCAGAAAAGGCATCCAGAACGATGCATTAAAGCCCACAAACTTTCTTTAGAATGCAGCAATTCTGGGAATATTAGGTCGAATTATGGGAAAGGCTGTCCTGAGAACCCTCTTAAATTGCACCTCTAATTTTAGGTAGGTTGCTGCCAACAGCCACTCTTAACCAGCTTTAATAACCCACAAGGCCAATCTCAATACGTTCAGGATGAAGAAAACTTTTTCAGCATGAAGTGAGACTGGAAACTAATGAGCTCAAAACTTTGGATTGGTTGGAGAAACAGCACTGGCAATCTTCGTGCCCAGGCATGGATGTGGCTCTCAGAAGGTAATGTTAAAATGTATTCTTATAAATTAAAGTTACTGTGATTACTTTTTACTTGCCCTGTATTGAAGATGCTTAGTTTTTGTTTTGTGCTCGATCTACAGCACCTAGGTGTGATTTGGTCATTTCCCATGCCATTGTTTCAACTTTAAACATTGGTCAAAAAACAGTTGTATTTAAACATTTATGATTGCAAATAGAAAAATATTTTTTTAATTAATTGAACTAAAATGCTTCCTAGCTGATCAGACTCTGACTAAAATAACTGTATATAAAAATACACACACATTTTCTATAGGGAATAAATAGGTAGTTAAATCTTTTCCAGGTCTGTATACAATTTTAAAACTCTAATATTTCCAGGTCTTTCATGACCCTTTATTTATAATAAAACCCTGGAGCTAATTAAAAAAAAAAAAAAAAAAAAAACTACACTTATTTGAATCTAGTGTATTATAACACAAATTAAATCACATAAGTGCATCTATAAGTTTTACTTAAGCTGATTTTGTTTTTTATAGTTTAATTTATTAACCTGCAAAATATTTCTGAACTATAAAAATTGCAATCCTGCAGGTACTACACTACCGTTCAAAAGTTTGGAATCGGTAAGATTTTTAATGTTTTTAAAATAAGTTTTGTCTGCTCACCAAGCCTGCATTTATTTAATTAAAAATACAGTAAAAATAGTAATATTGTGAAATATTATTACAATTTAAAATAACTGTTTTCTGTTTGAATATATTTTATAAAGTAATTTATTCCTGTGATGGCAAAGCTGAATTTTCAGCATCATTACTCCAGTCTTCAGTGTCACATGATCCTTCAGAAATCATTCTAATATGCTGATTTGCTGCTCAAGAAACATTTATGATTATCAATGTTGAAAACAGTTGTGTACTTTTTTTTCAGGATTCCTTGATGAATAGAAAGTTCAAAAGAACAGCATTTATCTGAAATACAAAGCTTTTGTAACATTATACACTACCGTTCAAAAGTTTGTGGTCAGTAATTTTTATTTTTTTGAAAAGAAATTAAAGAAATTAATACTTTTATTCAGCAAGGATGCATTAAATCGATCAAAAGTGACAGTAAAGAGATTTATAATGTTACAAAATATTATATTTCAAATGCTGTTCTTTTGAACTTTCTATTCAAAGAATCCTGAAAAAAAAAAAAAAAAATATTGTACACAAATATTTTGTACAATTGTACACAAATGTTTCTTGATCAGCATATTAGAATGATTTCTGAAGGATCATGTGACACTGAAGACTGGAGTAATGATGCTGAAAATTCAGCTTTGATCACAGGAATAAATTACTTTATAAAATATATTCAAACAGAAAACAGTTATTTTAAATTGTAATAATATTTCACAATATTACTGTTTTTACTGTATTTTTAATTAAATAAATGCAGCCTTGGTGAGCAGACGAAACTTCTTTTAAAAACATTAAAAATCTTACCGATTCCAAACTTTTGAACGGTAGTGTATGTGGCATTCTAATATGTATTTATTTGACAACACTAGTTGCATTTGTGCAAAGATAGTAAGTGATAACTGACAAAGAAATCAACAGGCAAGTGGAATTTGTTGGGACACATTTTATTATGAAGATACACATTAGTTTTCTTTGTCCTGGACAGTCTTTGTTCCACGCAGTCTGCCAGTACGACGGGCAGCGATGAGACCGACCTTGCGTCCAGCGGGCGCGTCCCTCCTGATTGTTGAGGGCTTGCCAATATGCTGATGGTTACCACCACCGAAGGGATGCTCAACAGGCTGGAGAAGGAAACGGCACACGTCAGATTTAAAACCACCATTAAGGGAACGAATCAGACTCTGAAATTCATAAAATAACAAAAAAAAAAAATTTGCTTACGTTCATGGCCACACCACGGACACGAGGCCAGCAGTTTCTCTTGGCCTTGTACTTGTGGTATGCACGTCCTGCCTTCAGGATGGGTTTGTCAATACGACCACCACCAGCAACAACACCTTTAACATATGACAGTAAATTTCAGTTTACATTGAATTCAGTCTCAAAGACTTTAAAGCCAAAATGAACAAACAAATACCCCTTACACATTTGCTATAGCAGGGATTCACAACCCTTTTTTTTTCTTTTTTTTTTTTTTAAGTGATGTAAAATACCCCCTGAGATTGTGTTATTTAGTTCTCTGATGTTGGTTGAAGGTCACATGAAATTATTTGTTTACCTGAATGTCATCTTTTTAGATTCATTTAGATTTTTTTTTCTAATGATTTATTCCAACTTTACATTGTCATTCAAATATTAGTTCACCTTGTGAACCCCCAGAGGTTCCCTCAGAAACCCCAGTTTGGGAAACCTGTGCTACAGAATATAATATACTCTTAAATTATCGATCCATACGGTCACTGGCAAGCCCCGTTAAAAAAAAAAAAGTTCTGTAATTTATACATTTGGCAGAAACTTTTATCTTTTATAAAAGAATAATAGGAAAAACACAAGCCTAAGGATTTTAGAAAATGAAAATTAATCAGGAATCTTAATTATAACCATGCAAAGCAGGGAACAATACTACTCCAAAAGATATTCATATCAGCCAAAATTTTAATTGACTCAAATCATAACATTTGCTTACCAACAACAGCTCTGTTTGCAGAAGAGATGACCTTTTTGGATCCAGATGGAAGCTTGACTCTGGATTTCTTGGTCTCAGGGTTGTGGGAGATGACTGTGGCATAGTTTCCGGATGCACGAGCGAGCTTGCCCCTGTCTCCGGGCTTCTCTTCCAGACAGCAGACAATGGTACCCTCAGGCATGGTGCCAACGGGCAGCACATTGCCAATGTTCAGCTGGGCTATAACAGTTCGAGCACAGAGACTTTGATCAACAGGTGAACATAAGACTGGATGTTTGCTTGCCCTATTCTCGGTTTAATTTTCATTACCTTTCTTGCCGCAGTAGATGAACTGCCCAGTGTGGATGCCTTCAGCTGCAATAAACAGTTCTGTCCTCTTCTTGAAGCGGTATGGGTCACGGAACACCACCTTAGCAAGAGGAGCTCCACGGCCGGGGTCATGAATAATGTCCTAGAGGAGAAAGCATTATTTTTTTTTTTTTTTTGTAATTCCTCCCTTTAGATGTTATATGAGTGGCCTTTTTGTTTAATCCACAATTTCCACAAAATTCACAATCTACCTTCACAATCCCCTTGATGTAGCCATGGCGTTCAGCAAAGTCAATATGACGGAGTTTAGCAGCACCTTTTCTGTGCTTAACATGGGCTTTGAAGACGGAGCCCGCACCTTTTCTCTGTCCCCTGATCACACGTCCCATTGCGGCCTGTATAAACAAGTAATTACACATTTAATGAGACATTTCAATGCCATATTTACATTGAGGGTGTCATTCTGCATAACATTTAATTTGGTCACCTTTCACATTATACAGAGAAAGCTGCAATGAAAGTGAATGGCAACTGAGGCTGTCAGCACGTCACAGGTTGGGAATAACATGAGAATGAGCAAACAATATAATTTTACCCATAAAAGTATTTATATATTATGTAAATATGCATTGGACAAAATGGCTAAAATGGTTTTCTATTGTCCAAAACTATGCTATTGTACCATGTTGTATTTTGTGTACAGAAGGCTCACACTCTCACTAGTATACTTAATTTGTCCTTATTTAACTGTCCCTCTAACACAGTGACAGCCGCTATAATGAATTCAAGCGACTCGCGAGTAGTTAGCAGTGAACCGTATCCCACACTAACGAAACGTACGGTTAAAAACAATACATAATAGCGCGTTTAAGTTGGTCAACAAATTCACTAGGCTCGTAAAATAAGCAGAAAGTCCTCCGAGTCGTTTCAGAAGAACCGGTGCTCTAGGCCACAACATGACCAGAGACATTATCATTTCAATGATAAATATCACATTTAATTTCAACATTCTAAGACACAAAAGCGCAAAAATGTGTCCTTAACTAATGTGTTGACATTATACAGCTTGTTATATACGTGGATGGTGAACTTTAAGCGGTGATTACAATCAGATTGAGCAGAGAGACAGAAGATTGTTTCTCATACCTAAACTCCGTTGACGGAAAGAGGAAGCAAAAGGGAGCGATGAGGATTTTCTTCCGGAGAAATGGGGGGGGGAGCTGGGGGTCAAGTGCCCGGATGTGTGTTCAGTACGCGGTCCGCCCTCTAGAGGCTGAACAGGGAACAGTTTGAAAGAAAGCATAATGAAAGCAGTAGCCTAAGTGATTCACAGCAATGGTTCTCAACTGGTTTAACCATGGGACCCACATTTTTTCCATGGTCATTAGGCCGCGACATATTTTTTTAAGAGAACCAGAAAGAACTGTTGTATATTTAATAAATTTGCTTTTAAAAGACAAGTAAATTTATTTCACAATAATGGCTGACACACACACACACACAAGTACCGTCCCACTTTACACATAAATTGTAAGAATATGACTAATACTGATGAATAAACAGTATAAGGTAAGGCTATTAAATGGCAGTCCCAAACTAGTTTTTGTTAATACAATAAAGATAGTAAGTTAGTTTGAGCCACCACAGTCATTTAAAAATATAACAAAGTAAAAATTGAGTGGTATTTTGTGGTTACGGGAACAACAGTTTCCATGGTAAATACACAATAGCCTACTAACATGAACTGTTAATGAAACATATGGAAGCTGCTCCTGATGAATATTTATGTAATTTATTGGTACTTTCTGGTAATTTCATGACTTACTAATTGACAACGTTCATAATTTACACAAATTCAGAATTTAGCTGATCAACATTTTGTCCCTCAAGGCTTTTTGCAACTATGGCAGAAAATGGTCAAAGATAAAACGTTAATTTTTAGCCAAAAAGCCCCCCTAGAACTTTCTACAGTCGCCTTGCACATTGAGTAGAATAATATTCCTGAACACAATGACAAATTATGCAGTATAAAATCTATTTTTTTGTTTTTGTTGCATGTAGCAGATTTGTGTCAAATTTGATAAATAGGCTATGAAAGCCAATAAGGCCTTACATATTTATATAGGAACACTTTCTATGAAATGGTTCTCTCAGTAGATTTGAGTTTCACAGTATATGAATCATTCATCATCACTCTCATCATTTTCGTTGTCATCGTCATCATCATCATCATCATCCTCTGTGTTGACTGAGAGCACATGGTACTAGATAATATTCACCTCTAAATTATTTACAATTTCTATAGGCTATAAATACAAATATTACAAAAAAAATTCCATATTATTTTCAATTAATTCAATTGTTTAAAGGTGCAGTATGTAGGATTTATGTCCACTAGAGGTCGCTAGAGGCCTATTCAAAACAAAGGTGTAGCTTGATGACGCCAAGTTTGAGCGCAGAATCTTGGGACATGTGGTCTTCACCTCAACGGACGGTGCAAAAGAATAGGGATAGGACTCGGGAAGAAATCATGTTCATGGATGCGATTATTAACGTTACTGTATTATGAAGCAGAGCAGGACACTTGTTGCACACTGCAGTAAGCTAGATCGATTTTAGAATATCATATTAAATGCTGGATGGCTTGTGTTGATAAATGGCATGCAATTCATTTTAAAACGTATTGTATGATGGAGAAAATGCTGTATTACTGTTACTAAAAATAAAGCTGCATCTGATTATGCTATGTTAGCTACTTGACAAAATAGTGTTTTTCTCTGAGGCATGGTAAAGCATAGTACTCGCAAAAAATCAAGAAAATTAGATTTAAACAATAAGACTAAACGTGTTGAGCTATATAACAACAATTAGTTTTCTGTCTATAAATATATCAAAACAGTTGTTCCCTTGCCTATTAAAACGTGTAATATATAAAACCGGAAACTGAGGCAGACCGAGGGTTAACGCGGGTGTGACCCAATTGACATGCGACTCCTCACACGTCCCGGAGCCTTGGTTAAAATTGCAATTTTCTCACGATTTACAAATAGTTGGAAACATTTGGGATATTGTAAGTACTCAAGTGAACAAAATATATAACACTGGCCTAGTGGTTTTTGGATATTTTACTGCAAAAATCGTACATATTGCACCTTTAACTGTAGCGCATATCCAATGCAGATGCAAATAGTTTAAAAGGTGGGAGGTGATTTTCCCCCCCCCCCCCCCTTCAGTTAATGTCTCAGTTAATGTCTCAGTTGTTGAATCTTTTTATGTTCATACGAATATTTATTTGTTATGAAATTTGCTGGAAATAAAAGTAGTTGAATGTGAGAGTTAGTATACAGAATTTCATAGATAGCATTTTATGTATCACAGAAGTGGCAGAAGTTGAAGAAATACCCATTAAAAGTATTTATATATTCTGTATATGCATTGGACAAACTGGCTAAAATCACTGTATATTGTTTAAAACCATGCTATTGTATATTGTGTTCAATTTTGTTTCATTAAACACATAGATTCAGTTACCTTAATAATGTAAAAAATAGCATTTTATGTATCCTAAATACATAAATAATGTTCCTCATTTTACATAATTTGAAAAAAAATTGAAGATGACCTGTTGACGAGATATATTTACCTTGGTCTATATATAGAATGCATTTAAAAAGTAGCAGAAATTAATAATAAATGCATGATAAATAAGTTAATAAAAACTGGGATATAAAAGTGTCAGCCAGAAGTAGAAAAGCTCATAAAGGATTTATATATTCTTGAATGAGAATATTAATTATTCATTTACATTTTTAATACAGAAGTACAAAGTTTAATACAGAAGTACAAAGTCAGAATACAGAAGTACAAAGATTATCAAAGCTCAGAACCAGGGGCGTAGCCATCATTTCAAAAGTGAGGGGGACAGAATTGAAAGATTTTTTTATTCTTCTCATCTCTTGCTTTTAATTTGAAATCAATTTGCTTTTAATAAGAAATCAAATACACTGCTGAACCCCCCAAGTTTATGTACAAACACTTGTGCATTAAGTCCTCATGGATTTTATACAATGTAAAAAAAAGATCACAGAATAAGGCAAAAAATACAGTACCTATCAAAAGTTTGGAAACATTACAATTGTAATTGTACATTTGAAATATGTCTCTTCTGCTCACCAAGGCTGGATTTATTTAATCAAAAAATGCAGTAAAAACAGTAATATTGTGAAATAGTATTACAATTTAAAACTGCTATATTCTATATGAATATATTGTAAAATGTACAATATATGTGATCAAAGCTGAATTTTCAGCATTATTACTCCAGTCTTCAGTGTCACATGATCCTTCAGAAATCATTCTAATATGCTGATTTGATGATCAAGAAACATTTATGATTATATTAATTGTTGAAAACAGTTGTGCTGTTTCATATTTTTGTGGAAACCATGATACCATTCAACATTTTTGGTAAGATTAAAACAAAAGAGAGAAATACTTTTATTCATCAAGGATGCATTAAATTTATCAAAAGTGACAGTGACAATAAATGCAAATAAATTCTGTTCATTGAATTTTCTATTCATCAAAGAATCCAGAAAAATTAAATGTATCATGGTTTCCACAACAGTTTTAAGCAACTGTTTTCAACACAGATAATAATCAGAAATGTTTCTTGATCATCAAATCAGCATATTAGAATGATTTCTGAAGGATCATGTGACACTGAAGACTGGAGTAATGATGCTGAAAATTCAGCTTTGATCACAGGAATAAATTACACTTTACTATATATTCACAGCTATTTTAATTTGTAATAATATTTCGCAATATTACTACTTTTATTGTATTTTTTTATTATTATTAAATGCAGCCTTGACGAGCATAAGAGATTTATGACTTATGCTGTGAAATTAAAAAGGTTGTCAATTAGCACTCCATTATTCATATACTTTACTGTCAACAAATACCTTGAGATGGCTTGAAAAACACACAAACCATATCTTGTCGCAATGGTGTGTTCGTTGTCTTTACGTTTCATCAGTCAATACTTTTTAGCATTTTATTCAGCTGCTGCTACAGCGAATAGCTGAATTACTTCTACGAAAGCGTTTTGGACTTTCTGCGAGAGAGCGCCCTCCGGCTTCCAGTATGAATGAAACATATATTACACGTGAGCGCTCTATGTATGTTTAAACACTTTAAAAAATAATAATACGTTTTTTTTTTTTTTTCCACATTACGTGCCAAGAGACGGCTAACATCTCGCGATATTTCGGGCGCTGTGACGTCTTTCCTCCGTTCGCTGATCCAATGGCATTTAGCCTGAAGCCAACAGCTACAGCACATACACTGGGCTGCCATCAGCACAGCGGGCAGAATACGGAGACGTCCTGAAAGAAACTTAAATTTCGTTTTTTTGCCAATACAAGGCCTGAGGGAGGATAACATACACTTAAACATTTCCTTCTTTTTTTCCCCACGGCGGTATTGGCACAAAAAGCCCTTGGAGAAGGACAGGACTACAAAAGAACAAGTGACGTCGTAATAAAAGGAGACTTGGCTGAAATCCTTTAGACAACAAAGAAACGGCTTCTCGGAAATAAAGGAGTAATCCTCACTTATTCTCTTTAGTTATGAGTCATGTGGTCGTCGACGGTTCACACGGTCTAGAGCAGCAGGTATGTTAGGCTATGAATATGTGTTAAAATTTGTGAGCTTTGTAATCGCTTTGATCGGTTGGCATTGACACGCAGGCTACGTCTCAAAACCTAGTGAGCTGCCTTCCTAGATAGCACTCATAGCATTTCGTTGCCTCAAAAATGCTGTCAAAGAAGGCACCTCAGTAGATGTTGAGTCACAGCCGCAATTCCTCGTGTTATAATATTTTCTTTCATTAAAGTTATACAATTTACGATATATATAGACACAGTCATTTCTCATGTCCACATTTAGAGTTTAAAGTGTTGTTTTATACGCAGCCGACGCCTTTTCCTGTTTATCTGTTTAGTTTTTTTCCGCGTTTCGGTAACCGGCATTCCAGAATCAACATCAGTATTCAACTTTTCCCGTCATCGTAACACCAAATAGAGTTTCTATCAGGTTATGTTAAAATAGTTCGTCTTCTTACAAGTACAGTTAAAAAACGCAAGGCGTCGAAATCTGTCGGACATTGAGTCTGCGGCCTGTAGTACTATGCAACCGTTAAATTGGATAAGATTGATATTTTTTTTTTTTTTTTTTTTTTATACATGGAACAGGCTGATGATGGATTATACATGTTTTGTATGTTTTTCAATTTCTTGAGCAGAGCATCCACTATAACCAATTTGAAGTGTATCTCTCCTGGTATTATGATCATAGGCTTTAGGCTTGACTAGGGCCATGACTGCTTTCCAAACATTTGTGGCAGGCGCTTTTGAAATTTGATTAATGTTAACTAATTTAATCTCAGCGGGTACATTTGTGGCCGAAAATTAGTTTAAAGCGTCTAAAAAGAGTTTTGTAGGTTTTTTTAAATAACTATAAATGACCCCGAATACTCTCTTGATTTCATGTGACATTTTACATGGCTGATGTAAACAGTCACGTGACCAGAGCTAATGACGCTTTACCCCTCTGAAAGATGACATTTGTGACAAAGCTCTTAAGCACGCATGTAGAACATAGACACAATTTGGTACAATATAATTTTTATTTTTTTTTCCAGATTGCTCCATCTCAATTCATGCTGTTACAAGGCATGTCAGTGGTCACAACTGTCATCACTTACTCTACCCAATTTTTGTTCTAAACTTATTTGACTTTCTTGTGGAACACAAAAGGATATGTTAGGCGGATGTTTTTACTTTCACTGCATGGAAAAAAAGATGCACTGGAAGTGAAAGGTGATTGAGGCCTAACTTGTCCTTTTGTGTTCCATGGAGGAAAAAATCATACAGGTTGTCAACCTAGACAATTCCACGTTACCAGATTTTAATTGGATAAATTCTTATGCTCAGTACTCAGTTTTCTGTTTACACTGGTTGACATGACCCTCTGCTCTTTCTGTCTTTCAGCTTGCTGTCTTAGACTTGAACTCAGCTGATGGACAGGGTGCTGGCACTGGTCGTAAGTTTTATTTCATTCAGTGCTTTTACGACATTTAGATTGAATGCCCATGGAAGGCACAAACAGCCTTCTCATAGTTGAAATTCCCCCTAGAGTTCCTGAACTTTCATTTTAAATGCACTCAATACAGTGTTTTAAAAAAAAATTAAATTAATAAATAAGTGAATGTCTTTCGTCTTACAGGGCGTTACATTCCTCCTCATTTGAGAAACAAAGACGTATCACAAAATGGTATGTTATTCTGGTTTACTTTACAAACCATGGATTGTTTTATTAAATGAGAAGTTTGCAGATGCAAAGTTTTGAATTGAGATTTGGCCATTGAGTTGCTTTTTATTATAATTTTATTTGATAGGTGCTTTTGTTTTTCTTAAATGTATGATTCGCAGTTGCTGTCATATGAAAATACTTGACAAACAAAAGCACTTTCGTGGCTTGTTAGCTAGGGATGCTCTGATTGATCGGCTGCAGATCAGTATCGGCCAATAATCACATTCTATGACTCGATAGGGAGTCACTAAATTTGGGCCGGTCTCACGAACCGATCGCAGTTTGATGAGGTAAAACCGTAAAAAGTTGCTGCTGACACGCATGTTAAGAGTATACAGATGAGGCTTTTGTGCCACGTTCTGCTTTGTAACTTCGCGAAACATTAGTAAACCGTAGTAAATCACACATCTTTATTTAGAGCAGTTTGTCTCGATTCATTCAAGCCAACACACAGCATAACATGATGCTGTGTGTGGCTAAAGCTATAGGACTTCCAGGATCCGAAAGTTCATCCAGTGGAATCTCGATCTCGGGTATGGTGGATAGGGACGATGCGTCGAGACCAATCGGACATTGTTTTACAGCTGGAGCGTGCTTGTATTTGATCGATCGACAGGTCTTGACTTACAGTGCGTCATAGAATAGGAGCGCACAGATTAAACCGCGCTGACAACTAAACCAAACTGTCATATCTGTTATATATACTTTATAATTGTCATCAATGTCTAGCATGAATAATAACAAAATCAATAAATCAATTCCATCACTTTTTCTGGGGTTTTCTCAGCAGTGTTGTAACATCAGAATCTCCAAACATGATCAAAATCTATTTTCAAAATGTAAAAGATTTTCTATCAAATGAGATCATGTACTTGATGATACCTTGTTTTTTGTAGAGTTACTAAAAGTAAGCCATTACTTTTAAGTATGCCACTTGAAATCACATAAAATGATTAAAAATGCTCTCAGGGTTAGTCTAAATGTTTAATCTTTTCTTCGTTAGTCTGTTTCGGCTGCAAAAATCCTGATCAGAGCATCCCTAGTGTTAGTTCACTATAATATCTTTTGGGACTCTGTTCAAAAAGTTTTTTGAGCCTTCCTTTTACATCAATAAATCATTTTAGGTTATAATTTTTTCATTCCAATTTACATGAGCCACTCTCCATTTCATCACTTTAAACAATGATCTGTAGATCCTCTTAGATCTTAAAATCAATGCTTTATAATCGGTTGAGTTTCTTTCTACACTTTGACTTCATTCTTGTTTTTTCACAGCAGGAAATGCTTATTCCTCTGGTAGACAGAGCGGTTATTCAGTGGCACCAGTACAGAGCTGTAAGTCTTGGTCAGGTTCTGCTGAAGGTGCTTTGCTTCCAAGATGCATGAAAATTTAATTCCATGCCTTCAGAGCCAGTACTTTGAGGCCAGACATTTAAAGCCAGTTCTCAGAGTGTTGAGTGAACCTCACACTTTATGAAACTGAAGGAGCCGTTTTTGAGTCTGAAAAGCTTTGATAGCTTTGTCTGACTGCTCCCTGTGATTATCCAGCAGCTGCGGTTGCTTGCATTCCTCTCCTTTCTTCTGTTCAAATCGACTCTCTAAATTGTGAACGAATAGGAAAGAGGCTTGTATATGCGATGGCATGCACACACACACTCCTTTGAATGCTTTTAACTATTTCGGCATCTTCTGACAATGTGAAACTGTTCCTCAAGTTTCTCCCAAACAGTATCCTCAGAGTTGGCACCCTGAGGGAAACCAAAGATACAGGCATAACTGTCCAACTGGATGGAATGACTTTAGGACCGGTAACTATTGAAAACAACCTGATTTGCTCTTGCGTTCCTCCCTTTGTGAAGGAATGGTTGTCTTTTAAGTGCCCTGTGCCTCTGCTCAGGTTCCCAGAGATATCCGTCCCAGGAGCTCTCATTTTATCACACCTACACTAGTGGCTGGCCGGACAGATGTGGTATATCTCTATGCATGTGCATCGTCCCTCTGTTCTGCTCTCTGCCCTCTGTGACATCACTGCACTTTAACTAGACCCTGAGACTGAAATTTGTGGACTTTTTTTGAGATGTGTTCTGATGCTACATGTCAATAACATGTCTAATTGTGTGGCCATTCTTTTTTTTAAATACTAAGTGATGCTCATGTTAACATCTCTAACTAAACCACAACACAATTTGTTCACTCCAATTAGCTCAAGATCATCTGATCTGATCTTTGACATGTTTCACTGCTGCCACGTCAATTGTTTGGTTTCATACTTGCCAAGAAACACCCAGCCCCCCTTCCCCCACCCCCAAGTTTACATTTATTGGAAGACTATGTAGGTGAATGTTTATTTTACTTGAGGGGTTTCTTTGCTGTTTACTTTGCCTTCTATTGCATTTATTGCTTGACACAAAGGGTATTTTTGATGATTCCTCATCATATGTTTGACAATATTGCTTGGCTTTCTGATTAGCAAGTAGGTCAGCAGTGATTGTAGTCGTGGAAAGCTTTGTAAAGTAAATTTTGAATAATGTTTGGTTGTGTGGTATAACCACATCTGAGGCAGAGGTTAGAAATGCAAATTATTTGTTTTGGCCTGTTTTTGTAGACTGGAGTAATGAAGAGTGTATATGCATATGCATGTGCGCAGTCCTGGCTAATTTCTGTGTGTGTCACTTGCAGCCTCTCCTGCGCGTACCGACAGCAGTGTAGCCACCGACGGAAATGAGGACGCAACCAGTGTTATCAGTTGGGCTGATCGCTGTGGTAAATTAGAGCAACAAACGGTGGCATGGCTTGGCCTGCTTTTGCCGGTTTTCGGACAGAAAATGATCACCCATTTATGTGGTGATTCATCTGTATAAGCTCTAGCAGTTGTAAGATTTTTTTTTTTTTGTGTGTGTGTGTGTGTTCACACCCTCGTTTGATAAAGTACATTGCATTATAAAAGGTCACATTTATGTGGTGTTTTTTTTTTTTTTTTTTTTTTTTTTTTTTTTGGAGTGTGTGTTCCTTAACCTTTTTTTTTTTTTTCTCAGAATGGAATAGCTGGGTGAGTCTCTAGGATGACCAAACAGGTTGATTTGTATGGTTTTGTAAACACCAGGAGTGCCAGTTCTGCCCAAAGATACCTATTGTGCTCTCTGTGTTCTTGATCTGCTTTTTTCTTTTTTGAGAAGTGCCATGATCCTGTTTGTCTGGTTCACTCAAATGACTTGAATTGTTCTATTTGCTGCCGTAGGAGCAAATCGCTTACTGGCTTTTTCACATCTGCCACTCACTCAACCATCACTGAAACCAGTATTGGCTTTGAGCTAAGCTATAAATTAGAGCCATTTTCTCAATCTTGATCTCCTCTACCTGCCTGTCATTTTTTTTGGAAGATTCTCCAGGATGGGACGGCGGTCGTAGCAATGGTTTCGTCAATGGGTATCATGATGGTCGTATGAATGGGACTGCAAACTTTGGCCGTGGACCTCCTCGCAATGACAGAGGAGGACGTGGTAGCTTTCGTGGAAGCAGGAACGGTGGTTCCTTCAACCAGCCAATGCATAATGCAGGTGAGTTTTACAAGTCTTGTAAATGATAAAATATATATTAAGGGTTACACGACAACTATGTACTAAAAGCTGAAAAGTTTTTCCTTTGCATTTTTCGCGTACAACATTGTCAAAACAATCCCCATTCACACGGATCCGCGAAAATGACTAACGCTGTTATGCATGAACGTTTTCTTTTTTAGTTGAAAACTGTGTAAATGTCTCCTTGCGAGTTGTGTATATATTTTAATTGTCTAATATGATTAATTTGTAGGTTATGGCACTTATGAGAACAAAGATGGAGGCTGGAACTCAGTGGTGAACAGAGATGCCTACACTAGCTTTGGTGGGCGTTCTGACAGAGGGAAGTCTGCGTTCTTCAATGACAGGGCAGCTGGCTCAAGAGGAAGGTGAGGAAGGGTGCAGTGCTTGTATTATCTCAGCAAAAACTAATACTAGCCTAACTAATGTAAGTTTAAAAAGTTCTCAAATTCCCAACGGTTTATGTTTACTTAAGACAAAAAGGACTGTGTTTGAAGATACTTGCCAAGATTTTGCCATGTTTTTGTGTGCATTTGAACATTTAAGCTCAAAAATGTTCTAAAAAAGAACCCAATTTAGCTTTGTGATAATCCAAAATCCTCTACTGGTTTATTGTGTCTGTATCGCCCATCGTTTCTACAAAGTTTGCCATAAATTGCCGTACCCATGCTACAGATGTCAGTGTTGTGTGGCTTGAGTTGCACTACTATTAATTGGCTATTACTTTACTAAACAATAGAATAATAAAATAAGCTTTTTAATGCAATGTGCTCAGAAGAAATTTAGTGTATTTATGCTGTGCTGCAATGTTTTTAATCACAAACATTTTTTTCTTTGCAGATATGAGCGTGGAGGCTTTGGAGGAGGAACGGGAGGGAACAGTCGTTGGGTTGAAGAGTCCAGAGATGAAGAGGACTGGTCAAAGCCAATGCCCCCCAACGAGCGTCTAGAAAAGTAAGTGGCCCACTGCTAATTGCACTGTGCCTTGTCTCCTGAATCCATCTGTCGTTGTGATTAAGCCATTGTTTTCTCTTCTGTCTCTTGCTTGAATGTCAGTGAGCTGTTCTCTGCGAGCAACACGGGGATTAACTTTGAGAAGTATGATGACATTCCTGTGGAGGCCACTGGAACAAACTCTCCTGGGCATATTGAGAGTGTAAGCCTAATGATTATAGTGTCTTGTAGAATCAAGTTTCAAAGCAAAACAAATTAGGTGCAAGACTGGCACATGAAATGTGTTTGGATAATTTCTGTTTATCATTTCAGTTCCATGATGTGGATATGGGCGAGATCATAATGGGCAACATCAACTTAAGCCGCTATACACGCCCTACTCCTGTTCAGAAGTATGCAATCCCCATCATCAAGGCCAAGAGGGACCTGATGGCCTGTGCACAAACAGGTGGGTCATTAGACAGCGGACCACCGTGTCAGTCTGCTGGAGGAAAATGGTTTAAAATTGCATCCCAGTTGAACTGTAACAGCAGATTACATTAGCAAGTATGTGATAAAGTAAAACTAAGCAAACAGGACATTACTTTAAATTTTTTTTTTTTTTTTTTTTTTTTTTTTTTTGCCCTGTTGGACAATGCAAATAGCCTTACCTGGACTTGCCAAAAATGGCAAAGACTGCTGATACTGCATTTTGTTGTGAGTCATTTAAATAATGTAAACATTGACCCATTGTTTAAGTGAATACTTTTCTGGTTGACTTAAGTAAAATGAGTAATTGTGAGCCCAAATTCATGCCATTGAATGAATAATTAAATGTTTTTCAAAAGTTCAGTGACGCATCCTTGAATGCAACTGTATGCAGTCCAAAAAGTGCCAAATGCAGTTACGCACCATTGGCCGGTGACTTTATTAGGAAATGCAACATATTACCATTTTCACTATTCAAGAATAAGATGTTTTCTGTAAGTCATATCATTAGACATTTGTATTGCTTTAATTTGAGTCACTCACATGTCAACTTTCTCATCTTCTAAAACTTTTACCTAACAACACTTGCCTTCATGTGGTCCCTTTATGTGAGGGTTAAGGCAAGCTCATACTACATGACTTTTGGCTGAATTTTGTGGTCTCATACAGATTTCCAAGGTTTGCGACAAAACCCCCGGATTGCGGCCAAATCGGCTGTTGCTTCTTGCGGTCGCCGATGCTCAAAGTATGAGCAGATCAGTGATATGATCTGAGCCTGTCTCAAGCAGTCACAGACTGCAGTATTTTCAAACCTGTTTGATATTATTGCCGCATGATCTTGTAGTGTGTTCAAAGCAACAAAAAGGTGGAACTAATTCAGAACTTCTGACCGTAGGGTGTCCCATTCATCATTTAAGCTTAAAGAAGAGTGCTCGCGAGCGCCCCCTTTGCGGCTGCTATGCGCATTTCTGCTGAGCCCGCAAGACTGTGAGCTACGCAGAGGACTTTACCCGGCAGTCAAAGCGGCATTACGTCGTGAAAGTGCAGACTCAGATGAAGACCGTGAGGGTTTAGGATGCCATTTGGGACAGGGCCTTACAGTCCTGTAGTGTGAGCTTGCCCTTAGATGAGCACTTCCTGTCTCAGCAGGTTGGGCTTTGTCAGAATAAGCTGCAATGTAGACCAGGTTGTGCAAAGTGTGGCATTAGCTGCCCTGTCAGGATGAAACTGCAGTGTGCAGCTATTTGAGAGTGTGCTTTGTGTGTGTACGCTCCGTTCACTCAGGCTCGGGGAAGACTGCAGCCTTCCTGCTTCCTGTTCTCAGTCAGATCTACACCGATGGACCTGGAGAGGCACTGCAGGCCACCAAAGCCAGCGCCCAGGTTATTATACAGATCAATTTAATGATTCTTTATTGGCCTAAAGTAATGCAAAGAGTCTTGTGAGGGGGAAAGAAGTTCTGCTTCTGGGACTAATACATTTTGTTTTGGTCTTAAGCAGGAGAATGGAAAGTACATCCGTCGTAAGCAGTTTCCCATCTCTCTAGTCCTGGCTCCAACCAGAGAACTTGCTCTTCAGATTTATGATGAGGCCAGAAAGGTATATCTTACTGAAGAACCAATTACAGGTTTGCAAAAGTTGGTTCAATTGAAATCTTGTCTCACAACAAATTTTGTTCTGATCTTCTGCAGTTCGCTTATCGCTCCAGAGTGCGCCCGTGTGTAGTATACGGAGGCGCAGATATAGGCCAGCAGATCCGTGATTTGGAAAGAGGCTGTCACCTGCTAGTGGCCACACCTGGTCGTCTGGTAGACATGATGGAGCGAGGCAAGATTGGCCTGGACTACTGCAAGTAAGTGTAGCACAGAAAAGATCTAAGCTGATAGCAGAATCATTGTAGGTTGTTTTTAATCTCCAGTACATCTTGGTTCTGAAAAATGTCTTTGTTTTGTGTAGGTATCTGGTGTTGGATGAGGCAGACAGAATGCTTGATATGGGTTTCGAACCCCAGATCAGACGTATTGTGGAGCAGGACACCATGCCTCCAAAAGGTGCTCGTCAGACCATGATGTTCAGTGCCACCTTCCCGAAAGAGATCCAGGTATGCATGCATTTAATTTGAGGCTTACTAGCAAGACTCCGTATGAACCTCTATTAATAAGGAACTCTTCGCATCTGTACCTTTTTTATTTATAGATTCTGGCCCGTGACTTTCTGGAGGAGTACATCTTCCTGGCTGTGGGCCGCGTGGGCTCCACCTCAGAGAACATCACCCAGAAGGTGGTTTGGGTGGAAGAGAATGACAAGCGCTCCTTCCTCCTTGACCTGCTCAATGCCACAGGTCAAATGCCTTTCCTTGTCCACTGTTTTACAGTAGCTGCGTTTCCATTACTCTTCAAATTGAAAATATGACCAAAGGAAACGTCAATTCCGCAAAAACTCCCATATATCGCAAAAAAAATCTTTATGCTTGCATGAGGTGGTTTTTCAGGCAATTCGAAAAAGAAATATTTCGCAGAACTGCAATAGAAAGTTGTTTGGCATTTACAGGTCACCTGGCGTATGTAAAAGTCGATCATTCTTTAAAGATGCCGCAGTATGTTTGGACAAAAGACAAGACAGAGTTCTTTATTAAATTCATAAAAGACAAATGCCGAATGCCACAATTTATCAAGACCTCAAAGCAGATAGGAGGGAGAAACACCCAGAAACACCTCATACGTGGCTGCTCCCAAATATAAGGGGCTTTCCTTGCTATTGCTTGGATAACATGCTCTCCTCCGATTAAAAATAATGGCTAGTGCAGTGGCTATGATATACTTAAACCTACTAACATCCTTTGCCATGATTTTTTGAAAAAAATACACTTTAGTCGCATAACATCAGTTAATGGAAACGCCATTTCGCAATGGTACATTCAGAAAATATTGCAAAAGTTTTGCGTAAATCTGTAATGGAAACCTGGCTAATGTCAACTGGTCATATGTTGTAAGAATAACAGACTTGGTCAAGCTCTGTGTGAACAGATGGTATACGTGGGTGTACAGATTTTATTGTATTGTAGCAGAACATGTTTAGAACTAATATTAGAGTGGAATAGGAGAGTCAGGTAAGAAATTTTTCCCCCCATGGCTCATTTTGAAGTGACTTTAGTGCCGCAGAAGAGATAAAGATGGTACTTTAGGATTTTCCGTTATGCTAGTAAATGTGTAGATATAGTGACTGGCTCTTTGGTGAAGCTCTCATGTATATCCATAGCAACACTGAGTCACCAGTGCTTTTAGATTTAGAAGTCTTGTGGGTCATTGTTACCATGCCAACATTATCTAAGCAAGGACTGTAGCAGAAGACTTCTGTTAGTATCTTAAAGGGAGGGAAAGAGTCACGTAGCAGAACTTTGTTTTGTTTTGTTTTTTTTTGTTTTTTTAAATGGCAGTGTGCTCTACAATTTCATCCTCTTACATGCAAATGGCAGTCATGCCAAAACTTGACTACAGTAGAGATGCAAACTGGCTGATATTGCATTGAATTCAGATAATTACGGTTACAAATGCACAAATACACTTCTGCATTTGGCAGATGCTTTTATGTGACTAATACTGTCTCCTTGCAGGCAAGGATTCTCTCACACTGGTGTTTGTGGAGACTAAGAAGGGTGCCGACGCTCTTGAGGACTTCCTCTACCGCGAGGGCTATGCCTGCACCAGTATCCATGGCGACCGCTCTCAGCGTGATCGTGAGGAAGCGCTCCAGCAGTTCCGTTCTGGACGCTGCCCTATCATGGTTGCCACTGCTGTGAGTAGAGTCTGTGAGCTCACTGGAAGCATGTGGTTTGCCTTGTGCTTGTTTGATTGATTGTGTTTTTGTCTTGATAGGTGGCTGCACGTGGCCTGGATATCTCAAATGTGAAACACGTGATCAATTTTGACTTGCCCAGTGACATTGAGGAATATGTCCACCGCATTGGTCGTACAGGCCGTGTGGGAAACCTTGGTGAGTTTGCTGTTTATAGAAATAACTTTCAGGCATCTTATTTTTGCCAGAACATCTGTTTGAATTATTGATGTATCTTCAGGGCTGGCCACATCCTTCTACAATGATAAGAACAGCAACATCACTAAAGATCTGCTGGACATCCTGGTGGAGGCCAAACAGGAGGTGCCTTCCTGGCTTGAGAACCTAGCCTACGAGCACCAGCACAAGAGCACCAACCGTGGGCGACCCAAAAGGTAAGGAAACCTCCTACTCTCCAAATCTTCCCATTGGATTTGTATATTTTCCAGGCTCATGACATGTTACTCTTCTCCAGATTCTCTGGTGGCTTTGGGGCCAGGGATTACCGCCAGATGGCTGGGGGTGGAAACACTTTTGGCAACCGTGGTGCTCGCAATGCTGGTGGCCATGGAGGGAACAGAGGTTTTGGAGGCAATAAGGGTTAGTTTCATTTTAAACCCCATCTTATGATTTGTCAAGTTAACATTTTAAGGTTCAATTAGTTAACATTAATTTCAAGCATTAGGAATGGCCTAACAATTAAATCTATTTTACAGCATTTAATTCATTAACGCATGTCTTTGCATAATACGCTAACATTTTATTTATAAATGGATTAACAAACTAATAAATACTGTGTAAATATTGTTCATTGTTAATGTAAAGTGTACATTTTAAAGTGGAATATTTTTTTTTTTTTATATTATTGAAAGCAGTCCTGACATCAGTGTCTGTTTTAGGTGGCTTTGGGAGTTTCGGCGGTGACAGCTACGGGGGCAACTATGGAAACTATGGAGGAAACTATGCCCAGGTGGACTGGTGGGGCAACTAAAAAAAATGTTTGCCAAACTAGAGCTGAACGGAAACCACGTTATCATAGCCAGACTCTACCCCCGTGTAGCTTTATGAACTCGGTACATTACACGCTGTGATTCTCTGCCCACATTCTAAAGGGAGCTGATCTGTGGCAAAACCGGAGCAGAATATCAAGGATGCCCACTTGTGTATTTGATCTATTACAGCACCTAGGTTTTTGACTTTTCTTTGTTTAAAAAAAAAAAAAAAAAAAGAGGATCATTTGTATGTGAATGTACTGTGCCTTTTTGAATATAGACAGGAATTTAGTTTTGTTCATTTCGAGTGAACTTGGCCAAGAGCTTAATTTGTTTTTGTTTTTTTTTTTTTGTTTTTTTTTTTTGCTGTAAAGGCGTTTGAAAGCTTGTACTTAATCAAACCTTGGCAAATACTGGGATAATGTGACTCGATGAGTTGCTGTTCCATTTGAACTTCAAATTATCACCGATATCATGAAGCCAACAATACAAGCCACAAAGCAAAGCACCATCACAGGCACTTTGCAGACGTCTGAAACGCTCTGTGAAGCAACTGTGTCACAAGGGACAAATCGGTCTGACTTTAGTTTTGTTTTGCTCACTCTATCCTGGAGAGACACCTATTTAGGAATATGGTTGTCTTGAAAAGGCCATTCCAGTTGTGATATTCATGACGAAATATTGGAAACACTCAGTGTTTGAAAATTCAAAATGCTGGAACTTCTTAATCCACTTGTTTTAATTGACTTGACAGTGTTATGGCAGCTAGTAAGAACCACATGCTAGCCACTGTAAGTGGGCAGCATTTTTTGTTATCTACAACTTTTTTTTTTTTTTTTTCTTTTTTTTTTTTCTTTTCTTTTCTTGAAACATTTTAGAGAAGCAGATGTGATTTTATTGAAAAACTCTAAGGTTTTTTGGTAAAACGTTTCTTTACAAATGTCAGCAAAACAAAAAATGCCTGCCATCCTGAAAGTGAAGTTCAAATGGCTACAAAAGGACCACAGAACCAAAGCGGCCGTGCCTTTGGAACATGACCGCTTTGGTCATATACGCATGCTAGTGTTTTGTTTTTTGGTCAAGAAGAGAAGACTAATGAATTGTTGCAGGCTTTCTTTTAATACAAACGTCCTCTCTTTTCAAGCTGCGCAGCAGGCATGGCTCCCTTTTCTGTAGGTAGAGGCAGCGTGAGAGTTCATTTTGAGGCATTGGCGGATCCGAACCAGGAGTTTGTTTGCGTTGGGCCTGACGCGAGTGCAGTTAGACAGGCCACCATTTTAGCTCGTGTCTGGTCCCGCTGTTCTTTGCGGGAGCTGGACACCAGGTATACGAATGCTGTCAGCTCCTGAAATTCATCTGGTTAGATGTGAACTAAACCACTGGCTGAGGAGCCAGTTTTCTGCTTCTTTTCTTGAAAAGGAAGGAAGCGGTCGAGCGGAGGAGAAATAAGGCATTTATCGCAAGTGCAATAGATATTCTTCTCAAGTGAGTTGTGCCTTGACTTATTTTTTTTGTTTTTTTTAACTGATGAATTCAAGCAGATGCACTGACAGTATTGAGAACTTCAAGTTGAATGGTGCTACTTTAGTTAGGTCTAGGCCCGTGTACGTTGTGCCCATCAAGTTTTACAAAGTTCTTTTATTGCACATTTCGAGTTTTATACACGTGTCTTGAGTGCATGTCCTCAAGCTTCCAAATATTGTGTCGGGAGACTGGAGAGACGCAGCTTGTTTACAAAAGGGGAAGGGTTCTCACTATTTACCAGGATTTATTTGGGACCAGGGCGATCAGCAGTGGGGAATTTAGCTATTTGCACACAGATTTCTAGATTCTACTTTTGCTGCTAGTTTTGTGTAATTTATTAAGCATTTTTTGAGAAATATTTATTTTTATAAGCCTCAAAGTGATTCTTTGAAAGTTTCAAGTAACTTGACCAAAAGACAATACCTAAACACTGGCACTTGAATGTTGAATGTCACCTGTATGCGTGAAAAATTTCTATATTTCGGGGTAGCGTGAGCTTTTTAATGTTTCAGACATAATGGACTCGGTCAGTTTCCACAGCTGTTAAAGGCCTAACGGCACACTGTCGCTATGGAATTACCAATTGGCTTTCAAAATTGGAAACAGGGAAAAAACATGCCAAGGTTTGGAATCAAAAGTCATTTAAAAAAAAAAGTAATAAAAAAAAAAAAAAAAAAGTATCAGTGCAAAAAGTGTCCAGATTCTCCAAATGTGTGCTTTTTTCTGTCCAACAGATTGACATTTGTTCTGTTGACGTTTTGTTTCTGTCAATGTCTGGCACATGGCAACTTTGAACACATGGTTGATCTCTATTGTATTTACATATACGGTGACTCTGGTATTAGTCCACTCAGGAGAAGCTGCAAGTGTCCACGCTAGCAATAAGTCTTAATGTGTATTGGAAACACTGAAGTCACACCCCTTGCCCTTCATTCAGATGAAAATAGGAGAATAGTTTGCTCCCTGAGAGGACACCAGAGCTCCTTAGATTTAGTATTTGCTTTGTCGTAGCTTCTAGGCTCTGCACTGCATGAGACAACTCGGCTGTGCGTTTATTGTATGATTTTACCAAAATAAAAGTTTCTGATGCAAATTCCTTACAAATCAAGCATGGTTTCTTAGGTGTTTGATGTAGCTGAAATTTGGTCAAACATTGTAACGGCTGTTCTTAATTTGAACTCAGTGGAGTTATTTGACATTTAGTTGATGCCAGTTTGTTTACAAATAGAAAATTCCTTCTTTACTTGGTGTCCCTTGTCTTATTTCCTCTAGTTTCAATGGGTGATGCTCCATGTGGCTGGTACCTAATGGTTCAAGTGTTCAAGCTTTATGACCCTCTGCCTGAAATTCAGTTTTTAAGGGGCGGCTCTTCCAAGGCTTGTCAGTAAACGGCCATCGTTATGATTGGCTAACATCGTTGCATAGGAAAACGTATCAATGGCTACTTGCTATTTAACATGAGTGTTTTGAAAACATATCCATATAAATCCATATAAAATGATCCATATAAAACTGTGGTTTACAGACAAAGCATTATGAAATTATTAACTTGCTGTCAGATCCAATATTGGCTGCTTCATCTTTCAACAAGTTTATTTGCAAACTCTCCATCACATTGTGCCTCGTTTACAAAATAAATGCTTCGAACAAACACATAATCCTCCGACGCGATCCGGGTTGCCATTAAAATAAACCATCTACTTGTTTCCGACACTAGGATCATTCTGAAGTCTGTACAGGGATGCAAACAACCTATTTTAAAGGGTTCATGCTTGAACAGACGAATTCACACAAAATTGTCAGTTATGTCAAAATTATACTCGTCTCGTCAAGTATCCTAGTAAACATAGTCGGTTTTGTCTTAAGTGAACATAAACTGTTAAGAAAACGCATGTGTAAAGTATCAGTATATTGGATCCATACATTAGGTCTTTAAAAACGCAGACATCAGCAGGATTATTAGGATGCTGTCATTTTTATGTTAAGCAAACAAAGGACAAAGAAAAAAATCACTCGCTGCTCTTGACTGAATAACTTTTGTAACTTCAATAAGGATTAATTTGTTTAATTTATACAGTGAAGATTACGCACTGTTATTTTTACATTTGATTACTTGAACTTAAATTTCTGTACCTGTATACTACTGATAGATCTACCTGGAAAAACCTACCTGAAAAGCACTTTTTCATTTGTATATTTGTTCTACTGTATTTATTTGTGCCATTACTTGTAATTTGATTATTTGCTCTTATTTCTTTACTGACTGTTCACTTGTCTTTAATGTTTTAAATTTATATTAGGCTAGTAGTTTTAGCTGTGGTATCGAAATTGGAATAGAGAATTGTGAATTTTCAGTAGTATCTAAAATTTTGGGCCCGGTTTCACAGACAGGGCTTAGCCTAAGCCAGGATTAGGCCTTAGTTCAAATAGGGCATTTAAGTAGCTTTCATAAACGTTCCCTAGGAAAAAAAGCATTATTGGTGTGGATCTTGAGAAAAAACAATGGCACTGACATATTTTAAGATATGTCAGTGCAAGTTACTTTGTTAAAACAGCTCAAACATGCATTTTAGGACTAGCTTAAGCCTTAAGTCTGTGAGACGAGGGATTGGTGTCATAACTTTAATGACCAGTAAAAAAGAAAATTTACCGTCCATAAATATTAAGTCACCGGCCACTGGCGGTTAGATGGGTCCTGATAATGCCAAATGTCTGATTTTACAAGTAAAAAAAGGACCTATATTATTTTATATGTATATATGTAGAGACAGAGTGCAAGCATATGTCTATCATTATTGTGTATTTTCCACTTCAGAATCATGAATATTTTAATTCTGGTGTCACAATTTCCCTGTGCATTGGGGACCAGGACCATGTCCAAGCCTGTTCAAGCCCACCTCGTAATACCAAATTTAGCATTAACTTTTTACATGTCTTGCAATATTTTTATATATATATATATATATATATACACACACACACACACACACACATAAATACATACAAACTCAAAGTATTTGAGTTAAAGTATTGTGATCATAATCGTATTGTGGCATAAGTGTGTTGTTACACCCCTATAAATTAAATACAGTATGTATATTTTTAAATGATTGATTACAGGACTAATAGGACTAGACATCTTAAAATTACCAGGTCTAAATGCATATTGATGAATTGCAATTATATAAACAATGTAGGATCTCTCACAAATGATTAAATTATTAAATTTTTCCCTAAAATGGTAGGTGGTAGTCGGATAGTAGTCTGATGCTTCAGGGAAAACTGTGCCTTTGCCTCAACTAATGGTGTCTTTGTTACTAAATTTTTGTAATGAAATGTTTTACTGTTAAATATTCTAAATATTACTGCTGGTGTGTTTATGAATATCTTTATGAAAATGAGATTATGTAACAAACTTGGACTGTTATTTGATTTTATTTTTTGAGCAGTATAAATTTTAAATTTAATTTGTTTTTGTTAAATCATTAGCGTATTCACCAGTAATTCAATGTGCACTTTATGGGACTGCTGAAGATTGATGGCTCCTAAATTATAGATGCTTTTAAAAAAAAAAAAAAATCTGTTTGTAGATTGCATCCTGAATTGTAATTGAGTGTTATATTATTTCTGTTATTTGTCTTATTGAAAAGTGACCACACTGTCCCCTAATCTGAAATCGGGGTGGTAGAAGAGCCTCTAATGAAAGGTGTTAACATGCAGTACTTGGCAAATGTTTCCTGAAAAGTTTACATTAGTTTGTTACAGTACCTTACGGCCAGTGGTTTATATAAAGAGATTGCAGACTGTAATCTGCATGTACTATTGAGGCCCAGGGTCATTTCTGCTCGCTTTGATTTCAGAGTACTGCTTTAAACGCTTATAATCCTAGGATTTTTCTGCCATTAAGTGATGGCTTTCTGAAGGGGAGTTCTGATGTTAGTGGATGTGTACACACATACAAACACAAATGCTGAGCGAAATAGCCTTTAATCCATTCATATTTTCACTTGGAGTGAAGCGGTACAGACATAGTTATGTTGGGCAAACTTGTGGATGCACTTTTATCAGTTGTCAGTGCAGATGGAACATTTTATTTGATGCCGAGATGTTCAGCAATTGTTTTTGAAATGTCTTCGTGGAAATTTAGAAGTTAATTTGCAAAATATTTCATGTTATCTTAAAAATCCACAGCTGAGAGAAACCAGTGATGTGTTTCATCGCAATTGCTGGTAAGTCCCTGATTTCTGCTGTTATGTTTCTTGATGTCATCAGTTTGGTGTATTTCTTCAGCTATTCAATTCAACTGGTCTTAATGTTTCTTCTGAGGACATTACATTAAAGCATTTGCTCAAATTACAATGTGCTGCTGAAATACGGTATCTCTACTTATATGAATTTAAGGGAACAAACAAGACCTAGTGTATTTGTGTAATCTCTAATCTGTCCTTTCTTAATCACCATAATTTCAATGTGCAGAGCAGATGCAGGACAGAGGGAGGCCACACATTAAATTATTCCTCCAGTCTCTGATTGTGCTCTCTGTAATCTTCCCATAACTGCTGGGAGAACAAGACTCATTTGCAAAGTGATTGCTTATGCTGCATGACTAGCGTTTTGTTTCTGTATAATTATCATAATAGAGTCCTGGAAGTTCTCTCTGAAAGTTCATTAAAGGCTTTTTGGTGTCAAGTAAATATCAGCATTTCTCTGCAGTTTAGACCACATAGTTCAAGTACAAACCCGTAGCGTGGTATTCAATACAGATTAATCAATGTGGCTGTTCACAGTTCAGTGTGATGTAAATTAAGGGTTCATTCTAAAAATAGGAAATTATATACTCTTCCATTATATAAAATAGATTTCACATAGTCAAGAAATTCCATGTAACGGCTTGATTTTGTAACCTAACTGTTTATTCAATAATATGAAATGGTTTGACTTTGTTTTGCAGTTTATAAACCCATTTAGGTATATCCAAGGTCAAAGTTTAGAATAGGTTAAAATAGTTTAATCCGTTATTAGTTTTACATTAATCAGTGTTTCTGTGAATTTTTTTTTAAATGACCCACATATGCAATGTGTGACTGATATTTAGTTCAAATATTTCAAATATTTTTACCTTCATGAACATACTGAATAGACAACAATTTGTGGTTAAATGGCACCCTCTAACACATCTCCTTTCCCTTCTCTCCAGTGTACTTCCTCCTCCTCCCCTCTCACACCCTGACCCTGTGGGCCTGCACTCGCTCCTGCCCTCCCAGTTGCACGTGTACTCAGGAGAAGAGCTGCAGTGTCCTGTGTGACCACGTCAACATGATGGACCTGCCCAAAGAGTTCCCATGTGAGGCGTCCTCCATCAACCTGGACAAAAACAGCCTAAAGTTTCTGTCCGAGCGAGCCTTTGGCACCCTGCCTTCGCTCAAGACACTCTCTCTCGACCACAACAACATCTCCTTCATCACGCCAGGAGCATTTAAAGGGCTGCCCAACCTGGTAGAGCTCAGGCTGGCCCACAACGAGTATATCCGATACCTACACACTCGCACCTTCACGGCACTCAAACGCTTGGTGCGCTTGGACGTTTCCGACTGTAACCTGTTCAACATGCCAGACCGGATCTTCTTGGAGCAAATCTCCTTGAAGGAACTGCTGTGTTTCCAAAACAACTTTCGACGCATTCCCGGTGCCATACGGGGGATGGAAAACCTCACACACGTTTACTTGGAGCGCAACAAGATCGAAGCGGTGGCCTACAACTCTTTGTTGGGCCTAACCAACCTCAAGTACCTCAACTTACAGGAGAATCGCATAAACGTGATACATGACGAGGCCTTCAAAGATTTAGTGCATCTGGAGAACTTCTACCTGAATGATAATCTGTTGGTTGACTTGCCCCAGCAGGCTTTCAAGGGCCTAAGCAACTTGAAAATGTTAAATCTGGGTGGGAACCTGATGACCAACATCTCCAAAACATGGTTCAGTGACCTGGTGGAGCTGGAGGTGCTGTACCTGGATCGAAACCGCCTGTCCTATATCGAGGAGGGCGCCTTTGAGAACCTGACGAGCCTCATTACGCTGCACCTCAACAGCAACAATCTGACGTCTCTGCCCTTCTCCGTCTTCCAGCCCATCTATTTCATCGGCCGCCTGTATCTCTTTCGAAACCCCTGGGAGTGTACCTGCGACCTGGAGTGGTTGAAGGAGTGGATGGAGAGCTATAAGTTGGTGAGGGACATCCCATGCGCATCCCCGTCCTCAGTGGCTGGCTTGGACCTGAGCGAAGTTGTCTACGCCCATCTGAACGGCACCTGTCTGGATCCTCCAGAGCTCAACCTGACCACATCTCTTCCTGACTACCCTACCATGGAGAACAAGTTCAACAGCCTAATCTCCAAACTGCTACTGCAGGAACAGATGGACGAGATGGTTAACGCCACGGACGGTCTGAGGAACGGCACCCAACAGGACCCCGCCGAGAGTCAGGTTTCTTCTGGACATGGACTGTTCGGTGCTGCTCAGACTGTGTTTCTTCTTGCGTTTCTTTTTCAAGCCCAGATTGACTGCATTAATGCCTCTTGAGAGTCTGGTGAATACCAAAAGGGGTTGAAGCGCATTCAAGAGTGGAAGTAATTTCCCAGTAGTTGGATGGGAAATGTTTGGATTCAAGGCTGTGATGAAATGTTTGATCCATCTTGCCATGAGCAGTGCATTTTCTCATGTTGAAAATGAAATTCTGGCAGATATAATGGAGTTGGAGATGATCATCTCTTTAAATGAATGGAAACTGGTCTTGAAGGGAAAGGAGTATGTTTTAAGCCAATGAGACTGTAAAAGACTTTTTGTCAATATGAAAGGCTTTAAGTATAACTGAGGGCCATTTTGTGAGACCTGCAACTAGTGGCACAAATGTTTTTACATCATTTTTTATTTAGATTTGATTTTAAAAAATCTTGATAACGCATCTATAGTATTAATACATTTGTACATGTTCTGTTGCGTAACTTTGAAACATTTGTTGTGTAGGAGATTTATCTGATAAAGCTTCTCACTATCATTTCAGCAGATGGCATAACACAGTCCTCTATTGTTTGGTTCATTGAACTGGGTAAGTGTCCAGTTCTGGAAAATGCATTAGTCTTCCTATTCCATAAAGCTTAAGCGCACTCTGTAACATAAGCTGCTTCATATTGTAACCAAATTAATTGGCTTTATCACCATATACTTTGACCATATATTTTCTCTATACAGAAAGCAATGTGCATAGAAGGATGATGTCATGCTCCGAGCCATGAGCTTCTGAGCTATGCATTAGATTTGTGTAAGAATTGTTTTAATTGTTTTAATCTTTTAATTGTTTTAATACAGATTTTTGTTCATTTGTGATTAATACTTTGAATAAACAAAGGTCATTGCATAAATAATAACTAAAATGACTCCCATCCAGGTGCAAGATATTTGAGAGTGTTACTAAATCACTGATGCATGTCCAGCGTTAACTGCATGTAAAGTGTGTAGTTGCATTTGTTAAATATTACAGTGCAAGTCTGGCCGCATTAGGGACTTTCACACTAAAATTAATATGTCAGGTAAAACTTGTCTCAGAAAATGCATTCATAAAGTGAAAAGTATGAGAAATTATGCTCCCATGGTACTGCAGCAGTCAACAGCCTTGCCCGGCTACTTTCACCTGTTTTAGATATACAACCCCTGGCAAAAATTATGGAATCACCACACTTAAAGGATGTTCACTCAGATTTTTTACTTTATAGCAAATAAACAAATCATAGATATGACCCAAAAAAGGTTTTGTTCAATAGCTTAACATTCTGGCTTCATGAAACATACCTCAAACAAATCCACTTTTTTATTATTATTATTATTAATGGCATGTCTTTTTCTAGAGCAATTAGAGGAAAAAAATATGGAATCATCTGTTAATTTCCATTTTAAAACAAATACTGGGACAAGTCTAAAAATGCTAATTAGTCAGTAGTTAAAAGGGAACGCTTACACACCTAACGGGTTGTTTGACTTGGCTAACTGAAATGAAATATGGCCCCAACAAGAGAGTTCTCAGTTGAAACAATGGAAAGGATTATAAAACTCCCTTCAACAAGGAATTTCAATACGGAGTATGGCCAAAGAAGTTGGTTGCTCCCAGTCAGCTGTGTCTAAAATTTGGTGCAAGTATAAACTAAATGGGAAGGTCATAAAGGAAAACATATGGGCAGACCAAGGAAGACGTCAAAGCATCAAGATAGAAATCTCAAAGCAATATGCCTTTACAATAGAAAATGCACAACAAAACAAAAGAAAAACAGACAGAATCAGGAGCCAATTTTTGTGACAGAACTGTAAAAAAACAGCTGAACGAAATGGGCTTTACATATAGAAAAGCCAAATTAAAATGAGTTCTAACACTTAAACAGAAGAAAACAAGGTTGCAGTGGGCTAAAGAGAAGCAATCATGGATTCTGGATGATTGGATGAAAGTGTTATTCAGTGAAGAATCGCCAATCTGCATTAGCCAAGGAGATTACGCTGGAACTTTTGTCAGGTGCCATTCTAATGAAACATATAAAGACGACTCCTTGAAGAAAACAATCAAATTTCAAACTCATTTATAATATGGGGCTGCATGTCAGGTAAAGGACCAGGGGAAATGGAAATCATTACCTCAACAGTCAATGCACAGGTGTACATTGAAATTGTGGACACTTTTCTCATTACATCGATAGAAAATAGGTTTGGTGATGATGAAATAATTTTTCAGGATGATAATGCATCTTGCCACAGAGCAAAGAGTGTTAAAGCTTTTCTTCAGGAAAGGCATATCAACTCAAAGACATGGCCAGCAAACAGTCCAGATCGAAAATCCAATTGAAAATTTATGGTGGAAATTATAAACACTGGTCCATGACAAGGCTCCACCCTGCAAAGCTGAGCTGTCAAATGCTATTTCAGAAAGTTGGAACCAGATTGATGGGGAATATTATTTTTCATTAATGAAGTCCATGCCTCAAAGAATTTAGGCTGTCAAAAGCCAGAGGAGGAGCAACAATTGTTTTTTTATTGATGATTCCATAATTTTTTCCTCAACATTGAGTGATTCCATACTTTTTTCCTCTACTTGCTCTGGAAAAAGACATGCCATTAATAAAAAAAATGTAAGTGGATTTGTTTGAGGTATGTTTCCTGAAGCCAGAATGTTAAGCTATTGAACAAAACCTTTTTTGTGTCATATCTGTGATTTGTTTATTTGCTATAAAGTAAAAAATCTGAATGAACTTCCTCTAAGTGTGGCGATTCCATAATTTTCAATCCTTTTTCTGGATTGAAAGTATAATTTTATCCGTTTGTGGTGAGACTATATTTGACTAATTAAATTAGTAATTTTTTTTTCCTGCTAAAACTGACCAAATACACTTGAGAAATACATTGTTAGATATTTTTTAGTTCACCATTTCTGCCTTTTTATTTTTTTTTTACTGAAAACAATTCATCCATTTAAAATCTGGCTCTGGTTTCTTCTGTTTTTTTCCTCCAGTTTGGTTTAAAATATTTATCAACATTTGTGTAAGGTTATGTATGACAGCTAAATTGATACTCTTATCCCTTTCTCTATGGCACATATCAGTGCATCGTTCAGGATTCAGCAGGTGAAAAGTGTGGCTCTATCATTCATTCATTCATGTGTGTATATTTCATCATTTGGGAATCCAGCATTTCAAATTTCTGTTCTTGATTATGGCAGAAACTGATGTGAAGAAACTCGTTCTAGGAGGAAAGCAGTTTGTGAGTGAGCAGGAGAAAGTTCAAGATATTATACCCCAAACCCAGCTGGAGGAAGATGCCTTCAGTTGTGCATCCTGGGATTAGAATGTAAATAAATCCTGCTTCTTTATATAACAGTTTGTATGTAGATTGTTTTCACCTCTATGACAGTAGACCAAAATACACTACCGTTCAAAAGTGTGGAGTCAGAGAGATTTTTTTTTAAAAGAAATTAATGCTTTTATTCAGCAAGGATGCATTAAATTGATCAAGTAACAACATTTGTCACAAAATAATTTTTCTTTTAAATAAATGCTGTTTCTATTCATCAAAGAATACTGAAAAATCACTGTTTCCAATGTTTTTGATTACATTGATAATATGAATGATTTCTGAAGGGTTATGTGACACTGAAGACTGGAGTAATGAATGTTGAAAATCCAGCTTTGCATCACAGAAATAAATAAAACTGTATTTTTGATCAAATAAACCAGCCTTGGTGAGTATAAGAGACTTCTTTGAAAACATTAAAAATCTTAACCCAAAACATTGGAACGGTAGTGTATATTAAGACTGAAAATTCATGCCTGAATTCATGTTTCTATTATACTCGGTTTCTATTATACACAGAAATATGTTAGACATACAGTACCATTGGTCAAGCAAACGCACACTCTGCGTCGCTCGGACACATAACTGGGCACTGATCCCAGCTGCAGTCACACAGAGTCAAGCGGGCAGGGCGTGACCTACCACAGCTGCTGGGGAAAATCTGGAAAAACAACACGGTAAAAGAGGAACGAAAAGTTTCCATTGGCCCCGTCTCTGCCAACTCACACAGAGAGGCTGAGCAAAAATCTGGATGAGACAACACAGAGCAGAGGACACAGAAGATCTTCACCACATTAAAGGAAATATATTTTAAAAAAACAAACAAAAAAAACACGCTCATACCGAAGAGCTTCTCCGTCATCGGCAGAGCCATTTACACAGGGCAGTTTGAGTAAACAGTTTGTCATGTACAGAACCATTCACATGAACAGACAGCGTCTTTGCTTTGCATGGACGCACCTCTTCCTCAAACAACTGCACAGAATAAAAATGGGATTTCTGAGTCAACATTAATATTCTCAAACGACACATTTCTGAAATGCCGGAACAGTTTTGTGCACTCAGTTTCATCCCAAACCCCTCAATCTTGCAACAAAGAAAAATTAAGACCATTTACAAACACATTTTACTACATGATTGGTAAAAATAAACTTTACAAAGTTGCCAAAATGCAAGGGATGTGCATAGGTCTTTTTTTCCCTCCTCGTCACCGGCTCCACCTGTTTGAATGTGTTTGTCCAGACGAATGGAATGTTTTCTGCTGTGGGTGACGGTCTGAACACAGCTAACACTGACAGCATGGACGCTCGTGAATGTTCACATGCATGAGATCTCATTCAAATCTCTAAAACATTTATGCAGGTCTTTAGAGAGACAGTATCCACGTGTAGAGGAGGGTGGACTGGGGAAAAACAAACCAAAAAAAAAAAAAAAAAGGCAAAGGTTTGGTTTTAAATGAAAGCCAAATCGGTGGGTTGTGCGCTAAAGCAGCTAGGGTCTGCCGCATGGATAATGTGGGGATTATGTATGATGGCTGAGTTAATGGACGGGCTGGACAGATGAAAGCTATGAGGATTCTGTTGTAGTAATACTGCACTTTTGCTGTGGTACTAACAGAAAAATGGGCAGGAAAACTACAAAAATATTCCTTTCAGGAAAATGCATCATGTAGGATACTGTCTCTTTAAATCAAACGTCTACAAAATGTTGCCTCCTAGCTATATAGACATGACAATATTTAGTAATTTATTTTATTGATCTTTTTTCATTAATACAACACTACGTCTAGGTAGTCTGTGAGGGGCCAAGACTGGGCTCACTGCAGGTACACTGATGTTTTTGAACATCAGAGGTGAGCTTTTGTTTGCATCATGGGAAAGTTCTGAAGTTTTTTTTTTTTTTTCTTGCAGAGATTCACTGCAAAGTGTGAGGTTATGAAGGGCATAAGGTTACAGGTTGATGGGTTTGCTGATTTAGTAGACCCAAGACACTGGAACCCACTGGGCTGTGGTGCAAACCAGGTCTATGGCTTCCTCCAGGAGACGAATAGTCTCGTCAATCTCATTATTGATGATGGTTTGGTCAAAATAGTGTGCATATGTCTTCTGGAGGATCTCAGACTCCTTCTGCAGTCTCTGTAATGACTCGTCCTGCAGAATGAAAGAAAAAAAGTAAGTAAAAGAGCAGATGAGTGCCTTTTGAAAGATCAGTGGAGGACAATGGATGAATTTGGAAAATTTCATTGATGATCCCAAAGGTATGTGCAGGAATATGAACAGACAATTGGAGAGTTGGGAAGGATGGTACTATTGTATATATACAATTCTGTTCAAAAGTTTGGGGTCAGTAAGATTTATTAATGTTTTTGAAGATATCTCTTATGCTCACCAAGGCTGCATTTATTTGATCAAAATACAGTAATATTGTTAAATATTATTACAATTTAAAAGAACTGTTTTTTATTTTAATATATTTTAAAATTTAATTTATTCCTGTGATGGCAAAGCTTAACTTTTATCAGTCATTACTCCAGGCTTCAGTGTCACATGATCCTTCAGAAATCACTCCAATATGCTGATTTTGTGCTCAAGTAACATTTATTATTATTATTATTATCATCAATTTTGTGCTGCTTAATATTTTTTTTGGAAACATTATAATATTTATTTATTTATTCATTTTTTTAAATGAAAATGAATGCATTCTTGCTGAAAAAAAGTATTTTCTTAAAAAAAAAAAAAAAAAAAAAAAACCTTTCTGACTCCAAACTTTTGAACAGTAGCGTACAGCTCTAAAGTGGAGTACTTGGATATGGATAAGAGTTTTCTTAAAAATAGCCATCTGTCAAATTGACATTTGTTATAAAGGTCATGAATAGAGTGGAACTTATTTGGCTAGAGCTTAGTGGGCTCTAGGATCTAGCTGACTTCCTGTTATACTCACAGGCAGCTTCCTGCACCATCTGGGAAGCTGAGCGTGATGTAAGGAAAGGTAGAAGAAATGAAAAACATGCAAAAAAGTGCATGCAAACAAACAAACAAATAATCAAAAAACAGACCGGCTAAATAAAGATTTAGCTGAATGAAAGAAGCAAGAGAAGTTAGGTGGAGTTATTCTGCCAGTGAGGGTGACACATGCCATGGCATATTGAGAACTCCATGTTTTGGATCCTGATCTCACCTCATTCATGCCGGGAGTGATTGTTGGTGCAGCAATGAAAACCACATAGGGAGCAAATTCAGCTGTCCGTAAAACCTTCAGTGCCTGAGAATAATCAAACACAATAAGAGTTACAGTACATTTTTATGCTCCCATCATATGTGTCGTGATGTATTTCAGATAAGTTATTAAACTCATTAAATTAAAGATGAAATCAAACCAGTTTTTAATCACAATATCACAGTTTTACATAATTTCAATACTTTGGTTTGAGCAGATTTTGTTAGTTTTAGCCATGCATGTAGGTTTGACACTGTCATGTAAGATAACTCAATTCTTCACTAAGCAATGGCTAACTATCCTTAGGTCTTTATTTCCATCATATTAGTTCTCATTCTAATAATTTTCTTTGTGTTATAATAAAGTTTAAATGCCTCTGCTTAACCAGAGCATATTTCCGAAACTCTGCGATTTCATCTAAAGCTGCTGCATCACAGGAATGACGTACAAGGTTAATGTCCAACCGTCTTCTCTCATGAATAAATGCTGAGGGCAGTTAAACGTTCACCTGTGGCTCTACATCCAGTATGGCTATAAGTCCCTGCTCATGGATCTTGCGTATCGTCTCCAACCGCGTGCCGTACATTGCATCCTCATGGCTGCCGTACTCCAGGTAATCGTTGTTGGAGATGTCCTGCATCATTTGGTCATGGGATACAAAGAAATAATTCTTGCCATTCTCTTCATCTTTCTTTGGAGGTCTGGTCGTGTCTTTTGGGGTAGAAATGAGTTTGTGGTTATTAGTTCAGCAGTGTGCACTCATGTGGACTGTTAGATATATGGGAATGTTACTTACGTGGAATGGGGTAAGCAAATCTGTCTGGGTGTTTGGTGATGAGTGTGTTCTTGATGTGTCTTCGGCCAACACCATGGGCACCTACCAGTTGAGCAAACCACAAACGTAAGAGACATCATACCAACTAACAAAGGTAAGATAAGAAATTAAAGCCAAATCTACATACACACCTAGTAAAACTAATGTTTTCCTCTTGAACGCTGGCAACTTCACTACTTCCTCATATGTGACCAGATCTAGTTGATCAAACACTAAAAAAAAACAGAAGACTGTTATTTAATAGGTGGGTGGGTGGGTAGGGGGGGGGATTGATCTTAAATTTCCAAAACTTTATGTCATTGTCATTAGACTCCAACAAACCAGCTGTTCTAAAGTAAAACAAAAAACAAATGTGGAATCTTACAAAGGAAAAGGAGGATGTTTTTGGGTAATGCTATTGGTGTTTGTTCTCTGTTTTCATTGGGACTATGAGGACTCTGCATGTGTTTTGGCAGCTTATGTAATGTTACAGGCCTGATGGGGGATTTGATACTGTGCCTGACTGACATTCAATCTCCACTGCAGCAGAGTGGCCGAGCTGAGAGAAAACATCCCAGCCACTCAACACTTCTGCATATTCAAACTTTTACCAATGTCAAACCTGGAGACATTTTACATGTTAATTTCCTATATTTTTGCTTTATTTAGATTACCTTTGCAGTTATCTAACACTCAATTAATGTTAATCTTTAAAAACACTAAGAATTTAATAACACTGATAAATGTAAATCTCAAAACAAATATCCATTTTTCCATTGCTGCATTTAAAACTTAAACTTAAAATTTTAAACTTGATTTTACTTTTTTGTTTTCATTCACATTGACACTGCCGTTAAAAAGTTTGGGGTAGGTAAGAGTAATGTTTTTGAAATGTCTCTTATGTACAGTAAAACAGTAATTATGTGAAATACTATTACAAATTAAAATAAACGTTTTCTATTTGAATATATTTTAAAATGTAATTTATTCCTGTGATGGTAAAGCTGAATTTTCAGCATCATTACTCTAGTCTTCAGTGCCACATGATCCTTCACAAATCATTCGAATATGCTAATTTGGCGCTCAAAAAACATTTCTGATTATCAACAATGCTGAAAACAGCTATGCTGCCTAATATTTTTTGTGGAAACCATGATACAATTTTTTGGGATTCTTAGATGAATAGAAAGTTCAAATGAACTTCTGCAGCATTACGTCTTTACTGTAACTTTCGGTCAATTTAATGTGTACTTGCTGAATAAAAACACTGTCAAATAACCTTACTGACCCCAAACTTTTGAGGAGTAGTGTATTTATCTGAAATAGTTTATCATTTTAATATCGGTGCATTCTTATGTGCATGTGCAAATGAGATTTGAGTTATAACTGAGAGAATGATTATCAGCTTGATTTCAGTTGATTTCAGACTACTTCTATGGTGCTTTTTGTCCTTTTTGGTCACCGTATGCTCACTGAATGGGAAAAAAAGCAGAGAAAAAAATACTGCTAATTATCTTTTGTGTTTCAAGGCAAAAAAAAAAGCCATGGTCAGAATTGTTTTATATTTGTGTCAATTATTCCTGCACATTAACAAAAATGCTACATACACCTGTTAACAATTCTCACAGTTAGACAGTTTAGATAAAAAAATCTGAAGGGCTAAAATGATGATTCCTCCGAAATATGACTGCAATGAAGGACAAAGTATCATTGCTATTGTGAACTTCCACAAACCCTTTTCTACCATAGTGTTACGGTTGCATAATGAGTAAAACTGGCTGCAGTGTGCATGCGGGGGTGTGTTGAGGAGATAGCATGCATGTGTGCAGGAGACACTGAGTTAACTTGGCTGTGAGAAACGTGAGCCATCTGTGTCATTTCCACGTGAAATGTGAGTCCAGCACTCATCTCCCTCTCTGAATAGATGCCTTAAATGATTCATGCCCCTTTTTCACATGACCTTGAGTATGCAGCTCTATATATATATAGGATGCTTAATGGATTTGCACACAGAGAAGCCTCATGTCATGCGGTGGATCAGTGAATATAGATGCACAGGGTTGAGAGAATACAGAATTAACAAGAAACTAAAAACACAAAGCACAACAAAACAAAATAAACCATGAGTACCACCACAAACATTTAAACACACAATGAAAAATATCTTTGTTCTGTTGATTGAGAGAAAATGGAAGTTGCTAATAGGCACAGATGGATTCAGGGTTAATGAGATCACCACAGCAAAGGCGTTGAGTGAGACAGAGAGACAGATAGAGAAAGAGAGAATTAAGCACAGAGGCTGTATGCCACAGCAACACAGTTACTTACATGCACAGAGGCCATTGGTAGATAGACAGCATGTAAAATGGACAGGGGAGGGGGGTCATTGAGTTATGGTTCAGTTAACAGAACATCAGTAAACAAATACAACAACAAACACGCTTAAAGCTGTGATGCTCGAAGCACAGAGACATGATGGCCATCCGTGAGCTCGGGCTGCTCTGGATGGGGCGCTTTCAGAGCGTGTGAGACATCACGACTCTGAAAAATGAAACATGCCTCTGACATTCACAGCAATGCACTTGCATATCAAGGCTGGAATCTGAAAGCTGCAATTAAAGTGTGGCATTAAGAGGTTTTTGTGATCATCTGCTAAGTATTATAATTTGCAGTCAGAGTATGAATACATTCTATTACAATAACGTTATACATCATGACATATGTGGACATACATATATTACATAATCATGCGGTAATGCTTGTTCTTGGATAATCCACTGAATTATAAACTATTCTTTTCTATTTTTTTATGAACAGATTATTCTTCATAAATGATACTGATAGTTACTGAAATTTATACACAGATGAGCCAAAACATTATGACCACCTGCCTAATATGCTATTGGTCCTCTGTGTGCTGCCAAAACAGTGCTAACCCGCAGAGGCATGGGCTCTACAAGACCCCTGGAGGTGTCCTGTGGTATCTGGCACCAAGACGTTAGCAGCAGCAGATTCTTCAAGTCCTGACGGTTGCGAGGTGGCTAGAACTTGTTGGTTCAGCACATCCCACAGATACTCAACTGGATTGAGATCTGTGGAATATGAAGGACCAGGGCAACACCTTGAACTCTTCATCATGTTCCTCAAACCATTCCTGGACAATGTGTGCAGTGTGGCAGGGTGCATTATCCTGCTGAAAGAGGCCACTTCCACCAGGGAACACCATTGTCATGAAGGGGTGCATCTGGTCTGCAACAATGTTTAGGTAGGTGGCACGTGTCAAATTTATGTCCATGTGAATGGCCGAACCCAGAGTTTTCCAACAGAACATTGCCCAGAGCATCACAGTCCCTCCACTGGCTTGTCGTCATCCCACAGTGCATTTTGGTGGCCTCACTATCCCAGGCAAACGGCTCACACGTACACGGCCGCCCAAGTGTTGTAAAAGAAAACGGGACTCATCGGACCAAGCGACCTTCTTCCACTGCTCCAAGGTCCAGTTCCGATGCTCACGTGCCCATCGTAGATGCTTCTGACGGTGGACAGGGGTCATCATAGGCACTCTGATTGGTCTGCGGCTACGCAGCCCCATACGCAGCAGAGTGCAATGCACTGTGTGTTGTGACACATTACTCCCATAACCATCATTGAAATTTTGTGTGACTTGTAACACAGTAGACCCTCTGTTGGACCATAGCCTTTGTTGCCCTTGTGCATCAATGCGCATTGGGTGCCCAACACCCTGACACCAGTTTGTGGTTGGTCCCTCCTCGGACCACTGTTGGTAAATTCTCACCACTGCTGATACAAAGCAACCCACATGCCTTGCCATTTCAGAGATATTCCGACCCAGTCTCCATGCCATAACAATTTGGCCCTTGTCAAAGTCGATCAGATCTTAATTTCTGTCCATTTCTCTTGCATCCAACATGTTGATTATGAGAACTGATTGTTTGCTTACCATCTAATCTACCCAGACATTAATATGTGGCCTTGTTAGGAGATCAACAATATTTGCTTCACCTGTGACTAGTCATAATGTTTTGGCTCATCAGTGTATATTCTGGTAAAGCAAACTCTCTACTGGCTGACAGATTTCAACCACTGTTGTGTATCATTATACCCTTGCTATATGGTTGCTAGAATGTTGCTAGGTGGTTAAAGGTCCATATCAAAAAGGTACACCCCACCTCCTTCAGTGTTTCTGTATATACACTACCATTCAAAAGTTTTGGGTCTGTATGATTTTTTTAATGTTTTTGAAGACGTCTCTTATGCTCATCAAGAAATTATTTGATCATAAAGTAAAACTGTAAAACAGTAATATGTTTAAATATTATTACAATTTAAAATAACTATTCATATTTTAATGTATATTAAGTATTAAACATTTTGAAATATTTAACATTTTAAAATGTAATTAATTCTTGTGATGGGAAAGCTGAATTTTCTTCAGCCATTACTCCAGTCTTCAGTGTCACATGACCCTTCAGAAATCATTCTAATATGCTGATTTGGTGCTCAAGAAACATTTCTTATTATTATCACTGCTGAAAACTATTGTGCTGCTTAACATTTTTGTGGAAACTGTGATTTTTTTCAGGATTCCTTGATAAATAGAAAGTTCAAAGGAACAGCATTTATTTTAAATAGAAATCTTTTGTAACCTTATAAATATCTTTACTGGCACTTTTGATTAATTTAATGCATCCTTGCTGAAAAAAAAAAAAAAAAAATCTTACTGACCCCAAACTTTTGAACACACATAAAAGTAAAAGTAAAACAAAGTAAGAGTAACAGAAGATCTAAAAATCTGCATGATTTTGTGTGTCATTCATGTATGTGACATTATGAAAAACAAGCAGCTTGAACAAACCTGTCTCATATAAAATAAAAACAGGTTTTTAACCATACAATGAAAAGTGGATTTAGATCATGTTTGTCAATGCTGAAATAACTAGGATGGAACATAGTAAAGGGAGGGGCTAATAGGACATCAAAATTGTACACACATTGAGCTAAGCCACCACTGACCCCTTTCTGCTTTCATACACAACTGAGAGAAGCACTTCCTGGCCTGTCGATATGCCCATCTCTAAATAGAGGTCTATATTCTTTATAAGCCTGTTGCTGCAATGTTGGTTTGTTTTTGTCTTGAGTCTCCGAAAGATGAAATTCTCCCTGTGAAGGACAAGTCCTTAACAACTGCTTCCTACTGGAAAATACCCAACCATATGCTTCCCATTTCCCTTCCTAAGCTAATCTGAACCTGCACGTTAAAAGCCCAAAGAACAACTCAAACAAAGCCGCCATAATCAAAACAGTTTTAGACAATTAAACAATCCTAGAGGAATTCGTGACAAGACCTGGAAAAAAGGCCATAATACCACGAAGAGTCCCATTTCCTGCCTCTCTGGCTGAGTGAGCTCAAATCAGACTCACTAAAGTGGGGCACTGGGCTCAGGATGGATTATGTCTGATCTGTGCTCCCCGTCGCTGCTGGCTGAGGGAGCTGTGCTGAACACAGCCTATTTGATCACCTAAGTGATTGGGTTCAGAGAACATTGCGATTCTAGCAGCCCAGATCTGATGAGATCTACCATTGGCCCTCCTTAGACCAGAAACACTTTATGCAAGTACGCAAATGCAGATTCAATGCTGATCATTAATTTTTCTAAGCATGCAGCACTGTTCAAAAGTTTGGGGTCTGTAAGACTTTTTAATGTTTTCGAAAGAAGTCTTTAAACAGTAATACTGTGAAATATTATAAAAAATTTAAATAACTGTTTTTTGTATTAAACAAATGACAAAGCAGCCATTATTCCAGTCTTCAGCATCACACGATTCTTAAAGTCCCCCTGAGATCAAAATTTAAGTTTTTTAGCGTTTAGTAAGAATATGTTAGCCTTAAGGTTATGAATAGGCTGGTGTGTTCTAAAACAATGACAAAATTTGCATTTAGGAGATATAAGCAGTGTTTCCCACAGGATTTTGTGAGACAGTGGTGGGTGGACATCGGTCCCTCTAGGGAGGTCCGGGGGCATGCCCCCCCGGAGGAAAATTTTGTACATTTTAAATTTAAATGCATAAATCTGGTGCATTCTGAGAGCAAAATTTAAGTGATTAGATCAATGAAGAAACAATTGCTCTCTTGTAAACAATTTTGTGCTCTAATAGTAATTTATTTATTGGTGATTGTAGGGCACATTAGTCACGTACACAACATATAGTAGGCTAAATGATAGTTCATAAGTGGTCAAACATGTAGAGTATACATTTAAACCATTAAAAATATGTAGCAAAAGAAGTTACCTTTGTTGAATTAATTTATTTCTAGAATAATTAGTGGGGGCCTGTGTCTACATCTGTATTTGTGCAACTATTTGTGTCACTCTTTGATTTGTTAAACACAATCCAGAATGCACTAAACACACTACTTCATTATAGAGAAAAATAACAAATGAATGAAAATATATAATCATAGGCTGACCAATAAATAAATAAATAAAATCTACGTGACTATTTAATTCAGCAGCAAAAAGTATGCTAGCCTAAAGAAAAAAACTTTGCACAGTAATTTTATAAAATCTAAATATGTTAATAAAAAGTTTAAAATTACTATTTGTATTCTTATGAAATGAAAAAACTATTTATATTTGATTTATATTTATATATGAATGTAAAGACATATGTATTTATAATAATCCAAGATTAAAAGACGTTTATTTTAAATGTATTGTGCAGCTTTTTAATGGGGCAACAAGACATGATAGATACGACAGAACAAAATAGGCTATTAATAATCTTTCAGTGTGCAAAACCATGATAATATGAAACGCTTCAAAACAGCAGCACAAACTGCTCATGCGCATCCCGGGTTCAGAATGATGTGCTTAAAGCAATTATGGAGTCAGAGCGCGCAGTTGCGCTGCGCATTGAAAAGTTCACGGCACAAAGAGAATCCCTGTGTATATCTGCATCTAACAGTTTATTGATCATATGTTTGCGCTGTCTGAGTGCTGAACAGAAAATGATTGACAGCTGCAGCGGAGGGAAGACGAGTTTCCTTGAACTTAAATTTAATGATGTACATATTCTTCTGTCCCTCACATGAAGATATGTAATGGCTTCAGATGACTTTGAATATAGTATACGGAAACTTAATTGGTTCTAGTCTATTTCTTTTGCTCTCTGACTCCCATTTTTGCCGTATAAAAGCGCAATTATCAATCGGTTATTTAAATATCGCGACAGGCCTATTTTGAGACTGTGGCGAGACAAATTAGAATGTGGCGGGCTGCCACAGTCTAGTTAATGTATGGGAAACACTGTATAAGCACTCAAAACTTACAGTCTCTCACTTCCGCTAAAATGGATCACAGATTTTCATGACATCACATCACACTTCAGCTTCTCGTCAGATATTCTGTCCAATCAAATGCTCTCTAGAATCTGAAGTCCCACCCCTCCTACACTATAAACAGACGCTGATGTTGCGGCTGAAATCGGTCATTTGCAGTGTTGCCAAGTCCACGGTTTTCCCGTGGAATTGGGCTACTTTTACACTGTTGCCACAGGTTGTTTTTCATGTCCGTGGGTTGAAGCGACCCCAAATAACATGATATTTAGCCCTATTTAGGAATGCAAATTTACCAGGGGAACCCCGCCAAAAACACGGATTTTACCCCCCGGAATGCAATTTTTACCGTGGGACCCCCCCTGAAACGCGATTGAGCTTGTTTTGGGCTAGTTTTGAGTAGCAATTGGACGGGTTTTGTTGTGAAAACCTGGCAACCCTGGTCATTTGTTTACACATTTACTAGTTTCTATGGTGAATGGCACATAGTGCACTATATAGAGAATAGGTAACGAATGCTTTCCATTGATGTGAATGAAGTCTGTTTTCACGTTAGTGTCACGTGAACTGCCGCAGCGTGAGCACAATCTGCTCTGGTCCAGAGACACGAGAGCACAGAGTGGATCATATCCACGGACCGCGAGTCGGCTCAGACCACAAAAGGTATCGGACCCATTTGAATTCTGCACAAAATGCTGTATTTTAAAGTGATCTAGATGGCATTAGGAGGAGAAACGGTTAGAGATTAGGAGGAGAAACGGTTAGAGATTAGAAAGAAACGGAGGTTTTACCGAGTTTAACGGCCCTGGCCGAGCTGTGGTATAAACGAAATGCTATTGGCTATTTTAAAAAACAGGCGGAGCTGTTCGATATGTCCCTCCCTGTCTTCCTGTTTCAGTTGAATTTACATCAACACATTGAATAATGCTGTGTGTTCCATGGCAATTCAGTGGACCTTTAAGGAATAATTCTAATATGCTGATTTGGTGCTCTATAAAAATGTCAATGAATATAAATCAATGTTTAAAACTGTTGTGCTGCTTAATATATTTGTGGAAAATACATTTTCTCAGGAATCTTTGATGAATAGAAAGAGAACAGAAATTATTTGAAATATAAATCTTTCTATTATAAATGTTTTACAGTCACTTTTTATTTATAATTAATTAATAATTCATAATGCTGAATAAAAGCATTCATTTCTTTAAAAAAAAACCCTTTTGAATGGTAGTGTACTTTATTTTTTTCCCCAGAAACACTGCATAATGCAACAATGTTGTGTAGCTAGAAGGGTTTGCATTCACATACTTGCGTAGAACATGTTTCTGGCTTTGTGATGTATAGTGGAGGAGTCGTCACTGTGTCTGCAGTCTGAACTAACAAATCCACATTTTTAGGAAGCTCAACTTTAAACTATTCTACACCATCAGGGGTATCTTGACAAAATGACGGCATCATTTAACATCTTGTGTGTTCAAAGGTGGTAACCTGACCCTATGTTAGCTAGTATTACAGACTGAAGTAGGACCTAAATGACTTGCTTATATAAGATGTTAAAAGCAGCGGGGTTCACCGTGCCTCTAACGAGATCATATAATTGCCACCTTTCATAATGTCATTTTATATAGAGGTTGTAAAATTTGTGCCTAGCCACAGTACATCTGAGAGCAGGAGGTGTCCAGTACATCTGCAGTTTCAGTGGAGATCTGTGTGTTGGTTTAGACCTGAAGCCATGATGAAGACATGAACTTCTGATGAACATATATAGTGACATATGAATTACTCACAGCAAAGACACACTCTCTCTTTCTCTCCCCTGGCCCTTTACCATAATCTCTTAAGGAAACATGGGCGTCTCACGCATGGTCTTTGCATAGAACACACACATACACACACTTGTTACATAGTGCTGTACATGCAGGTGTGCTCATCTTTAATAACAACCCAGGTTTCCACTGTGGCTGACTTTAATGAGCCCCTTTGGTGCTTAAAGCAAAATGAAAGACTCTTTGGTGCACTCTTAAGGGACTGTGTGGTCAGGGACAGCAGGCAGAATCAGACACACAGCTAGTTGGCTATGTATTGGCACAAGTCACCCTGCTATTTGTGGAAATGCTGCAGTCAGGACCTCAGGTTATTTGAGCCAGACAGCACAGGGCCCCGTTACCTGCCCATACCTACTACCACACACACATGAACGGACGCTCCCTACAGCTTCTGAACTACAGTCTGAATCATTCAATGGAGACGTTTCTAGCAACAGCTGCTGACAACCATCCCATGAGGGTAAAAGTCAGCTTTCGCTGAAAAGCAGGAACTAATATAAACATGAGACTAATTATAGACATATGCATTCTTTCTCATGGTGTTCCACCTGGAATGAGTTAGCGATGGGCCTCAACAACACAGTGTTTTATTGTGCTTCTGATCAAATACTGTTTCTGAGTATCTGACAACAGAAATGATGTATAAAAAACACAATTTCAGTGCTACTATATGATTATCAATAAAGATTATAAATTACAAGATCATTTACAAGGTCTCTCATATATTACGGTCTCCTAGTTTTGATATGATTGTCAGTAAGGGGCAATCTAAAAATGTCAACCCTGTATAGTAAACAACTGATAATTGAAAAGTGGACATTTGTAGAAATATCAGCATTAAATTCTCTTTTTAAGAGAGTGTAATTTTCAAGTATTAATTTCTTTAAAAAATTCGTTCTGACCACATACTTTAGAAAACACTTTTGTATATATACACTCAAGCTATATAAATAATTTTTAATATATAATTTTTATATGAAATATAAAATAATATATAATATACGGTATAATTCATATAAAAAATGTATTAATTTTGCTTAAGATGGCACAATGGAATTATCATCACAACACTATACTGACATAATGCTTAAAATAAAAATGTACCTACAGTATCAAACTATAAGAGGCTCCATTTTATATAATGACCCAATGGTGTTTTACACACCACAAACATTTACAAAACAGGTTTTAAAGATAAAGTTCTTAACAATTAATGTTTATCATTAATCATTAATTGTATACAGTACATATCCCCAGGAGCCACCAAGTTCATGTGACGTCATACTCCCACATCTCAACAATGACACCCTATTTCCAATTAGGAAGCATAACTTTCAAAATACACTTCCTACTCTGCAAGCTATTGGTAAACAGTAAACTTACTCATCTTAGAAGCCTATTCGATATCAAGGGCTGTTCACACCAGGATGATAACTATAATGATAACTATAACAAAGTTTTAAATATCATTCTAATTTTATACGGATAATGACACAGAGGAACGATATCGTTGGAATCAGTATCAGAACAATTTTGTCCAGTTGATGAACAATAAAAACACTGACAGCCAATCAAGATCCACCTAACTTTAATGAGCTTTAGCATTTAAAGTGTTAGACAACATGTTATTATGTACTGGTGTGGACACTTATATAGTTATTTTTATAGTTATCTTTATAGTTATCATTCTTGGTGTTAACAGGGGCAGATAACTAATTAGATGACTAATAAGCGAGAGTTGATTGACCAGTATCAGCTGTTGTCTGTATGAAGAGAGAAAAGAAGCAGAAAGCCAAGTGGAAACTCTACCTGCGTTGTGCTTTGCTAGGTATTTGTCTTTGTACTGCTTTTTTTTCTTGCCAAACCAGGTACAGCTCGCCTGCTGCTCTTGCTTGGTTTTCTCCATGGCTATACAAGCCACCCGCCTAGAACAAAACAAACAAAAGAAACACGTGGTGAGTGCGCAGCATATCTGCTAGCTTTAATGATAGTACATGATTGAGTGCTTTAAAATCATATTGAGAGTGGCTTGTATTGTACTGCATCTTCTTTCTCTCCTCTCTCAGCAGCTGCCCATCACAATCTTCTGATTTCCGTCATACAAATAAAAGAAATGATTCAAGTGCTCATTCTGCTCTAGGAAAGAACCAAACTTACCACTCCTGGAGTTCAGGTGAGGGAATCAGTCCCGCCGTGCCATTCTTGGTGTTTTCCAGTTTGCCCTGCCACCAGTTATGGTCATCTTTGTTGATAATCTGGATTATGTCACCCACTCTGAAGCGAATCCCTGCCTCTTTACAAGGGATGAGGTCATCCTTCACCGGGTCATACTCGAATTGTGCCCGTACATATATCTGAGAAGAGGCATGATCAGCTGAAGTCAGAAAAGCCCTAGAGTGCAAAGGAAAGGACTGACTGATAGAGGAGGTCAGGGTACATATGGAGGTCAAGGTACAACTGGGCATCAGGGTACAAGTGGAGATCAGGTTTTGGTTGCAATGAGAGGCATGCTTGGCTGAAGCTGTGTATGAGGGTGAGTTATGTTACAGAGCCCTCGCTGGACATTTAGCGCAGTTGGGTACCAAACCGCGGTCTGAGAGTAGAGTGGTGTGTGACTCCCACATTAAAAAGAAATGACATTGGATTGACTAGAAGGGGCCTTTAAGAATAAATATTGTTTTGCAAAAATTGAGCTTAACGTTATATTTTCTAAGAATCGCAGTGATGATGTTGTTAATAATAATAATTGTTTTTGAGTCCTTACTACATTTGGACTTAAATGGTTACATAACAGTTTTTCAGAGCAGTGGATTGGGCTCATTCTTTGAAAATCTTACCTGGATGGAAAATTTATCCTTGATTGGAGGTCTGGAGATCTAGGGCATGAGAGTATTACAAACATCATGCAATATCATGGCACTGTGGCTGCATTAGTATGGCACTGTGAGCAGGGGTTGGTGAGATGAAGAATGCCGCTACGAAAACTAACATTCGGAAAAGTTATGGGTCGACATAAAGGAACAAAGCAGGGTGGAGATGTCATTCACATCACTGTGTTATCATCACTTGTAATATAGTAGATAATTTCCAGCACTTCAGCCAACACAGATGGACTTGTGCTGGCAGATGGCGCCCTCTGCTGATCGCCTCTCGTCCTTTCTACTTCTTATCCTATTAGGACACAATTACTCAAGGTGAGGACTTGAGATTAAGAGAACAAATTGTGATGAGCTCTTTCATCCCCCATTCTTGTCAACCTTGTTTATTTACAGGGTAATCTAGTTGAGATGTGAAAGGATACACACACCACTCTGTAGCCCAGAGCCAGTAGAAAAGCACGAAACTGCTTTTAGCTTTAACAAAGCTAAAAGTCTAATAGGGACAGAATGATAGTTGGGCCAGTGTTTTATCTTTTATGTGAATGTACTCATTTTAGAAAAACATAAAACATAAGCAAGTTTTATTGTTGACATACTGTCTAAAAAGTTGGATACATTGGGTCTTTTTGAGAAAACTGTTATTTTCATATCTTGATCTCTTAGCTGTTACAGCCTTAAAGGGTTAGTTCACCCAAAAATGAAAATTCTGTTATTAAGTACTCACCCTCATGTTGTTCCACAACCGTAAGACCTTCGTTCATCTTCGGAACAAAAATTAAGATATTTTTGATGAAATTCGAGAGGTATATGACTTGTCCATAGACAGCAATATAACCACCATATAACCAGTCATATACCTCTCGGATTTCATCAAACATATTTTAATTTGAATTTTCATTTTTGGGTGAACTAACCCTTTAAGTGTAATCAAATGTCTGTGAGGTTATTCGACACAACACATAAATAATTCACTTATTAATTTTTAAGAATACAGATAAAATGTATTCTAATTTATTACATTTATTTAAAATCACTGGTTTGTTGCTAACGCATAGAATAACCCATTTGTAAAACTAAAAAGTTATGTTAAAATTATACATAAAATCAGTAGTCACTAAAAACAGAATTAACAAGACCTCTGCATTTATAAACTTTTTGTTGTGTAAATGCAGTGCAATAACACTACAACCTGCTGGTCAGACTATCTGCAGAGCAGCTCAGCAATTATACAGTGAATACAGTGTAGTGAATGGTGTTAGTGCAAGAACTGATTAAGAAAGCAGGGTGTTAATAGCCGTGAATCACTAACTCGTTCATTCAATCTCAAGCACAAAAGCAGTATGAAAAGTCAATAGACGAGGTTAAGACTGAGGGATGATCTATTCACCTGGCGTCCTTTTGGCTGGATGGTTGATGGCAAGTCCTGTAAAGAAAAGCCCAGCAGTGAAAGAGAGACTGGCCATTTACAGAGGAAAGACAGACTTTGATTCATGAAAGACAGTAACAATAAAAAGACAAAACATAACATAACAAAAACTCTGGTTAAGAGTAGGCAATGCTAACTCCACAAGGGAGGATCACAAAAGTTTCTTCATTTTATGTGTATTCGTATGTTAAAAGATAAGAAGGGCTGTTGAGGGTAAATCTCGGAACAGCAACACACAAGAAAGCAAGGAGCAAGCAAGCAGCTTCAGCACCACACTCCATTCAAGCATGTTCATGAGGTGGAGACTAACTCTCCTCTATGAAGAACACCAAGAGGGTCCCACTGGGTCCATATCAGGGATGAGCGATATTAGCAAACATTTATATCACGTTATTTTTACACATTTTGAAAAAATATATTTAATTTATATAAATATTTGAATTTATTCAAATATTACTGAAAAAAGTATTTAGTATAAAGTAAAGGCAGGTTTATCGCACATTTTATGATTTTTTTTTTAAAATTCCAATCAAATAATTTATTAGTTATATATTTATCATTACAGTATGCATTTTATATTGATATTTAAAAACTTATTATATTTCTATGAATAAATATTGATTAAAAATATTTTTCTGCTTAGAATATTTTTATAGAACCTTCTGCCACTTTCCAAAACTTTGTCCAATCTTTATCCAATCTTTTCTCTGTCATTAGAATATAAGAATTTATTTTTTCATTTTAATTTTATAAGGAAATTTATATTATTGGACAAATTTCCTATAGATTTTTTTTTGTGTCAACATCTCTTATCGCCCACCCCTAGTCCATATACAGTGCTAATGCAGATCTCATTGGATTTTGTTAGGATTATGCATGCTTTTATTAATGCTAGGAATCCTTTGCATGCTTCCATAGAGTTTGGCCTAATCATTGTGCTCACTGTCAGCCATTATAGATCACTGATATTAACTACTGGGAATATTTAATTACAAACAGCAATAGTACATCCCACATCCGCTGTACAGTGTGCCTGGGACCGTGTCTACAGAAACAGTATTAACACTGACAGTCAGAGTGAGTTACAGCAGCACAGAGCACACCAATTTGTGAACTGAGATAACGGAATCTAGCAAACTATGTTCAATGGATGTTACTCGCGGTCTTTGTGTTCAGTCTTTCTGTTTATGTTTATTAAGATTGTCAAAACAAAAATTCCTAGTGAAACATTTAAAGAAATACTGGGAAAACAAAATAATACCATAAAACTGGACATTAAACAGATTTAATAACATCTGATGCAAATTAAGAGGGTATGATTGCAAGAACGGGGTGAAATAATAACAAACAACATTAGGAGATTTTTGGGGTGGGGGTGGGGGGGTGGGAAGGGGGGGTCGTTATTTGAGGTTGCCTGGGATCCTTACCAAGATAGAACTGTTAATGCTGGAATGGCCATTAGCAGGGGACTGTCTGGAGGTGGAGGGGGATTCTTTCTGTAATAAGATATAAAGGTCAGCGAAACAGCAGAGCAAACGGACACTAGCCAACACTGCGGAAACTGGGGACATCATATAAGGGAAACCAAAAGATTTGCTTGAGATGAAAGTTATTAAATGGACATTTTTAAAGCATAGTAATGTTACAGTTGCAAAGGTAAGGGAAACATGTTGTGAACATCAGGCCGCATTGCAGCTTCCCACCAGAAGGGGGAGCCAACACAACTTTCTATGTGTAAACATACTCTCTGAGAGATTTAATGTTTGAAGGAACTCCAAGTGAAATTTGACCTCTTTAATGCCAGTATGTATTTAGAAATGAGGAATCGTGTGATATGGATGGGGAGTGTTATGGGAAATATATTTCTGTAAGCAATACGGTACAGATTCACTTTATAAATCGTGAATAATGCTGCAACACTGTCTATGAACAGACTGTGAAACATTCTCACATTGTACATCTAAACTGGTAATATGTAAGGGAGGGTTCCGGTATCTTGGTTGTGAAATTGGTGTGCGGTAGTGTCTGAACCGGGCCTTTTGGTCCGGCAAGATGGAGGCTTTTGGGGAGAAAAGCGTTAACACGCAGCCATCAGGCAGGCAGTTAGTCACACAAGAGTCCACGGCAATCAAACCCCACCACACAAGGCCACGACAGGCCAGGGAGGCAAACCACAGCACTGCAGAGAGAGGAGACTGGCAGAGACACAGAGCAGAAGAGAGTGCAGTGGCCACAGAGGCCGTTACCTCACAGGACGACTGCTGATTGCGGTAGCTTGGCACAATCTTAAAGGTGATGCTGCCTCTCATTTCTCGCTGTCAACAGAGAAAAATCATTTTTACTGGATTATGTCTGGACAATGGTGGTAAAGTTAAATGCCTGTTTAAGAGACTTAAATGAAAATTTGTCATCTACTCATCTTCATGTTGTTCCAAATCCATATGATTTTCTTACTTCCAAGGAACACAAATGGAAAACAGAAGCCTTGTGTTAAGCAGTGTTCAGATCAACAGGGTTCCTACACAGCGTTCACTGCTCTCTACTCACTGAGAACGTAATATCTGTACAAGCTCATTTCACTTGACTATACGTGTTCATTTGGAACACCCTGTGACGTCATCAAACAGACAACGCATGTGACATCCATGTGTATTTAAGTAAATACCCTTATCATTAATTTAATTAATATAATTTTTTTATATTTCATATTTGAAAGTGCTAAACTGAGTGATAAATGTCTGTTGCAATGTTTAATATGAAGATAAATTTGGTTATTTAACATGTGAAGTCCACTTTTCAGGGCACTTACAGTTTAATGGAAAACCTTTAGAAAAAGAACAAAATCTTAAGTTGTCACTGGTTGTGGTCTGGCACTCTGGACATTTTGCTAGATAATTCCATTTGTGTTCCATGAAAAAAAACCCATCATAGTTCAAACAACATGAGGGTGAGTAAATGGTAACAAAATTGAAATGTTTGGGTAAACTATTCCTTTAAAGAAACCACAGCTTGAAATAAATGATGTTCTCACTCACAAGCATTTTCTGAAGCTGCTCCACCGTTTGATTTGCTACGCTTATGCCGTTGATCTCCCGGATCTCGTCTCCAATGTGTAAAGTCCCTGATTTGTGACAAAGTGGCACATTACATGTGTTAATAAATGACTGTAGTGTTACAGACTTAATAATTTCATTTCTATCTTGACTACTTTCAAGATAGATTGTCCGGTTTGCAGGCTGCATGTATGAGACACTTGATGATGGTGTGTGTGTGTTTGGCACGTGGGTAAGGCCTTTACATCAGTGTTACACTGCTGCCAAGTTCTAAGAGATTGTGCAATCTGCCCTTCACAGGGTGACGGCACACACTCTCAAGCTCGCCATGTGGAAATATGTGTTGAGGGGTCTGTTTTGAAGCAGCATGGGTTTCTTCTCATTCCTATTAATTCATCAAGTGTTTATGGAGATATGAAAATATAGGAGAGACTGCAGTGTTTATAGAAGTGTGGGTCTTAAAGACTACCAGGGTTTGAGGGAAAATGATCTGGTGCATGTACCTTGTCTGTGGATCATTCCTCCATGCATTATTCGTGCCACAATGCAATGGTTCAGGTCATTCATTTTCAACGTGATGCCCTGAAACAGTGCCCACAAACTCATTTGAAACCACATTGATGAGAACGTCAAGCTTTCAGGAAATTTGACTAATGTGGAAATAAATTGTAACCACTATGAGAGCCTTATCAACAACAACATCAGCTCAGGGTGTCAAAAAGTATAGCAAGTCTCTCAACACAGGATATTTAATGTGCAGAGCTAGCGTTTGCACACATCGAAAGTGAATGGATCAAAACAGCTAAAGTTTAAAGAGCTGCTATGATGGCTAACTATATGAGAAACTGTTCTCAAGTTCATGCTAGGCATATAATTCTTTAAGTTTATATAAGTGTGTGTACATGTACAAGTTAAGCATTCATACCATTGGTTCATCTGTGTTCTTCTGGAACTGAACAAGCCGCACCCGTGTGACATTCTCTATGTCCATGTCTCCGTTTGTGCTTTCAGGTGAGTCTCCGTTGAGGTATGGTGATGTAGGTGGTGGAGTGACCCTTAGTGCCTCGTCACTGTACACCTCATGTGCCACAACATCATGAGTCTGAAGTAAGGCCTTGAAAGAAAGTGATAGAGAGAGAGAGACAGAGAGAGAGAGAGAGAGAGAGAGAGAGAGAGATCACACACACACTCTAACAACAAAATCTCATAGACTTATACTGGAGGTACCTAAGCTAGTAAGCAGCCAGCTAGTAAACACTCAGAACAAACACACTAACAAGCAGATAGTGATACACTAAAATCCACTCAGATCACATTAGCAATCACAGAGCAATGTCTTGGTAATCAATCAAGGAGGCATGTTGTGCAAGCACCACTCGTGTGTTCTTGAGAAATGAACACTAGTGAAATGAAATGAAAACTGTTGTTTGGGCTAGGTAACATTTTTTTTTCAAATAAGTCTCTTATCACCACCCAGGCTGCATTTATTTGATAAAAAAAAAAAAAAAAAATACAGTAAACACAGTAATCTTTTGAGATATCATTACAATTTAAAATAAAAGGTAACTTATTCCTGTGATGGCAAAGCTGAATTTTCAGCATTACTCCAGTCTTCAGTGTCACATGATCCTCCAGAAATCATTCCAATATGCTGATTTGGTGCTCAAGAAACATTTCTTACTATTATCAATGTTGAAAACAGTTCTGCTGCTTAATATTTTTGTGGAAACCATACTAATAGATTAGATTATAATGGTATATTTTTTTGTATCAATGTAAAAGTCATTTGATCAATGTATTGCATCCTTGCTGTATAAAAGTATTAATTTCTTTAAAAAGAAAAAAAAAAAATCTTACAGAACCTGCAAGTTTGAACAGTAGTGTACAATTTAGTTTACGATAATAAGCACCACAAACTTTATCTCTTTTCTTGCTGGCTCATCTGACACTACCATCTTGTGTGCAATTATGAGAAAAGCATCAAGGGCAAGGTCATGCTGGAATTGGACAGCTAGTACCTGATGGTGCCTCCCTCCTCTCTTTCATTTTATCTCTGTTCTGCCCCCCACACACACACACTCTTGACCTGGCTGTCGGAGTTAGTAAAGCTAACTTCACCCACGTCTTGTTTTTTCATGCGTGAGCTCTATTTAACTCCTTTCCTCTGAAAAGCAACCGTTCCCTCTTTATTTCTCTCAGTTCTATAATAAATCCCTAAGTTCAAGTGGAAGTAAAAACATTTTAAAAAGTCCCCAAATAAGTCCCTTGCAGCCCGGATCATGCCAGATCATTTTAAATTAATCTTGCTCAGTGTTCCATGACACATCATTTGTCTCCAACTTATCTCACACACTTTGAAGATTCAGATTTTCCCATTTTTTTCTACTTTTAATCTCACCAACAATTCTCACCCTCACTACCACCCCGAATGAAAGGTAAACCTTTAGAATTATGCGATATTAACGTTTCAACAAATGGTCTTTTTCAACTGGGAAGAACGTTTTAAATGCTAAGAGTTACACAATGTTTTCTGTGTAAAAAGTTGAGGAATCTTTAATCGGCTAAACCCTCACAAACAGTCAGTGTGGAGCAAAGGGCAAACTCTGTTTCATCTGTCATGAGGTTGATTGTCCAGCTGATAATAATGCTCTGAACACAACTAATGAATATCTAATTGATTAGCGAAGAGGATTAGCGAAGAGGATTACAGAAAAGGATTGCAAAGACTGAGATGGTGAAATAACAAACATCTTGAATAAATAGATTTACTTCATAAAGACTAAGTTCAAGTGCTCTAATTAATCTCTCAAAGAGTTTTGCTGACTGAAATTTAAGCAAACTTGAAGACTCCACTTTTGCTGTTTAATTGTACTTCATGATGTTAGCAGTGCTGTCTAACACTAAGATGATAATAAGGATCGCCTTGAGATCCATAAGTCAATATGAAATGACGTTCACAAACCATTTTACTTTTGTAATGCAACATTCACTGCCATTCAAATGTTTTGGGTCAGTAAGATTTGTTAATGTTTTTAAAAGAAGCCTCCTAAGCTCTCTTCAGAAATCCTTCAGAAAATTAATAAAAAAATCTTATTATTAACAATGATAAAAACAGCTGTGTCGCTTAATATTTTTGTGGAAGCCGTGCTACTTTTTTTTTTTCTTTTTTTTTTTCAGGATTCTTTGATGAATAAAAAGTAAAAATAAAACAGCATTTATTTTTTGTGACATTATAAATGTGTTAACTCTCATTTTTAGTCAATTTAATGTGCCCTTGCTGAATAAAAGTATTAGTTTCTTGTGATATCAATGACTAAATAGATATTTGGCTATTGGCTACCATTATTCAACAGTCCGCACAGCCTGACCGACATCAGTGGAAAAGAAAAATTGTTTCAGAGGAAAAGCAAGGTTTTACATGTTGATTAAATATAACAAAGAATAACATGGACCAATTAATCATTTTCAACAAGACCAGAACATGCATTAAGGAAAGTAAATAGGGTTAATTTTGATTTCATTTTGACTTGAACGTGTTTTTGTAAAGAGATTAGTAAAAGAATTAGAGCTGTGCTGCTATGACTCACCATGAAATGGGGCTGGGATAGGATCCGTCTCAGTTCTTTAGCGTCTGTATTCTCCGGATAGCATGAAATCTCCTCCAGTACCTACAGACAGGCAGAGTCATCAGGCTTTTCCTCAGGCTGTCATCTCCACGCTAAGTATATCTCTTGAGGTGAGTAAAGATGCTATATCTGACATAGGCTTTTTAATCTCATACACTCCAACACAACTTTGAGCTGGACTGCTGAGACCCCACACATCATATATCAGAACAGACACACACACATACACACAAAAATTTCTGGCATGACCCTTAGACCCCATGTGACCAATCAGCACTGCTGTCTGGACTCATTTTGCCCTTCTATTGGCGGGGTGGGACGGGTCAGGTGGGAAGGGGGTGATTTGGCACTGTACTGCAGATATGTCACAACTTCCCGCTGAATGCTTCTGAGCGCCGGAACCTGAACGTCTTTTGAACCACACTAATCATCTCTAATGAGCTCTAATCAATGTTTAAACCCATCTGGCAGCCCCTCACTGCCAGTCAACATCACTAAATGCAAAGCTCAGACATTTACAAGAATCCGTGATGCTAGAAATTTCCACATGTTCTACAAAAGTGGTAAAAAGAAGTGGACATAAGATTGGGAAAATGTCTGCAGCTTACATATTCCAGATGTTTCAAAGCCGTGCTTGACCCGTCTTCAGTGGAGGTCTTAGCATGAGAGACACACACAGGAGAGTTTTATAACATTTGATACAGTATAGTCTGTGTAAGAAGCAGCAGAGTCGAAGGCTGAATTTTGGAGGTAGGCATTATGCCGTCTCCACAAGTTTCAGTCGCTCAGGGAAAACAGTGAGAGGTGATGGGTTAGTTTCCGCCCCGCTGGCTCTAAGCAATACAAAGAGGATAATCCTTAAGCATTTCACCACTGCCAGTGATCACAAGCAAGAGGCCAAGGAGGGTTATTTGAGAGCACAGCACTTAAATCACCAGCCGGCCTGAGTTCCTTTTTGATGTGCAATACTAAAGGAAGTTTGAGCTTTATAGGTTTTGTGACTGAGAAGGGACTGGTTTAGAGGGCTCAGGACCAAGAGAACCACTGAGGGAGGCCATCAAACTAGTTTGACATCAGAAGCAACCATCAAGACTAGTGTGAAACTTACTATTTTTATCTTAGAGTATGCAGGTGGTTTTATCTAAACTAAAATTACTTTAATCTCTTTACGGGAACTTAAAGGGATAGGTCACCCAAAAATGAAAATCTGTTTAACACATCTGATTGATCAATCTTATCTGATCGCCATCAAGTTAGGATTCATTGACACATATTCAAAATACTCAGAAAGCTCCTGTTGATGCAATTGCTATATGATAAGACATTATCAGTTTTGATTCACTAACTTCAAGTCAACATGAAATAGCATTCGTAAACCCATTTTACTTTACAAAAAATTATAATGTATGGGGGACTACTCTCCTCCTAAAACTGCAGTTTAAAGTCGCTATGTAGTGGAAGCGGCAACAGATCTTTTCTTCCATATTGTGAACATCTGAGTAAATGAATGTGAGCTTGCAGTCGATTGTGGAGTGGTGGGTTTAAGCTGACTAAATGACTGAAAAAGTCCAACATACAAAAAAATGAAAAAAAAAAAAAAAATGCACATACTTTGATGAATCGACAATAAGATCAATAGGGCTGCCCCCTAATAGTCGACTACACGTTAGTCGATGAGAAGAGGCATATTCGACCAAATTTTAATTAGTTGGTTAGTTGCAGAAAAAACACCTCCACAGGAAGTGACAAAGTCACACAGTCCATGACGGACAGATCATTAACACAGCTGGTCCATGTAGTAATTACGCTTACTTTCGTTTTCAAAAACAGCGTATCTCTTCAGGGAAAACCAATACAGGAAAACATTTGCCTAGAGAAACTCCTAGTGGACATTATATAGAACACATAGGGAAAAAACCTACAAACCCAATTCCAAAAAAGTTGGGACACTGTACAAATTGTGAATAAAAAAGGAATGCAATGATGTGGAAGTTCAAATTTCAATATTTTATTCAGAATACAACATGGATGACATATCAAATGTTTAAACTGAGAAAATGTATCATTTTAAGGGGAAAAATAAGTTGACTTTAAATTTCATGGCATCAACACACTTAAAAAAAAGTTGGGACAAGGCCATGTTTACCACTGTGTGGCATCCCCTCTTCTTTTTATAACAGTCTGCAAACGTCTGGGGACTGAGGAGACAAGTTGCTCAAGTTTAGGAATAGGAATATTGTCCCATTCTTGTCTAATACAGGCTTCTAGTTGCTCAACTGACTTAGGTCTTCTTTGTCGCATCTTCCTCTTTATGATGCGCCAAATGTTTTCTATGGGTGAAAGATCTGGACTGCAGGCTGGCCATTTCAGTACTCGGATCCTTCTTCTACGCAGCCATGATGTTGTAATTGATGCAGTATGTGGTCTGGCATTGTCATGTTGGAAAATGCAAGGTCTTCCCTGAAAGAGACGACGTCTGGATGGGAGCATATGTTGTTCTAGAACTTGGATATACCTTTCAGCATTGATGGTGCCTTTCCAGATGTGTAAGCTACCCATGCCACACGCACTCATGCAACCCCATACCATCAGAGATGCAGGCTTCTGAACTGAGCGCTGATAACAACTTGGGTTGTCCTTGTCCTCTTTAGTGTGGATGACATGGCATCCCAGTTTTCCAAAAAGAACTTCAAATTTTGATTCGTCTGACCACAGAACAGTTTTCCACTTTGCCACAGTCCATTTTAAATGAGCCTTGGCCCAGAGAAAACGCCTGCGCTTCTGGATCATGTTTAGATATGGCTTCTTTTTTGACCTATAGAGTTTTAGCCGGCAACGGCGAATGACACGGTGGATTGTGTTCACCGACAATGTTTTCTGGAAGTATTCCTGAGCCCATGTTGTGATTTCCATTACAGTAGCATTCCTGTATGTGATGCAGTGCCGTCTAAGGGCCCGAAGATCACGGGAATCCAGTACGGTTTTCCGGCCTTGACCCTTACGTACAGAGATTGTTCTAGATTCTCTGAATCTTTGGATGATATTATGCACTGTAGATGATGATAACTTCAAACTCTTTGCAATTTTTCTCTGAGAAACTCCTTTCTGATATTGCTCCACTATTTTTCGCCGCAGCATTGGGGGAATTGGTGATCCTCTGCCCATCTTGACTTCTGAGAGACACTGCCACTCTGAGAGGCTCTTTTTATACCCAATCATGTTGCCAATTGACCTAATAAGTTGCAAATTGGTCCTCCAGCTGTTCCTTATATGTACGTTTAACTTTTCTGGCCTCTTATTGCTACCTGTCCCAACTTTTTTGGAATGTGTAGCTCTCATGAAATCCAAAATGAGCCAATATTTGGCATGACATTTCAAAATGTCTCACTTTCAACATTTGATATGTTATCTATATTCTATTGTGAATAAAATATAAGTTTATGAGATTTGTAAATTATTGCATTCCTTTTTTATTCACAATTTGTAGAGTGTCCCAACTTTTTTGGAATCGGGTTTGTACATGAGAAATTGCTTAATACTTGCGCAACAGTTTTAACTAAAATATACACAAAATCGACACAAACGTAACAGAATTATGAGAAAAGTGTTTTCCAACACAATGTAAATATTAGTGTGTTTATAGCATAATTCTTGGTCAGGCACTAATTTGCAGACAAAACAGATCCGAGAGAAATTAAAAAAAAAAAAAGAGAATTAAAAACAAAGGGAAGGAAAGAAAAGTGTGGGAGCGTTTTAGTGAAGTAGTTATCCAGGACCAGTCAAGTATTGTGTATGTGATATGTAACGACTCTGAAACGCTGTATATGATAATAAACTAATAAAGCCTATATCCAGCCTTTGCTTGGGCTGAAAGTATTTAATGACTTAATGATGTTTGAGCTGATCTGCTGATCTCACTAGCGCATATCCAAGTGTTCATGCGGAAATCACTTGCATTTTTTCTGATAACAGCGAAATGAACTTAAAATAGAGTAATGCATCATTCGAATCTGTAAAGGGTCTAATAACACTCCTAATAACAACAAAACTGAAGTTTTTGTAAAATAAAGAAAACAAACAGGATGCGCTTTCTGATGTCTCTGTCTCCGTGAATGTCTTTCTGGAGCGCGTCACAAAAACATACTCACACAGACATATACTTGCCTCACAGAAATATTCTATATGCCTATAGCAAGTTTGGCTACTTTTAAATTAACCAATTTAAATTTAAAAACAAACATTCTCTGATTATGTAATCCTTATGAAATGTCAAATTCATATTTGCAGTCGACAATGACTCAGAAAACACTACTTTACCAACAAATTATTCAGTAAGTCTCCTTGCTGTTTTTTTACGACACAATCATAATCATTACTTTTCCCGGTGCGCTGCAGAAAATGCTTGCGTGCTAATTTATATTTTAAAGTAATACTTAAGTATTTAAATTAATATTATAAACATGCGACTAGTCGACTATTCGCTTAAATTAAAAATCTTTAGTCGGGGGCAGCCCTAAAGATCAATAACATGCATTTACCAAATAGAGAGGGTGAATTTTGACGAGGATGTAAAGAAATCCATCATCATTTCCTATTATTCCCATCATATTTATTACATTTAACTGAATTAAATTGCTACATTAACTACTGGCAAGATTTTAGGTTGCACTACCTTGACTTTTGAACATAACCTTTCCTGCCCACCTGGCCTCACTGACATAAGATTATTTATAAGAAATACTAGATAAATGTCTTTTATGTCTTTAGAGCCAGCAAGGGATTTTTGGGGATTTTTTAGAAAAAATGCTCCTAAAGTTACTGGACATTGTGATTAATGGATAATTAAACTTCACTTAGTGTGTTAAGGACAAAATAGAACCATTAGCAAAACTATTAACTGTCTATTTGTGTTAATTGTGAGGATTTTAGCTGTTTTCTGTGCAAATGAAGAGAGCAAAACACTTTCAGCCACAGTGAGGAAAGCACACAGACAGTCACACATCAAACATACAGCCCGATAAGATCACCAAGCTAAATGCATTTTCACTTTCTCAAATTTACACTCAGGTAACGTGAGAAGTATCATGTCAGTCTCTGTGATCTCAATGATAGTCCAGCTCCACACAGTCATTATTCTTTATTTTTTCTAGTCTACTCTGTAGGTAAAAGCAAACAAATACATTAACTTGTTAATGCAGATTTCTAACTGCAGCTGGTTTGAATATATTCAAATACACCAGGAAGAAAACAGGCATGTGTTCACACAAGCAATAGATCACTAGGGATCTGTAAATGTCACATAAATCATGCACTTCTAAGAGGCATTGACTACAAAACAGGCCTCTGTTTGAGGCACTCTGTTAAACTTTATAAAATCACATGAATGTCTGCCACATGGTGCTTTCTAAATAACAGATATGAACAGAGACGGTATAAAATTACTAAAACTGAATTTGCTATTTGAAAAGCTAAAATTTGTGAGACCATCATCTGTAAAATACATTTTATGTCAACAAATCGTACATACGAAGCATTTTTATATGAAGTTTTTGTTATATCAGCTTTCATCAGCTTTCTGTCATCAGCTTTCAGTTATAATCTGACAATTTAGCTCACTTCCAGGTTTATAAATTCATCTTGAACAAATTCTCAGTCAATCAACCATATAAAAAAGAGCAGATGTTAAAAACCCACAGAGCAGAAGTGAAAAAACCATGACAGAAATATGCAGTGAGAAAATTCAGTATCTAGGAAAGCCAAGGAGTGAGTAGGTCATGCAGTGCGTCATTTCTGAACATCCAGATGAGCTGTATTAAAATGGAAATACAAACTAGACAGAATAGTGGTTAAAAAAATGAGGACATACTGTAAATACACCAAAATATTCTGATAAACAGAGTATCAAGTATTTAAATATCATTCTAATTTAACACATTCAAGACAAATCATGTAAATATTATTCTGTTAAGTCACATTAACATACTTTGTTGTTAAAGAAATTAAAAATGAGACATTAAATTGCATCTTCTCGGAAATGGACAGGTTGTGAAGACCAGTAGAAAAAATTAGTCCTGGTAGAGTTTTTTTTTTTTTTTTTAAATCAACAAAAACAAGTCAAAAACTACAATGAAGGTAATTAAACTTGTACTAGGAACCTCTCTGGACCTCATAATTTTATATTTGCAACTACAAGAGCATGTTTCCATAACTATAGCCTGCACTCACCTCTTTGGCTCTCTGAACTGCATCACTTGCAGGATTCCTGATTTGCGGTGAAGACTTGGTGTTTATCTTGTCGTACAGCTGAAAAAGTGAAAAAGGACAGAACAATCATCACAAGACTCCTTGGCTTTATTAAAAAACTAAAACATCAGCATGCATGGAAGGAATCAAGATCTTTTAAAAAAAATTCTTGTTCAAGAACTATACAGTTCTCAAAAGTGAACATTATAATCAATGTTTAATAAAGCAAATTTTGATTTGGGTATTATGTGATATTTTGCTTTTTGAGTAGAGGAGAAACAATAAGAGGTTAAACCCTCACAAACAATAACATTTCACTGGCATTTGTTTAGGGCCTGCAAAGTGACATCACATCTGAACAACTCTATTGCATGTTACAGACTACAGTTTTTCCTGCAAAATGTTAAACATAAAAAAATGATGTATAATTAAATACTTTTTTTTTTTTTTTTTTTTTTTAATTATTCCAGTGATGGAGAGTGCTATTTAATACAATTCAGTCTGTTACTAATCCATCTAGTAATGTTCTGCAGCATGTGACAAAGTCAACCTGTGATGATTTTCTCCATTATTTTGTTGACAAAGTAGCCTCTGTTAAACAGTGCATTAACAATATGTCTAACAGTTTTGACTTGTGCTCTTTTTCTGTACTCTCTGCGTTTAATGTGTTTGAGCCAGTGTCACTGTCTCTCCTCGCTGAGGTGGTCCAGGGGTTGAGACCGACTAACTGTCCTATGGACATTATTCCTTCCAAGGTGCTTAAACAGGTTTTTAACACAGTGGGGCCATGTCTCCTCTCGTTCATAAACAGCTCAGGTTCTGTACCAACTGCATTCAAGCACGCTGTGGTCAGGCCTCTTCTAAAAAAAAACCCAACCTTGATCCTGCTGTCCTGTCAAATTTTAGACCTGTGTCCCTTTTGCCTTTCCTGTCCAAGGTCTTGGAAAAAAGTGTCTTTATTCAGTTAAATTCTTTTCTGGAAAACAATCAAATCTTTGAAAAATTCTAGTCTGGTTTCAGAACATGACACAGCACTGAATCCGCTCTGCTGAAAGTACAGAACGATATTCTCTTGTCCCTTGATGCGAAAAAGCCTGTGCTGCTGGTAATGTTGGACCTTACTGCAGCGTTCGACACCGTGGACCATTCAGTCCTTCTGAGACGTTTGGCTCAACAGGTTGGCCTTCAGGGAACTGTGCTGCAGTGGTTTAGGTCATATTTAACAGATAGGACATTCTCTGTTATGATTGATGACCTTTCCTCCTCTTCAGCTCCTATGACCTCTGGTGTGCCACAGGGATCCATTTTGGGCCCTGTTCTATTCTCTTTGTATATGCTGCCTTTAGGTTCAGTTATTTCAAATCATAATGTGTCCTTCCATCTGTATGCAGATGATTTACAAATCTATCTGCCGGTTGTCCCCAGTTCTTCTGACAGTCTTGAATCCATAAACAGATGTTTAGATGACATCAAAATTGTGGCTGTCTCAGAACTTTCTCTGTTTGAATGAGGACAAAACAGAATGTATTGTTTTTGGCACATCCGACCTGCCCTGCGTCTCAGCTCCTGGTCTTGTTGCGTTGACCCCCCATTTTAATCACGTTGTGAAAAATTTGGGGGTTAAATTAGACAGCAGTCTAAAATTTGATAAGCAAATTGATTCTGTGGTCAGGGCAAGCTTCTTTCAGCTCCGCCTCCTAGCAAAGGTTAAACCCTTCTTGAGCCGTTGTGACCTGGAGAAAGCTATCCATGCTTTTGTTAGTTCCCGCATAGACTACTGTAATGCGCTCTATGTGGGAGTTAACCAAGCTGGTCTTCATCGTTTGCAGCTTGTGCAAAATGCTGCGGCCCGCCTGCTCACTAACAGTCGGAAACACGAGCACATCACACCTGTCTTATGCTCCCTGCACTGGCTTCCTGTCCAGTTCAGAATTCATTTTAAAATTTTGACATTTGTTTTTAATGTAGTCAATGGCCTTGCACCTTCCTATTTGTGTGAGATTTTGAGCCCTCACCGACCCAGCAGAGCTCTACGATCTGCTGGGCAACATCTGCTGGAGGTCCCCCGGTCCCGGTGCAAACAGTGGGGCGATCGTTCTTTTGCAGTGGCCGGTCCAAAACTTTGGAACTCTCTGCCCATTGACTTACGTTCCATCACTGACCTGCCTTTGTTCAAAGCCAAACTTAAAACCCACTTATTTAGAATGGCTTTTAACAATTAGTGGCCTTGTGACACTTCTTTTTATTTTAATGTTGTAATGTGCTTTGCTGACCTATTTGTACTATTATTTGTTATTATCATTATTATTTATTTATTTATTTTTTGTTAATGTACAGCACTTTGGTCAGCTTTGGTTGTTGGAAGGTGCTATAGAAATAAAATTTGATTGATTGATTGATTGATTGATGAACAGCCGTAATTGCATTTACAGATGTTTTCCATGTCTACTGGTCATGTTTTACTGGTCCATTCTTCTGCGCATCTGAGTCAGCTGCATTATGCTCTGAGTTATTTGCATTTAAATTTTCTTGTGCGTCAATGTGATTGTTCAGTGGCTCACCTCAAATGCTAACCCTCACGGGACAAGCCATCTCACGGGCAAGGTCACACCTCTGTTACATCCTGTTAGTGCACTGTTGTGCACAGGATATAAGTTCTTTATCTATATTTATCTACATTTCACAACTTCACACAAACAGTTTCAGTAGAGTTTAAGGGTAGCATTGAGCAAAACGGTGCAACACCTCCAGCAACAATAAATATGAAAATACCCCAGGTTACTCACCACAGCCAAAGAAAAAACAACCAAAACCAAAGTTAAATTCCAGACAAAGTTGGTCCTGATAGGATCTCAACCCCTCTGTCCTCTGTTTCATGAAGGTAGAGTTACACTCAGAGCTTGAATGGAGAGAATGGCAAAGTCTGGAGCAGCTCTTCTGAAACACAGATACTGCTGGAGCCGCAAGTAAAAAAGCATGGAGGCTGACAATAGGTGCTATTGTTTCCCTCCCTATTCAGGGTAGGAGTTGAGTTCTCAATGGGACAACATGCATTCAAAGCCTCCTGGTGATAATCTTACGCACAGAGCACTGGCATAAGGGGCGTGCCGTCCTCTCTGCTTTCCTCTGGCCTGTGGCTATGGAGACAGGCCCTATCATCCACGCTGGTTTGTACCGAGCTCTATAGAGGCCTTGGTACACAGATGCACACACAAACATAGAGACTGTGAAGAGAGTCCACAGCTGCACTTATTCACACACACAAAAATGTGCATAATGCCATAATACTAAAAGACAAGTGTGCGTGTGTGTGCCGAGGCCATACAGTGTGTATGCTTTCACAAGACGCAATGAATGAACAAAGAACAATGCATGAACAAAGTCCATTAAGTTCTCAAATAAACAAAAAAGTCAACACTAAACATTTTTGTGGAAAGCTGAATGGGAAATTCTGAAATTGGTGTACTAACAATCACTGTGGTAGCCAGAAAAGAAACAACAAGTTAGTTCTGGCCAATTATTTCTATACAGATTGATATCTGTAGCATTTGTTTGGGTGGCGAAAGGGTAATGATCAAGATTGTAGGCTGTTAGCAGCCCACTGCGGAAGTCACCAAGATCAAAATGAACTACTACTTGTGTGCAACTACCCACAAATTGCTTGTAAGGGTCTGTGCCAGCAATGAGTATATTGTAAGATGATTTGGCTAAAAACTGTCTGCCAAACATCAAGAAACCAGATCTAACCTGCTTAGGAAGGTTATTGCATAGCCAAACTTACTATGGCTAATAGTTAAAATCAGATGTGTTAAATGCTATAAGTGAATTTAGGCATCACAACATCAGTATGAGAAATGGATAATCATTTTGAGATTCACACTGAACAGTTTTATTAAATTATTTAATGTTTTCGAATATTAACCTTATTTGATCATTAAATGAAGGCAAAAGCAATATAAACGTTAAAAAAAAAAAAAAAAAAAAAGAAAGAAAAAAAATTTAGCAAACAATCTAGCACCCTGCGCAAAGCCAGTTAATCAGACTGGAACTGCAATCTCAGTGAACTCTTGCCATTTTTATGTGCAATATGCATCAGAAGGTCTGTGAATGATCCGAGGCTGAGACTAGGATCCTAACGTGACATTTACTTCAAAGTTCAAAGCAAGTTAATCACACCAAGATATAACAGCATCTTGACTCATCCGTTTCTGTTGTATAAAGAAGGGTGTTTTATGGGGTGTGTATATATGTGATTGCCTGTATAGTGCAGTCTCTTACATCAAGCAATGTGTGGAGGTGTTGGTCCTGGAAGACGCTGTGTAGAAAGTCCAGGTCTTTCTCACTGCAGTCCGTCAGTGCATGGATCTCCTCCAAACTATCCAGCACTTGTGACACAGCCCCTTTACATGTACACACAAACACAAGCGAGCAAACACCATGACTTTCAGATACCCAGGAAATGCATGAACTTGATTTGAAAGAAGCAGTCATTCACTTGTACTTCGTAAAGGTACAGACAGTGACACCTACTTTCTGCCGCTAGTAGTCCTGCAGGTTGGCCAGCATAGAAACAAGCAACAAGCATTACTTTAACAATACAGAGATAGATTGTCATGTGATTAGAGATAGGATTCACCAACACTCTCAAGTGCACACATAAAACTATCAATTTGTGAATAACTATTTAAATGCACTTTCAAATGAAATTCCTAGTATATCTCTATGTTAAGTGAAAAAAGGATGTAACCACAATTGGTAAGAGAAATAAACAGGAAACTAGGCTGTAAACCAAATTATTTGTGGTCAGTGTTTGGAGAGTGTGAAATTTACACTGTGAGGTCTTTAAGACATTTAAACACTTTGGTCCCATTCTAATGGTTTTGAAAGTGCTTTATAAATAAAAGTTGAAAAAAGTAAAAGAAAAAAAAAGAAAAAAGCAAAAGAAAAAAAAGAGACATGTTTCTGAGACAACTGTTTAAAAACAGATTAAGAAAATTTGAGAGGTGCTTGCCTATGCAAAACTCACTGACATGATAGGGTGTTGCTAAGCAGTTTCTAGGGCTATTTGCTTAATGGCTCAAGTCAAAAGAGCCCATCCTAAATCTTCATGACATTTTTATCCCTCAACGTAACTATGGGATTTTTTTTAATCTATTTTATTGTCTGAAAGGCAAAAATTGTAAGTTTGTTCACTTACAAAAGAAGCACTTCTTCTCAACAGGCAATGGGATTTGAGGAATAATTCATGCCTGTAGCAGGATAGCTTACTGAGACATAGAGATTTGTTCAAATCCCTAAATTGTGCACAATAATGACTGTGATGCTTGTCTTAGCAAGTTATTAACAAGCTTAACTTCTTTCTCTCTGTCATGCAGATAACATCAAAGTAACCAAAACGCTGCGATGAAAGACTACAAGACTGATAATTCAGCACAAAAAACATCAATTTAGGAAGTAGGTGGGAGCTGATGTTGCATCTCTGCTGGTTGCTGTAGTACCTGATGAAGTAGGGTCCTCAGAGTAGTCAGGCAGTTCTTCAGGTGGGTCGCCATAGAAAGAGTTGAACTTGTGACTTGAGACTGCGGCGAGCACTGCACCCTGTCAAGCCGTACAAATATTGATTAGCTCTGCATATTTGGCAACAACCGAATTTAGCTGACATTTGCCTCTAAACATGTATTTCCGTCCTTTGTACTTTCACAGTGCATTGCACATAGTGCAGTGTGGCTGCCCTAATTACTATTTATTTGTGGTCTTTATATTACACTGCAGAACATGCACATGAATCATGCACAAGAGCAGATGCTAAATATGCAGAGACTCTAAAGTGCAGATATCTCACTTTTAGTTTCCTCCTGGCATTGAACTTCCTCAGCTGCTCGACTGTTTCAGGAAGGTGGATTTTGTATGCATAGCGGTCTCTCTCCTAACAGGAAACACAAATACTTCAAATGGTGCTTATTCATCTCTTTAAAGAATGACAACTTAAGTCCATAAATTATTGCAGAAACATATGTCAATCTACATGAACACAAATACCAAAAAAAACAAAAAAAAAAAACACAAAAAAAACAATACAATACAATAAAGCATATTAAGAAAACATAAAAGCTGAAAAATAATATATAATTAGTGTATATATAATGTGTACAGTTTGTATGGTTTTAATATTATTAATTATAACAACAACAACAAATATAATAATACTAATAATAAAACTAAGCAATATCAGTAAGCAGATATTTCTTGAGTGATGTTGATACCTTGAGCCAGGGGTGGTTGAGAGCTTCATAAACTGTGATCCTTTCGGCAGGGTCCAGCATCAGCATACGACGCACCAGGTCTTTGGCACTCTCTGAAATGTGGCCCCACTGCCGCGGATTCATCTGCAAAGAAAACGCATAGATAAATGGACAAACCCAGATCCTCTGATACCACTTTTCCTCCAAAATGGTGATGGTGCCAGAATCAATGTTCAGAATCTGCCAACATTTCCACTGACAATGATGACACTTGGTACTAATTACTTAAATTTCAGTCTGTTTTTCACACAAAGCTTATCAGAAGACTTGGAATATTGGTTCAGTAAATACTTAAATACTTAAACTGTAACCCTGCTTCTCTGACCGAATTAGAGAACCTGGAACCAACAGTAGTTGTGGGTAAACTTTATGTGGTTAGAATATAATCTGATTTTAGTGGTTTCTGGTTAGAGACCAGTAGGTTAGTGAAGGGGTCAGTGGGAAGCCAATTTTTCGAGCCCTGAAATGTCTTTATTCAGTTTAGATGCATGGAAATAGCCATATTGGGCACTGGCTCCTGCACATTGGTGGAAAAGGGACAGACCCGGGACAGAACAAAATGCTGAACCACTGGTTTTTGGAAATGATTTACATGTAAAAAGTAACTGACTTAAGGTTTCTTATCTCATAATCTAAGCCTTTAAACACCCTCAGCATATGTTTCCGCTTTTATTAGCCTGACTTCAGCCCCTTTTGAAGGCCTTAAAGATATTTACAGAATGTCCTGTTTCATCTTGACGGACTAGGCTATTAAACTACTACCTTGTATTTTCCTTTAATGATTGCTTCAAACAGGCGCTCTTTAGTGCCATAGAAGGGCAGGCAGCCACTCAGCAGGATGAAGAGAATGACACCACAGCCCCAAACATCCACAGGTTTCCCATAGGGTTCTCTTTTCACCACCTCAGGGGCCATGAAGTGCGGAGTGCCCACCCGGCCTGCGGCACAGACAACATGTCACGTGTGAGCATCCATTCAAATACATACAAAAGAGCTGTCACTGATACAAGATTTAAACAATCAAGCACAATCATGCATACATAGTCACTCACAAACAGCATTAGTGACACAGAGCTCATGAATCAGGACAAAATCATTGCCTGAATGATTTGAAATTCAAGACCCAAATTATGAAGTGACACTGAGTGAAAGTTATTATGTCCTAAATGGTTTTGTATAATAAAATAAGGAACAAAATGCATAATTACTCTTCGTGATACAAGTGAAAGCTTCATATTCTGAAGAGTTTCAGTTCTTCAAGCCAATATAATGAAAAGAGGATGTTATTTTCTTATGTAGTTTGTGCTTCATTTAATTTCAATTATATGCTTTTACTACATATGAATAATGTTGACCAGAAGAAAGCCCCTAGTTTGCAGTGCAGGTAAAGTACACAGGAAATGTCCATGTGTTATACAAGTTTAAACAGGGTTTTTTCCAAGTACCTCCAGCCACTAATCCGGACTCTCCCAGCTGTATAGCCACACCGAAGCCACCCAGTTTCACTGGAGCAGAGTTCTCCTTTGATGCCAGCAACACACAATGAGGCTGCAATGAAAAAGAAAGAAAAGACAAAAAAAGATAGTTACTCTGTTGTACAGACCACACTGGAATTGACATTAAAAGTCAAGGGAAGTGAAAAAAAGAAAGAAAGAAAAGAAAACATTGTGATTAATTAAACATATGTGATTCTGAGTGATTTCTAAAAGTTCAGTTCAACAAACAACGAAGAAAGACCACCTTGATTTATTTGAACAAAGTCCAGACAGAATATTTAACAAAAGTATAGTTGTTTGAATTTTTTAATTGTTTGTTTCTTGTGGATTTATTCTACCAATTTCAGAAAATACAGGTTTGATAAAACACCTATATCTGTAAAATGGAATGTACTGTTTTGTCAATTTGAAGGGAAAAAAATGAAAATAATAAAAAAGTATTGTTTGTAGTCTTTGTATGTGAAATTTTCATCAAAGCTCAACAAGTGGAATATCACCCAAAAATAAGATAATATAATCACGATTAAATATTTTAAAATGATTTAATATTGTTTCAACTGTTCAGCATATATCTGATCTGGTGATCACAAGAGCTGAAGTGGAGTTGAATTATGGTTTCGAGACACGCTCTTCCCCTTTAAAAGCACTCACACACTTACTGATTGGTGCACAGCTGTGCTTTGCGGCAAGAGTTTACTGATAAACTAAAAAAGGAAGAGCTCATAAAAAAGGAAGTTGGTAAAGACAGTTCTGAAGAGAGATTAGACAGAGACATTCAACAGGAAATGCAACAATTTTTCTGATGGACAAAATTAACAAGGCAAGTTGCTCTCCAGACATTTAGCTCAATGCAAACTTAAAAATGTCTTTAGTTAGTATTATAATGACATCTGCTTCTCTTTCTAAGGTTTGACGTATGCACATGCAATGATGAATAACTGCCAGATGGACAACACCAGCTTGCAGGTTCCACTGGCTGTTTTGTACGCACTCTTCTTTCTGTTCGGGTTGGCTGGGAACCTGCTGGCTCTTTGGGTGTTTCTGCGAGTACATCCAAAGAAAAACTCTGTTCGCATTTTCCTCATTAACTTGGCTCTGGCTGACTTACTTCTTGTGATCTGCCTGCCCTTCCGAGTGGTGTACCACTCCAACCATGACCGGTGGGTGCTGCCATCATTAATATGCAGGATAGTGGGTAACATCTTTTACATGAACATGTACATTAGTATAGTCTTACTGGGTTTCATAAGTGTAGACCGTTACTTGAAGTTTCAGAGGGCATCCTGTAGGCGGTTGTTTCTGCAGAGCCGGTGGAGTGTGCTTCTCTGCTGTGTCATCTGGACTGCATCATTTGCTGCAGTTTTGGCATTTATTGTCAAGAATCCAGAGACTGGTGAACCCCAACAGTGCTTCCAGTACAAAAAACTGAATGAATTCAAATGGAAAGCCTATTTCAACTTTGCCATTGTGGGTATGTTTTGGGTGGTCTATGGTGCATTGGTAATCTCATACGGAAGGATCGGAATGAAGCTCCTTACAGCCTCCAGAAAGAAACCAGATTTCCCAAATGCAGCCAAGTACAACAAAACAGCATGGAAATCCTTTTTTGTACTCTTCCTCTTCACAATATGTTTTGTGCCCTACCACTCTGTGAGGATTTTCTATATCATGTCACAGATGGCAAATGACACCTCCTGCGATTGGATAAATGTGTTGGATAAAACCAACGAAGTAGTTCTGATACTATCTGCCTTTAATAGCTGTCTGGATCCAGTCATGTACTTTTTGTTGTGTAGTTCTATTCGCAAAGTGATGCTGAAGATCATCTGTAATGGCTTCTGTCAGCAAACCACCAGAGGACTGATAAGTTCTAGTGAGACTCCACAAGAACAGCAAAAAATCAGTGCAGTTATGCCTATGATAGACAGTCAGGACGTCAAAACATCAAAAACAAAAAAGACGGATAATGTGGTCCAATGAGAGTTCATTAAACATATAAACCATGTCCAAAGGCACAGCAAAGTTAAAGGAAATATAGTTTTATGAGTATATATGTGGATTACCTTTTATTAATCTTCAAAAACACTACTGTTTTTTTTAATAAAAAGTGTTTTAATGTATTCTACAAAAACAGATAAAACATAGTTAACATAGTAACACTTTACAACAATGTTCAATACTTTATTTATTGGGCCATGAACTAAAAATGAAAAAAAAATTTATAGCATGTATTAATCTAGGCTAATTAAATAATTAATGTAATAAATTATTGTAACTAATAGATTGAAAATTAATTTTTAAGAAAAACTATTGTTCATTGTTAATTCATTTTTGTTCATTATACATGAACTAATTTTAATTTATGCAGCTTGAAATGTTAAAAAATGTATTAGTATTAGGGCCATCGATTTAATGCGTTAATTTAATTAAATGTGGGAAAATAACGCAAATGAAAAGATTTAACGCATTTAACCCACCTGCCACCGAGTGCAATATCACACGAGTGCTGTTTTTGTCCCGAATAGAATGAGTGCAAATGTGAAATTGATTTTATTCAATGGTTTAATAAATAAGAAGTTAAAATTGTGTTATATTTTAGACACAATATTGTCTGTTTTTGCTTAATTTTGTCAAGGAAAATATTACCAATACAACCAGAGCAGAACTGTTGTGCTTCTTCGAGCAACACACAGCGGTGTTTCGTTTCTGAATTAATCCACGTTTGAGCGAATCAATCAGGCGAACTAATGATTCAATGGCCCATTCATAAAGAGAGCCATTTAGTTCATTCCTAAATGTTGGCCTGTAATGTTCTGTGGATATTTTGAATGCAAATTAAAAAAAAGGAAAAAAAGAAAAGATTGAGATGCAAAAAAAAAAAAAATAAATAAATAATAAAAAATTAATCAGCTGTTTGAATGAATCGAATGAATGAACCAATGACTCAATGACGTAATCATTTACACATTTACTGCCACCTACTGGCAGTTTTAGTTTCTTATTTAGAGCATCACTTTATTAAAAAAAATATAATTTCATATTTTGGGGAAAGTTTGCCCAAAAATGAAAATTCTGTTTATTTACATTTACTCACCCTCACGTTGTTTCAAACCTGTATGACTGACTTTCTTTTGTGAATGTTGGTAACCAAACTGTCTTGGTCTGTAAATAGATCTTAAAGGTGCAGTGTGTAAATTTTAGGAGGATCTACTGACACAACTATGATTTCAGTGGTGTATAAAGACCTTACATAATGAACCGTTATGTTTTTATTACCTTAGAATGAACCATTTCTATCTGCATACACAGCGGGTCCCCTTAACATGTTAAGTCGCCATTTTGCGCCGGCATGTTTCTACAGTAGCCCTAAACGGACAAACTGCTCTACAGAGTGCGTTTTGTCACTATGTTGTTGTTGTTGTTCTTCTTCGTTGGTGTTTTTAGAGGCAGCTTGCATCGGCACTACGTTGAATATGCACAAAGTAGTAGTAGTAGTCATCTAGTTTATTAGAAGCAGAGACCGTTCTTTGTTAGAAATAAGAAGAAACCTAATGCTTGACTGGCTACTCTGCTGTCTCAGACAATGACATCTTTGTCTTGTGTCGGCCACCGTAGCTTCTATATATGTGCATCGAAAGGGAGGGGTGAGTGGTGGACTGAGCAATTCTCAACCTCACCGCTAAATGCCGCTAAAATGTACACACTGCACCTTTAATACCAATTTAGATGCAGCTTCTGAAAAAAATAATGGCTGTTGTAGCATAAAAGTTTGTGCAACAAGTTGTGTAATAGATTGTATCAAATAAAATATTTCTTTCTAAAGCTACTTTTTGTAATGTCTATTTGATGCGTTTCTCATTTAACACAATAAAGACTATCTTTTGGGGGTAGTTTCTCAGCCAAATTTGATGTGTGATTAATTTGTGATCAATTAATCGGCACATTGTGTAATTAATTAGATTAAAATCACCTGACAGCCCTAATTAGTATATATAAAAATGAAAATTAACCTAGGTTATTGAATGATGTACAAGTATTGTTTATTGTTAGTTCATGATACCTATCGTAAAGTGTTAGGTAATATTAATCCACTTAACTTAAGGTGTTTCTAATTGTGTTTGCATTGCTTCTATTTGAGTATAACAAATAAAATAAGCATACAATTCAATGATTTAGATGATTTAATTTAATGATGTTATGTTTTATAATTTCAAGACTTTTAACAGGTGTCTATAAGCAGTGGGCTCTAAAATTCCTCACGTGAATACATGCTAGTTTCTGCCCTTTTCTATGAACAAATACATATTTTATGTACTGTAATAACAGCTGGGATCATTTGTTCTATGATAACTGCATCCACTGTGTATAGTGTGTTAAGACAGGCGAAACCTAATAGCCTTGTACAAGAATAGTATATATATATATATATATATATATATATATATATAGAGAGAGAGAGAGAGAGAGAGAGATAGATAGATAGATAGATAGATAGTAAAATGATACAATGTCCTATATAATATATATTATACCATATCAACATTCAACAGGAGTTAACAGGCAGAAAGAGGAGCAGGGAACTTTGGGTGCCCCCTAGTGGTAAAACACCTTCTCATTCTTGTGAGAAGAGCACAATAAGGAAGGGAGGGAAGGACTTCACATAAAGGTGTCTTCATATGTGCTGAAAAAAGGTGATCATTAAAAAGAGATTATTCACTGTGAACAGAAAAAGACTGAAATGCTTGCACAAAAGGAGGTTGAACAGCTGGCTGGAGGTTGAACAGCTGGCTGTCTGGTGCAGTCTCAACAACCTGGAGCTCAACACGCTCAAGACAGTGGAGATGATCGTGGACTTCAGGAGAAACCCCCCTGCTCTCCCCCCACTCACCATCATGAACAGCACTGTGACTGCAGTGGAGTCATTCAGATTCCTGGGCACCACAATCTCCCAGGACCTGAAGTGGGACAACCACATTGAGTCCATTGTGAAAAAGGCCCAGCAGAGGTTGTACTTCCTTCGCCAGCTGAGGAAGTTCAACCTACCACAGGAGCTGCTGAAACAGTTCTACTCTGCCATCATTGAATCCATCCTCTGCACTTCTATATCTGTCTGGTTCAGCTCAGCTACCAAATCTGACCTCAGAAGACTACAGAGGGTAGTCCGGTCTGCTGAGCGAATCATTGGTACAACCCTCCCCACTCTCCAAGAACTGTACTTATCCAGAGTGAGAAAAAGGGCAAAGAAAATCACTCTGGACCCCTCACATCCAGCACACTCCCTCTTTGAACTGTTGCCGTCTGGTCGACGCTACAGAGCCCTGAGCACCAGAACGACCAGACACAGGAACAGTTTCTTCCCTCAGGCAATCCATCTCATGAACACTTGACAAACACGGAACACACAACACTATTATACATTATTTACTTAAAACACATACTTATTTATATTTCAAATTTGCACTCATCATAACTGTACATACAAATTGTCTATATTATATATTGTTTTTGCTTTTTTTTTTTTTTTTGCACTTTGTCTATCTTGTATATTTGTATATTATTCTTATTCTTTTTGTTATCTGTGTCCTGTCTTGTCGCTGTCACTCTGTTGCACTGTGGAGCTTCTGTCACTAAAACAAATTCCTAGTATGTGTAAACATACCTGGCAATAAAGCTCTTTCTGATTCTGATTCTGATTCTGAAAAGATTAATAATTTATGTCACAGTCTTATTACAGTTATATACAGTGCACAGCATAAATGAGTACACCCCCTCTAAACTTCTGAAAGTCAGCAATTACTCAATTACTTAGAAGACATGTTAGGGTTCTTTAGAGATATAATGTTCCAGCAAGTCTGCTTAATCAATTACCAAAGAAGCATGTCAAAATTATTCAGGAAAATAAGATTTTCTTATCAAGGTGATAAAATGTTGTGTAGCAAAAATGAGTACACCCTCCTAAAAGTTAAACGAAATAAAACGAAATAAACATTTTCTGGTGTAAGTTTAAGGCAATGTTTGATCAACAGGTAAGTATGTTGAACCAAAACATTTAAAGAGAAGTAATTTCTTGACAATTAAAAGTGTTATATAGCCCACTGAAGCATTCTCAGACTTAATGCTGACAACAATGGAACCACTTGTGAGAGAACTGTCAGGAGACTTATTTCTTAGCACAAAAGAGGACAGTGGTACAAGAGGATTACCAAATCATTGTTTTAAGTGTGAAAATATAGCAAAAGTAACACAGAACTTCAAAAACAATGGACTTGTGACAAGGCCCCTGAAATAATCAGGCCTTCATTTTAAGCTTTCATTTAGTGATGAGGGATTTTTTTGCTAGACAAAGAGCAGGAGAAATACCAAGCGAGTGTCTCAGAGCCAGCAAAAGCTATGAAAAGAGTGACTTTATCTCATAGAGTAAGATGCAGCCTGCAGAAATGACATGCATGGTTGTTGTTCTCACTGGAACTACCTACTGTAGCCAAAGCACAATAAAGTCAGTTAGCCATTTCCAAAGCCCATATTTACAAAATATAGATTCTGGGAATCAATACTGATGCGGGCAAAGAGAAGATTAATGTTTATGTTTTTAACATTTCAATTATATTTTTATAGAAATAATATATTTTTGAGTGAAGATTGAAAATGAAAATGTTTTTCTTGCCCATGATCAATAATTTAATCAATAATATTATAATCATTTATTGTTTTATGATTTTATGGCAAATGTGCACTGTTTCTTTTATGAAAAAGCCTTTTAAGGGCTTCATTCCTGACTGGTATGTTTTTCTAAGTTTGCTGCACACATACACTCTTTCTGAAAATTTCCTTTGGCATATGTAAATACAAGGGTGTTAAAGTACAGATATTTTTAAGGCTATGTTTGCTAAAGTAAATGTGTGCATGGGCCAAAGAGTACACATTAATAGGTCTTTGTTGTCATAGATGTATCTGATTTCCATGAAAATATGATGTGATACCTTGTTTGTCCTTCTAATCCTGTGTCAGACTGTACTTTGAACTTGCGAAGTGCTGAGACAGTTGTATTTTTTTTGATTCACTTTAATAGCTTTTGTGGTTTAATGATGTCTGGTTTTTGGGTATAAGAAAGACACTTTTTCCTTGTATGTCAGTCACTATTTGATATCTCTCGATGGTGACTCAATTTCTGCTCTTTGCATATCAACGAGATCTCGTCAAACTCTGTTTTTGTTAGGCAAGAACCTTTGACTCAGATTTATAGATTTAGATTTATAGATTTATACTTAAACTTTTGATTAACATTATATTTGGATTGGATTAAGATTACTAAACTTTTATTAAGAATTTACTAAAGTTTGATTAAGATTATTACTAACATTTTACTTTGATAATACTTGTATGTCGAACTTCAATATTTCAGAGATATTGGAAGCTGATAACTGTCTGTATTATTCTGTTATGATATTTGTCATTTATTAAATTCAATTTTTTTTTTTACCATTCACAATTATTATGTTTATCATTTATTTTCTGATTATATCTTGTTAAGCAATAAAAATCAATTTAATCATGTGACCTTGGATCTCCTAATTGCATCAAATACTCTGGTCTCATGAGACCAAATCAATCATTTTGGATCTAACAGCATCCAAAATGTTATGGTGTTGCTAGAGGAGGAGTACAGTGAGAAGTGCCTGGTTCCCACAGTAAAGTTCAGTGGTAGTAAAGCTCTTATATAGGGATGTATGAGTGCTGAAGGTGTGAGGGAGTTGTGCTTTATCAATGCTGTCATGAATTCCCACACCACTGTGTAATTTAATATACAAATTTGAAACAGAAGATGTTACCCTTTCCTCATTCCCTGCATTGTTGGGCATTTTTTCAACATGACAATGAGGATATGCATTCTCCCAAGGTGAAAAACCTTCTGTGGACATGTATTGCACTCAATCTTAACACTCTTGAACACCTGTGGGGGATTCTGTAGAGACGAGTTGAGCAACACTCCCCATTAAAGATCAGGGCATTTAAGGAGCTCATCATCCAGGAGTTAAACAGGACAGATGTGACAATTTGTCGTGAACTTGTACACTCCGTGCCAAGAAGGGTCAGAGCAGTATATTCAAAATTATGGAGGGCATACTAAGTGCTAGAACAGTGGTCGGGAACCTATGGCTCGCGAGCCACTCCTGGCTCTTTGACAAAAATCATGTGGCTCACCTGGTCTCACCCATTACCAACAAATGATCGAATAAAAATTCGACATTACTAGAGATCAGCAATTCCTTTGTTGTAGAGCCTACCGAAGTTCATGAAAAGTTTATAATAATAATATATTTCAGGTTGTATCGGCCAAAGTGCGTCTTAAGCACTGTTTGCGAGTGTCACGACGGCCATCAACAGCAAACCACTTACGTTTCTACCGTAACCTAGAGCTCCTGCTGCGCTCAGATTCAAGTGGCTACGCAGCTTGTTTGTGGTAAAGGCGAAATGAAAGATTTTTTGAACAGCAGCGAAAATTTAAAAGTTTGTAAAATAGTGACTGGACTGAAACATATCCTTTTATTGAAACTGGTGCTCTGCTGTGCCAAGAGACATTTCGAAACAATGCACCGGTTACTTTCTCTTTTGCCGCATAGACCTTTATGTCCTAAAATGTGTCGTCTTTATATCCGTATGATAATCCGCGCAGCCTTCAGTGGGCAGGACTGTTGGCATTATTTATAAAGAAACATGAATGAACGAAAAAGCAAAGAGCGGGACGTGCTTGATATAAAAAAGGAAACTCAAAGCCGTTAAAGATAACTGAATCCGCTTCTGACAGGATGTTTCTGTGCGCGTGCTCCGAGTGGAACACAGACAAGCATAGTAGCCTTGGTCTTCGGTTGCCTAAATGGTCAAATACACACATTGTCAAAATGCCCACATTGGTGAGTATTTACATGAACACTGTTGACGTAAGCATTGTGCGTGTGCACTGTTCTTCACTTACTTACACACACACACACACACACACACACACACACACACACAGTGAAGAACTCTGAAGAGAATTTATGCTCCTCAGGTGGTAAATCAACCTCATAGTGAAAGCACAATTAATTATATATTGCAACTTGTTATTTACATATTTGTGTATTTTAGTTGTATATGGACCTAATAAAGTTACTATTATTAAAATATTATTGAAAAAAGCATGTTTTTTATAATATTAGACAATATTATTTTTACTTTGGCTCTTTTAGAAAAAATCATTAACTAAAAATGAAAAAATGGCTCTTTGGTCAAAAAAGGTTCCTGACCCCTGTGCTAGAATATTACACATTTGTTGAATTAAATCTAGGGTGTACTCATTTCTGCAATCGTTGGAGCAGCACGCGCTGAAGCTGTCAATCAAACAGCACGAGTTTATCAGTGACCGACGTGCAAAACTCCCGTTTTATTCAACGAATCTTTTAGTTATATCGCGTTTGCACTGTTAGTGAAGATGAAAGCATTTGTTAGTGTACAGAAATTGAGTTGCAATGACGAGATCACTGCTTTCATGCGCTCAACATTGTCTGTGATCGGCTACAATGTTCATCTCTGCAACCTTTCATGCCACGATCTAAATATAATGCCATAGATCTAAATGTAATGCAACACTTTTCACGATTAGTTAACCTTAGAGCTGTAATAGTAAAAACGCGCTAAAAGAGAGAGTAATACTTGGATATTTTCATATGCAAAGATGTTAGCCAATCACAGCAGTGGGCGTTTACACTGAAGTCTCACAGCAGACACGCCCCTTAAAACGGAGCGTTCAAATCAGAGGCTAAAATCAGGGTAGGAAAAATGCCTTTTATTTATGAATTATGACAATTTTGGATGTAAAAAGCATACTAACATTATAAGTGCACCCCAGGAAACATTATAAAACACTAAACCAACGCACTTCATGACCCCTTTAATACATTTTAGTTTTGCCATCTTTCCATGAATTGTATTAGTGATCATAAAGAAAATACATCTTTTGTATTTGTTCAGAGGGGGTGTACTCATTTACGCTGTGCACTGTATTTATTAATATTAATGATTTGATTAAAATTATGCTATTATATCACAGATGAAAGAGAAAAAGTTCTTGACTTTTGGTGCAAATGTGCTACACATGATCTGCTTCCAGGATGTGGTTGGAAGAGAACCTAAATAGTTTCTATGTGAAGTGAATTTGAAGAGCACACCCCAACCACAAACAGCTTACACTCGCACAAGATTATGAGTAAAACATTACGAACATGAGTATCGGACAACGACAAGTAAAGGAATAAGCATCATATTTGTGCAAGGTGGCATAGCAATGCATCCCTCAGGAGTCAATGATTCAGACAACAATCAAAGGTACTGTACACTGATTTGCATCATTACTCAATGGAGTGTTAAAACTGCAGTCTCACCAATAATAATCTATCTTTATGTTTCTTCAGCGTATGTTTTGCATATCTGTTGTGGGTTTGTAGGTTAGTTGGTGTATTCCCAACCAATCTTATTTTATTTTTTTTTTTTAAACAAACTCAAGTACACAGCAGGTCAGTAGTTTCAGAATAATTCATTGGGACAACATTTTTAGTTATTGATCACTAAGAGTAAAAAAGTATTCTGTGGCTAAACATGACCATATTACAAGAATGAATCAATATCATTAATTTAAAAAGGAGTCAAACATGACCAAAGTCAAACCTTGTTGTTCAACCATGTGCTACACAGGGAAAGAAAATGGCCTTTTGTTTTACAAGTACTTGTGCTACAGTACATGTACAGTTGTACAGTATGACAATTAACTTAAGTTGTTCAGGTAGATAACATCATCATTGTGGGTACCACAATGTATTAGAAAATGAGGTCAAACTTGAAATGCCTGAATTTTCTTGCATTGATAACGGAGTACCAAAGCAGTAACATCTGCAAACAAGGGTTTCTAGACCTTTTCTTAGAACTCTAAACTTTTTTGCAAAATTTCAACCAACTGGCCACAAGATTACTTTAGTGCAAGACTCCAGCATTAGGGAGCCATTGGCAAAACAAATTTTTTTATTATATATATAGTGCCCTCCGTAAGTATTGGAACAGTAAAGACAAAATTCCTCTGTTAGCTGTGGTGTCAAGACATCTATAAATATGATCAAAAGATTAATATGAGTCAGAAGTACAGAATGTCACATTTTATTATTGACGGTTTCAACACAAAATGTTTTACCAACTAAGAAGTACAGCACTTTTAGAGTTTCATCCCTCTGCCTAATGTGAGTATTGGGATGGTTTAACTTGAAGCAAATGTAAAAGTGTAAAAGCTAATATTTAATTGTAAATCCCTTGCAATCAATCACAGGAGTGAGTCTGTGACCAATAGACATCACCAGACTCTTGGTTTCACACTTCGAAATGCTTTTTTAGGCCTTTAACACAACCATTTTCAACGGTTACTTGTTTTGGGGAGTTTCTGCCTTAGTCTCCTCTTCAGCTGGTGAAATGCTTGTTCAATAGAATTTAAATCTGTAGATTTAGCCAATCTAAGACCCAAAATTTCTTTACCATGATAATCTCCTTGATTGAGTTGGCAGTACTAGTGTTTTGGGTCATTGTCCTGTTGCCATATGAAGCACCTCCCAGTGAGTCTGGTGGCATTTTCTTGAAAACACTGGTAGGCAAGATTCTTTTGTACACTTCTGAATTCATTCTTCTACTGCCATCATTGAATAAGTCACCAATAAAAATGAGTGAGCCTGTTCCAGAGGCAGACATGCATGCCCATGACATGACACTACCTCCACCATGCTTTCCAGATGAGGTTGTATGCCTTGGATAATTTGCAGTTTCTTTTTTTCTCTCCACTCTTTTTGCTTTCCCACTTTGATAAAGGTTCATCTTTGTCTCATCTGTCCATAAAACTCTGTTCTAAAACTCTCTGTGTGCTTTTGCAAATTCTAATTGGCTTTCCTATTTTTGGTATCAGCAATGTTTGATCTTGCTGTGTGTCCTCTGTAATTCTGTTGGTGAAGTCTCCTGCGAACAGCAGATTGAGAGACCATCACCCCAGCTTTCTGGAGGTTGCTGGTGATTTTACTGACAGTTATTTTAGAGTTTTTTTTTTTCATAGTCCTTGTCATTTGTCTATCATCAACTGCTGTTGATCTTGTCAGCTGACCTGGTCGTTGTCAGTTGCTGAAGCTTGTCAGTGGTATCTATCTTTTTCAGGACATTCCAAACTGGACATTCCAAGTCAATCTCCAGATTTAAATCCCATTCAACAAGCATTTCACCAGCTAAAGAGGAGAAGGCCAAAACTCCCCAAAACAAGCAACTGTTGAACATGGCTGCATTAAAGACCTGGAAAAGCATTTCAAAGTGTGAAACCAAGAGTCTGGTGATGTCTATGGGTCACAGACTCTCTCCTGTGATTGCTTGAAAGGGATTTACAATTAAATATTAGCTTTTACACATTTACATTTGCTTCAAGTTAAACCAGGGGTCTCAAACTCAAATTGGCTGGGGGCCGTTGCTGTGATTGACACCTCATAGGAGGGCCATTTTAACATTCAACACAAGAAAGCGCAAAATTTCGGAAAATTTACTTTTCTTTGCATTATTTCTCATTTACTTCAAATTTCATTACTAAAATATTTTTGCCATACTTAACAAAAAATGTAAACAGCAGTGTCTCTATCATTGTTACATACAGTATTAGTTTTAACAGTTAGTGCAAATATTATTCCCTTTCACTTTATTTTAGCTTAAATAACATCAAAATCTTGCACCGAACAACACTGTACTGAACAAATGCAATCCCTGAATACATTTGTACACTATTCTATTTCTTGCCAGACACCTGGTAGCGCTTCATGCTCACAGAGCTGAGCCACATTTGTCCAAGATGCCGTTTGAGCATCGGTAACGTTTATTGGTAGCATCGGACGTGTTTCGGTGGTTTAATAAATTATATAATAAATTAATAATAATTAATAATAAATTATAAATCGACTTGCGCGAGTGCTTTTACTATATTTTAGGCAAGCGCGCTCATAATAGAAGCGACGCGACGCGCATGCGGTGTATGGAAGGCCAAAAGGGCTAAAAACACGTGAATTTTAACACGTCAACAACACCTTAAATAAGTGTATTTCTTGCGTATTTAATGTGTATTTCAGGCGTTAGATACGTGCTGTTTGCGCGTGAAAAATCATTTCAAACCATTTCTGTGAGCTTAAGGGGGTGTACCATTCATTTACTAGGATGCCACCATTTAACATGCTAGATCAGCTTATTCAGCCTTTTTATTATGCCTTTTTTGTATAACCTATAGAAATAATACATTGAAATTGCCGTGAAAAATTTGATTTAATTTTTCCACTTACGCCCTTTTTTTTTTTTTTTTTTAACAACGCCGTTACCCTTACTGACAATAAAATGCGGCATTACTATAAGCTCAGTGAATCCGAGTATGCTCTCTCTCAGCCATAGGACCTGCAAAGTTTTTCCTCTTGTGTGTGTAGGGGTGGGACACATAGGCTAGCTGATGAAGACTGGTGTGTCACTAGAGATGATAGACCAGCAAAGTTTTGTTCTAAAGAAATAGTACAGGTTAGTCATACACAAATACAATTTTAAACTGATAATAATGTACGATGCTCTGTGTGTGTGTCTGTGTCAGAGCATGGGAGCGGAGCGCAAGCTCAAACCAATACCCTTTGTGACATGCTGGATCGAAAATATGTGAAATAAGTTATTTCTAGTCACTAGTAGTAGTTCATTTAAGCCAATAGTTGACTAACCACATTTATATTAATTTAATTTCTTAAATACTGGAGAGAATAAACCATAATAATGAGCGTTTACGTAATATAGGCTATATAGCATTCAAGCATACGCATAAAGCTTGCCATAAAGAACCGGCAAAAGTAATGATTATGAATGTGACAAAAACAGCAAGGAAACATTTTAATTGTTTATTAATAAACTAATGTTTTCTGAATCAGTGTCGGCTGCAAAGATGAAGTTGACATTGCTGACTCTCATCATCTCCGCATAGAGAGAGGTGCATATTTCATTCGGATTAGGCCTACATAATCAGAGAGTAGCCTATTTCTGTTCGTTTTGAATTATTTCGTTTAAAAGTAGACATTTCAAGCTTTCTATAGATATTTTTCTCATGTCTGCGAGGCAGGCAGCCTATACGCTGAGTTTCGGTTAATTTAGCCTATAAGACGCGCTCTATAGTTCACGTGCAAGTGATCGCGCCGGCGCCTCCATGTCATGATTATATTGTCAGCTATATTTGCTTCTTATTTATTAAATCCAGGAAATTGGTTGATAAAACATTGATTAAAATTAAGATACAATTTTTACAAAACGAAATTCACTTTAAAGAAAGGCTTTCTACAAAACAAAACTTAATGAAGTGGTCAAAATCATGTCTGACCCACTCCTTGTCTCCCGATATATAGCGCATCTTATGATGTTTTCTATCTTAGTCATGCAGTTCACTTTTCATAATCAAATAGATTAAATTAAAAAATAGCATTATAATAGGCCTATTTAAACAACAACAAAAAAAGGTATTTGGTTTCATTTTTTAATGGCTACCAACTAGGGATGTTCATTTCGGTTAATTTTCATAACCGACAACCGACACTCGTTAACCGACCATTAACCGTTAACTGATAAGATTTGAATGTTAAATTAGGATTAAATAAAAATAGAATTGACAAGTGTCTGTGACAAACAATACAAACATTTTTCTTTTTCTTTTCTTTTTTTTTTTTTTTTTTTTTTTGCAACAAAACATGAGTATTCACACATTGTCAAATGATCACGGGTCGTAACTTCAGGGTGGAAGTTAAAGAATTAGCGCGCTTTACTACAAGACATGGAGGCGCCGGTGTGATCACTTAAAATAACTCCTATAACTTAAAATACTCCATCAGATAAGAGTAATACATCATAAAACTGTATAAAATAAATAAATAAATACATAAATAAAAGAACAACCTGTAAATATCTACTATTTGTGTAGGCCTATACTCACAATAACAACAAAATGTCGTGCTTTTGTAAAATAAAGCAATCAGGATGCGCTTTCTGACGTCTGTCTCCATGTGAACTTGAGCGCGCCACTATAGGCCTAAATGAGCCGAAACTGAGCATATATTTGCCCCACAAACATAAGAAATATAGCCTATCTATTGAAAGCTCGAAATTTCTAATCTTAAAGAACCAATTCAAATCGAAAACAGATACTCCCCGATTATGTAGTTCTTATGAAAGTTGCATTTCTCTCCAAAGGCGTGTCCTGCGGACATGAGAGCTTTGTCAACTCAAAATTATGCAGAAAATGAGAGTATGGATGTGCATGAATTAATAACAATCTATTTGCTGAAAATGTGACTTTCGTAGAGCACTATATATCACGACCTTATGTCCGCTTTAAAGCATTCTCTGTGACGACATGAATGGCTGTGTGCATTGCCCTTTTTGCCAAGTTAAAAAAAAAAGGCTGATGCAGTAAAAAGTGCTCAAAATGTGGCTTTCGTTAGGGCAGTGCGTCATATTTACAGATTTATGTCCATTTTAACAAATTTAAATCTGTGGCGGCCATGAAATCGTGCTGGAAAATGGGCTCAGTGTGCATTGTCATAATACCACGTTTAATGGTTCATGAAAAAAACAAACAAAAAACAAACAAAAAAAAAAACATTGGCAGTGGCACAGTAAAAATGCTAAAAATTTGGTTTCGTTAGGGCATGCAGGCTTTATATTTATTCCGACTCGACTCATGATCCGCTCTTGCTCACGACATGAAATTTCTCTGTACTTTACTATACGTGTTGGTAGCCATTAAAAAATGAAACCAAATACGTTTTCTTTATGTTTAAATATGCCTATTATAATGTTATTTTTTAATTTAATCTATTTGATTATGAAAAGTGAACTGCATGACTAAGATAGAAAACATCATAAGATGCGCTATATATCGGGAGACAAGGAGTGGGTCAGACATGATTTTGACCACTTCATTAAGTTTTGTTTTGTAGAAAGCCTTTCTTTAAAGTGAATTTCGTTTTGTAAAAATTGTATCTTAATTTTAATCAATGTTTTATCAATCAATTTCCTGGATTTAATAAATAAGAAGCAAATATAGCTGACAATATAATCATGACATGGAGGCGCCGGCGCGATCACTTGCACGTGAACTATAGAGCGCGTCTTATAGGCTAAATGAACCGAAACTCAGCGTATAGGCTGCCTGCCTCGCAGACATGAGAAAAATATCTATAGAAAGCTTGAAATGTCTACTTTTAAACGAAATAATTCAAAACGAACAGAAATAGGCTACTCTCTGATTATGTAGGCCTAATCCGAATGAAATATGCATCTCTCTCTATGCGGAGATGATGAGAGTCAGCAATGTCAACTTCATCTTTGCAGCCGACACTGATTCAGAAAACATTAGTTTATTAATAAACAATTAAAATGTTTCCTTGCTGTTTTTGTCACATTCATAATCATTACTTTTGCCGGTTCTTTATGGCAAGCTTTATGCGTATGCTTGAATGCTATATAGCCTATATTACGTAAACGCTCATTATTATGGTTTATTCTCTCCAGTATTTAAGAAATTAAATTAATATAAATGTGGTTAGTCAACTATTGGCTTAAATGAACTACTACTAGTGACTAGAAATAACTTATTTCACATATTTTCGATCCAGCATGTCACAAAGGGTATTGGTTTGAGCTTGCGCTCCGCTCCCATGCTCTGACACAGACACACACACAGAGCATCGTACATTATTATCAGTTTAAAATTGTATTTGTGTATGACTAACCTGTACTATTTCTTTAGAACAAAACTTTGCTGGTCTATCATCTCTAGTGACACACCAGTCTTCATCAGCTAGCCTATGTGTCCCACCCCTACACACACAAGAGGAAAAACTTTGCAGGTCCTATGGCTGAGAGAGAGCATACTCGGATTCACTGAGCTTATAGTAATGCCGCATTTTATTGTCAGTAAGGGTAATGGCGTTGTAAAAAAAAGTGGAAAAATTAAATCAAATTTTTCATAAAACGGCAATTTAAATTATTTCTATAGGTTATACAAAAAAGACAAAATAAAAAGGCTGAATAAGCTGATGTAGCATGTTAAATGGTGGCATCCTAGTAAATGAATGGTACACCCCCTTAAGCTTACAGAAATGTTTTGACCCAAGTTTTCAGCAGCCAATGACACTGACCCGTTCAAACAGATTTTTAAAGCGTATTTAACATGTATTTCACACGTATTTCACGCATGAAATACACATATTTAAGGCACTGATTTTTCACGCGCAAACAACATGTATTTCACGCGTTAAATATGCTTGAAATACTCGTATTTAACGTGTTGTTGACGTGTTAAAATTCACGTGTTTTGGCCCTTCTGGCCTTCCATTGCGGTGTGGCGCGCTCGTTTTTCCAGGCGCGCCTATGCCGCGGCGAGATGAAAACATCAGAGATTGTATTATTATAGGGAGATGAGAGGGTCTGTATCTCTTACCATTGGAGAAAGCGTAACGGCTAACTTAGTCACGTGCGGCACCTTTCAGCCTATCGTGTAAAGGCCTCTGGTCTCCTTCTCTGCGTACCGCCCATACCACCACAGCCGGAATGCTAGCATTAGCCGTTGCGCTTTTTTGGTTAAAGGTTGCAGGCTTGCCTTCCAGGGGCTTTGAAAACATCTCAAATTTTCAGAATGCTGCAAGCGTACCGCAGGTCATGTGACAAGGACCAACCAATGAGCTTCGGCCTTTTCTTAACATTATCGAAAGTGGCCCGCGGGTCAGCAGTTTGAGACCACTGAGTTAAACCGTCCCAATACTTATGCTCACATTAGGCAGAGGGATAAAACTCTAAAAGTGCTGTACTTCTTAGTAGGTAAAACATTTTGTGTTGAAACAGCCAATAATAAAATGTGACATTCTGTACTCCTGCCTCATATTATTCTTTTAATTAGGGCCTAAGCCACTCAGGCGCAGGGCCCTTTTGTTTTTCTGAGAATTTTTTTTTTCCCCGTCATCCGGGGCTTTTTGGGGGCCTTAACATGCTCAAAAACTCTTGAAAATTAGCACACATATTGGAATCTGCGGCCATTAGGACACCGCAAAGGATGGGACCAGGGCGTGGCAGGGGGGCTCGACAGCGCCCCTTGAATGGTGTCCAAAAACTTGGTCTGTATATCAAACACGCTTGCATGTATTTGTATGAAACTCGGTACACATATAGACCTCATCGGGCCTAACAACTTTCATGCTCTAAGTTTAGGTAAATGCCGACTCAACAGGAAGTCGGCTATTATGGGTTGTTTGAAAAACGCATGCTCTGGAATTTGATATACTCCTCCTAGGCAATTAATCCAATCACCACCAAACTCGGTCAGAATGAAGTCAAGACATTGAGGATGTAAAATTGCGAGCAGATTTTTAATATCTCGAACGGTTTGGCCGTAGCGAGGCAACAAATTTATGGCGAGAAAAGGGAAACAGGAAATGTGTTATAACCTCTGCATACACTGATTGATTTTTATGAAACTTCAGCTGTTTGTTCATTGTAGGAGTCCGATCACATGGATGTGACTATTGTGAGTCAAAGTTATAGCGCCACCAACTGGCAGCAGGAAGTGTGTTACTTTCAAAATGCTTTAAGATCACCCTCTAATTTTTACCCAATTTGCTTCAAACTTCATTAGAATAATGTCAAGACATAACGAATGTAGACCTGTAAAAAGATTTTTAATATTTTTCAAACACTGTTGCCATAGCAACAGATCAATATACAGATCAACTTCAATATTTGTTTTGGATGGGTTTGAGACACTTAGCATGCTTCAAATTGCATGAAACTCGACTCATATGTCAGGATTGTCATCCAGTAGACATGGGCAAAGCCTCAGAAACGGGCAGGAAGGAGGGCCTCTATAGCGCCACCTTTTGAAAAAAGTGGGGGGTTAGTTTAACCTACAGTCACCAAACTCGGTACACATATTCTCATTAAGCCGGACAACTTTCTAATTTACAGTCATTAGCTCTGACCAACAGGAAGTCCTATATTTTGGTTTGAATGTGGATTTGTGTGTGTGTGAATGTGTGGGTCTCTGTCTGTGTCCCTCTCTGTACTTGTTTTGACTATACTTGTGAGAACCAAATGTCCTCACTTATTTTGTGGAATACTTTCACAACCCACTAGTGAAGACATTGACTGGTCCTCACTATTTTAAAAGGCTTATAAATCAGCCAAAATATGTATTTATTTAAATCTAGTGATGGTTACATGTTTCTGTGATGGGTAGGTTTAGGAGTAGGGGTTGGGTTAGGTGATAGAAAATATCATTGACCTGATATAAAATCAGTGGAAGTCTATGCAATGTCTTCACTAAGATAGCAATACAAACCTGTGTATGTGTGTGTGTGTGTGTGTGTGCGTGTGCGTGTTTTTGTGACATATCAGGACACAAATTTGTATAATTACATGGGTATGACATAGGTATTACAAGGAGAGTTTCCTGTGATGGGTAGGTTTAGGTGTAGGGGGATAGAAAATACGGTTTGTACAGTATAAAAACCATTACGCCTATGGAATGTCCCCACAATTCACAAAAACAAACCTGTGTGTGTGTGTGTGTGTGTGTGTGTGTGTGTGTGTGTGTGTGTTTACCCATTTTTTGATGAACTTATAAAAATATTAAACTGCAAATGATAACTTCACACTCATTTGAAATTGAACCATGACATTATATCACTATTTGGACAGGACTACTTTTCAAATGTCATTTGAGTTACAATTATTATTACCAACACCTGTGATTTCATGTTCTGTTTCATACAAGACTTAAATCTTTGTTTTGTTTTGTTTTTACAGAGGAGAGTGTGTGTTTTCTAGACATGGGTGTTATAGAAAGTCAAGTGTTGTGTTTGCAAACATCATGTACAATGCATGTCTTTAAATTAATTATTTATTGATATAATTCAAATTTATTAAAAATCACTATTTAAGTAAATTTCACTTGATTTTATAAAAGTGGCTATTTAAAATAAACTTGCATAAGTAAGCAGAAAAATTTAGACATGTACCTTAGTATTACCTGAGACTGATATTAAAATCGTCTTTGCAGGTTCTGTGATTTGTCTCTATTTATTAATTTTATTTTATTTTTTCATCTTATACCACACATATTTAAATTAAATGAAAGCATGCTTTTGGAGCATAAGACTCTTGCACAAACGATAGTTCAGGGAGGTCAAAAAACACATGAAGAGAAGGGTTAGGATTATACAACATCAGCAATCACAGACATTCGCATTTGACTGGATTACATTTCTCAGAGCACTGTGGAGTTTGAGCAAATAACAGTGTAAAATTTGCTCTGGAATTTGTATAGAGGTTGTCTGAGAAAAAAACAGACATGGCAGATTAGGATGATATTCTGCACTTATTTGGAATTGACCTATGACATTCTATGACATGAAATTCATGTAAATTTAAATGATGTCATGGATGTGGCTGTTGTGGTTTGTGATCATATGGGCACCAGCTGCTGCAGTAAATGTGGTGTATTCAAATGACTTTGACATAGTCCTTTTATGTTTACCCGTTTTAAATGCCTATTGCCCGCTGTGCACAGTTGCCCTGAAGCCACCGGGTTGGCAGTGCCACCGGGCTTGGGCCTGCCATCGCTGCTTGCAGCTATATTCATATTTATAGATGTCTTGATACCACAGCTAACAGAGCAATTTTGTGTTTACTGTTTCAATACTTATGGAGGGCACTATATAAATATATATATATATATATATATATATATGGTTTATATTTGGTGTTGTATTATATACTGTATATATTTGGTTTAAATATGGTAGTGTGTGTGTGTGTGTGTGTGTTTATATATGTATACACACACATTATAGGTCAAAAGTATGGCATCATTAGGATTTTTTAATATTTTTATTAAAACTTTTTTCAGGATTTTTTTAAATGGAAAGCTCGAAACACTTGCATTTATTTGAAATAGAACAGTTTTGTAACATTACTGTAAATGTCTTTACTGATACTTTGATCACTTTAATGCGTCCTTGCTGAATGAAAGTATTTTGTTTTGTTTTTTTACTTACCCCACATTTTTAATGGTAGTGTATCACAGTTTGCACAAAAATATTAAGCAGCACAACTGTTTTCAACATTGATAATAATAAGAAATGTTTCTTGAGCAAGGTTAGGGTAAACCCTAATCCTAACCCTAACCTCATTCTAGACATCAGTAATGGTAGCTGAAAATTCTGCTTTGCCATCAAAGGAATAAATTACATTTTAATATACAGTATATTAAAATAGAAAACAGTTTTTTAAGATGTGATAACATTTTACAATATTACTGTTTTACTGTATTTCTGATCAAATAAATGCAGAAAAATTAAAGAGACTTCTTTAAAAAAACATTAAAAAATTTTAAACTTTTGATTAACAGTGTATTATACCATGGTCTGTCTGAATACTCGATTCTGATTGGCTGGAAGGTGTGCAATAAAACTGTTTAAAGTACAAGTACTCAGTTAAGTCAGTTTAATCACACTTCTATATTAATGCACAGTTCTATATTAATTCTATATTAATGCGCCAGGACCAGCTATAGGACTGTGAAGCTTTGGGGGTGTTGATGGACTCGATCTAACGTTACTCAATCTGTGTTTTACATGTACATGAATTTTTTGTTGTTGTTTAAAAGCAGAGGCTCTGTTCTTTCTTTTGATATATTGCATGTTCAGATATTCATACAACAAAATATTGTGGGGGCCATGAAATTTTTGTGAAAATTACAAAATGGTTAAAAACGGTGGTGGGGTCCTTTGGCGGAAATAAAGCTTCGCTGTTTGGTCCCTCTGCCATAGTTAATCTAGTGTGTAGAGTAGTAACCTCTGTCTCTCTGATAAGCACGGCACTTTAAGCTGGTGCACTGCTAGTGTAACTTTGTTTTCATTTTGTGCAAGTTGCAGCAGTTCCATGCAACAGAAACAATTGCAGTTAATTGTGAAATTGCGGTTAATTGTGAAATCGGTCGGTAAATAGAGAGACGCTGGACAAATGCAAGTAATTCACACACGCATCTCTCTTTATTTCTCTCTCTCTCTCTCTCTCTCTCTCAATAATTAATTCAAATAAATGCAATAATTCATTCATTCAAGTAAATGTAATCATAAGCACTGCTTTATCTGTGTCTGATTTAAAGTGGGCAGAATGCTAGGACCATAACTGACGAAAATAACTGTCATTTTTACCCTTCTAGAGAAATATTGCACTGCAAACAGTAATAGCTTTAAGTTGTCAATGCTGGCAAATGGCCATGGTATAAGTGGGATAATCCACAGCTAGCTAGATTTTTAATGTATATATACACACAGATTGAGTAAAAGGAAAGCTGAGTCGGGTTGCTCATTTCCATCCAGAGATGTTTTCATTTCCTTCTCTCTTTATTTCTGTAGCACATGCGTGATACTTCCTGAAGAAATCCATCAAACCATCTTGCCTTGGCTCTATCTCTGTTTGGCTGCCCTGGGCCTTCCAACCAATGGAATAGTCTTGGTGGATCTTTGGAGATCAGAGAGGACACCCACTGTCATCTTCACTTTGAACTTAATCGTGTCAGACCTGCTGATGTGCAGCAGTTTTTTCTTCAGGATAGCCTACTACAAAGAGAACATCAAATGGCTATCTGGAACTCCAGCCTGCAATGTAGTAGAGCTGATCAATTTTTCTTGCTTCTACATTAACCTCTATTGCAACATGAGCTTCCTTTTGTGGACCAGCATCAATCGCTATGTCACAGTGGTAAAACCAAGCTACGCTTTCTTTCAGATCTTTAAACATACTCGGTCTAGTTGGATCCTCTGCTTTTCTACCTGGTTGGTTGTCACCACAGTCGTCGGCACTAGCATGGGGCTTAAACTGGGCCGACAAATCAATGGGACCTGCTTTGACCAAGTTGTCAACAGTTACATTCTCTATCAAGATCAATTCAAAACTATCCACTGTGTAGGTGTGTCAGCATTCTTCTTCATTTTGGGCTTGATGTTGGTCAGCTATAGCCTGCTGGTCTTCCATCTGCAGAAGGTGAGGGGAGGTAGATTTGGACCCGGAGGAAGTCTAAAGGTTCGCAGGAAGATCCTGGCCTCGGTCATAATGTTTGTACTCTGTTTCCTACCCTACCATGTGCAAAGGATCATCTTATTAAAATCAGAGAATAAAAACTGTCAGGAAGGGTTCAGGATAAAAACAGGCACCATCTTCATTGCAGCTCTCAGCTGTTGCCTGCATCCCATCCTCCAGCTGGTGTTTCGTTTGCGCTGCTGTCGGGCAAATCGCAACACCAGGGCCAAACCCAAACGTGAAACCTCCAAGAGCCTGGAAACACCTCAGATACATACTATACATGTGACTGAAAACATTGAAGAATCGGAGAAAAATAAAACTGAATCAAGCCACGAACTGAAGAAAAATGAAACTGAATTAAGCAAGCAACCAACACAGTTCTGAAAAATTTGGTTTGCAACTTTGCATTTCCTGTGTGATGCATTCGGCAAACTCTGAAACATGCTAACCTCAGGGAGCTGTGTTATCACTTTTCACAACCATTACTATTAGACAGAAAAAAAAACTTATGATCAATTTAAATGGTACAGTGGTACCTCCTCATACTTTTTTACAGTATACATAGTAAAACAGTCCTTGTTGTCTACTGTGGAGCAACCTTCTCTGTATCAGTGACAACTATTATTTAAGTAGGGCTGAAACGATGTTTATATTCTGCTAAGTGCTTTTGCATGCATTAATTTATAGTAATAAATATTGTAGACACACTATATATACTTTGCATGGTCAAAATGCATCCATAAAATAAATAAATATAAGTATCAATGGGATTTTAACACTTGTTTTGAATAGTCCTTCAACTGCAATGTGTCTATTCAACCTCAAGGGGTCGTGAGGAGACCATTAACCCTGTAAGGCTCACTGTTGTAATATTACAACATCAGTTTAAGCTCTACTAGTTTTATTTCTCTTTAAGACCACCATTTACACAACTAATAAGTCCTATTGTTCAACCCTGCAATGCTTTTGAATGGTAGATTTTGAAAATGGGTCTGTTTACCAGGCTATAAACTCACAACCTGCGAACCTGCCTCGAAGCACATCACCTTTTTTACTGGACTAGATAAATCAACATTCAAGTAAGTAAAATGCCTAAAATATTTTTTTTTTCTGTGATTAGTAATATGTCTAGATATACTGATGATAATATGGTGATACTTTTCCGGTGGCACTGCTCTATAGCGACCCAGACAACTGTGCTGCTGCATATTGTGTTTTTTAATCGTGACTGAGCGCTTAATACGTCTTTGTGTTCGCTTCTGTTTGGCGTTAATGTTACGTAAATTACTGCGAGATGGTGAATTTTTGGAGATTTTTCTGTACAGGACTGTTTTTGCTGCTTTTCGCAGTAGGCTGCTGCCAAACAATAACAACAGCATTCCATGGGAACAACAAGGAAATGCACGTCTAAGACAGCGAAACGCTCCTGTCACTTTGAGCTTCAAGTGGGGCAAGAATACAGCTTTTGGCCCATGTGCCCAAGGAACTACAAAGACCATGGAGGTCGATGGCGAGACAACCAGTCCGAGAACGTGGAAAGGCCTCGGAAGAGGCAACAGGCTGCCCCTGCCATCGTTGATCCTGTGTAATGCGCGTTTCCTGAGGAATAAGATGGACGAATTCAAAGTTTACATCAGAACCTGCTATGAGTACCACGAATCATGTGCCATGGTTTTTACTGAAACTTGGCTGCATCCGGATATTTCCAGCTCACTTATTGAATTGAACGGCTTTTGCCTGGTTTGTTCTGATAGGAGCTTGGAGTCGGGTAAGACAAGGGGGGGTGGACTATGTGTTTTTATTAACGATATGTTGCAGGCAATATACCACATGAGAGACTATCTGTAATCAGGATCTTGAGCTATTATGCTCGAGTCTCAGGCTGTTCTTCCTTCTGAGGGAGTTTGGCAACATTGTGATGTGTGTTGTTTACGCAATGAGAACCGTTTTGCCCGACGGTGGAAAAGCGGCTAATGATTATAGACCAGTAGCCCTGACCTCTATTGTAATGAAGTATTTGGAAAAGCTTATGGTGTGGAAGCTGAAGTCAAACATTAAGGGACAGCTAGACCCATATCAGTTTGCCTATAAAGACAATCGGGGTACTGATGATGCTATACTAACCATGTTACATTTTATTCAGCAACATCTTGAAAACCCCAGTCTACCTACGCTAGACTGTTATTTGTAGACTTCAGCTCTGCTTTTAATACTCTGCAGCCACACATACTTCTCAGTAAACTCAGACAGATTACTCTTAATCAATACATTATTAGGTGGTATCACTCTTTTTTGACCAACAGGACTCAGCAGGTCAGAGTGAACCAGACATTATCTGAGTCTAAAGTCATCAATACAGGTATCCCTCAGGGAAGTGTGAGTTCTCCCATTTTGTTTACATTATATACAAACGATTGTACAAGCAGTCATTCCAGCACTTTTATTTTAAAGTTTTCTGATGACACTGCTATTTTGGGACTTATGGACATGAATATTGACATTTCTGGTTATAGTCTGGAGGTTAAAAAGTTTGTACAATGGTGTGAGGACATCATCTCATTGTAAATACTAAGAAAATGGAAGAAATGATTTTCGATCCAGGACATGTGGGGGATGATTCTACATTACTGGTCCAGAACACTTGTATTACCCAGGTTCATTCTTACAAATACTTGGGTGTACATATTGACTGTAATCTGTCCTGGAATATCCATGTGAGTTCTGTATGCACTAGGATCCAACAGAGACTTTACTTCTTGAGAAGACTCAGGTTGTTTGGGGTTGGACAGAGGGTACTGATGTTATTTTATCATGCTGTGATAATTTGAGAGTGTTTTACGTTATGGAATTGTAGCTTGGTTTGGTAACATATCAGTTAAGTCAAAATCACAAACAGATTGGTTTATACAGCAATGAAAGTGATAGGGGTAAGGGAGTTTCCCTCCCTCCAAATTTTCTTTGAGAAGGCCATAGTTAAACATGCTAAGAAAATTCTAGCGGACCCCTCCCATGTCCTGTACCCTGAATACGAACTACTCCCTTCAGACAGACGATACAGGGTGCCAGTTAAATACAGGAAAAGATACCTGAATGGGTATAAAAATTCTTTCATTCCTCTATCAGTGAATCTTCTAAATTCAGGATGTAAGGTGCAGTGTGAAATGAGTAGTTTGTTTCTGTGTTTGTTATAGCACTACAATTGACTACATGCACGGAGCATTCTTTAGAACTTCCGCAATAATATAAGCCAGCTGGAAAACTTCCAGTGAAATGTCACTTGCTGGTGTGTTGCGCATCAATAGTGCAATACTTAGTTTATAATCATAAAATAGTCACTTAAATAGTCAGGCATAGTATTAATTTAATTATTCAAACGTAAGAAGACATAAAAAAAATAAATAAATAAAGACGTACCTCAGTGTTCCTCCTCGGCTAAATTCAATTCGACCATCAGTTTTCACACTTTCGTGAGAAAAAAAAACGTCAAAAATTAAATATTTATTGTGCACTTTAGTTAGATTCATTGAATAAAATGTGAGTTTTCACAAGTGTGCCAAAATCATTGAGCTTGCTCTGCACTGACTGACAGCTGCTGTGATTATAAAGGGAAAGCGTGGTGCTCGCTTTCTGTGTAATTCATTCACAAGAGAAGTTATTGTTTTTCATGAGAATTTGTGAGTGCTTCATACTTCACATTGACAAAATGTATTTTTAAACCTAGTTATTTTATAATGTTTAATATTTATTCAAAAGTGAAACTAAGTGAAACTATTACAGGAAATGGCTGATATATGAGCAAATAAATGCTACTCAGTCACCACCTGCTGGTTATAGTGGTAATTAATGTCTTTTTTTATTTTTAAATAAGTGTTTTCTATCAAATGTTGGATTTCCTACATTTTGAATCGTTCGGTTTTTACAAATGGGGACAATCTCAGAAGGATGAACAAATAATGTTTGTGGTCATCACATTAAAAAAATAACATTTGAAGTGCTGGAAAAAAATGTGTGTGCATGTCTAATTACAGACATGGCATTTCTTAAACGGTCCCAATAGCTTCATCTTTATTGCAATCAATAAAACTGGTTTATTGGCAAATTAGGTAAATGTGATAACTGCATTAAAATATGAATACAACATTAAAAAGTCAACCACTGATGCTTCTGTGTCGATGTACAGCGAGTACAGAATGACAGCTAACAGTTCACCGAAAATGCCCAAGCTGGCTTGACAACCAGACAAATTTCCTAAGGGACAAATAAAGTAATCTTGTAATCTTGTAGATCATGCAGATATTAAGATACTGTTGAATGCTTTGATCATGTTAGATTTTGAAGAAACAATTTTGAAAGAAATAATAATAGAAATAGTAAGTTCAAGTTGACTGAAGAAATAATTTTTTTTTTGAGAAGTCGTGACATAAGGAACGCCCTTTCTGGGTCCAAGCCTCGAGTCGTTTCACTTGAGAACGCCATCTCGACGGCCGTTTATGAGCGCTATTTAATCATATTAAACATTTAACATTTTAAAAAGTTAAACATTTAAAATACTTAGTCTACACAACAGTCTCCGTGCTCACAGCGTCACAGACATTAATATTTTAATGATTTATAAAAGATGAATCACTGTCTGGCCATCTGGGATTTTGGTATGGAGATGAAGGTTATGATTATAATTTTTTGGTAGTATTACACCACATCGTGTGTGTATATTAGCACCGTTTGTTGTTTTCTTGTGGTATGAGATAGAGCGTTTGGACCCAGAAGTGCTGCTGCGTGATGTCAGACTTAACAACCGTATTTGTGTAGCAGTATTTGAAACTATCTGTATCATATTATTTATAAAGTATACTTAACTGGTCCTGTTTTCTTTTCTGGGCTTTGCTTGTTTACCCAAATAACTACTTGCTGCATGAGGGCCAGGTGATAATGTTCTGGAATGTGGGGGGTACACATGCTATTAGCATGATAAATAGAGCACAATAAGCTAGCCAGACTGTATTGTGTGAATTCCGTGGAATGGGTTAATTCTTCGAAATGTATAAGTATGGTTGAGATTGATTTGCATTGAGATTAATAAGCCTGGAAATAATCAGTGTTTTTTTTTTTTTTTCCATTTCAGAATGCGTATGGTGTCATTCATGCCATCCAAAATGGGAACAGTGACTTTGAGATGAGACTCTGATACAACTGATGAAGATGAATGTGGAGATACTTGTGAATTGGGGGGGGGGGGGGATAAATAAAAAAAAAAAAAAAACTTGATTATTATATGGACATCGCGCCAACAAAACTAAGCTATTCAAGAACACAGACCATGCCCCGTGACAGGTATCACTGGCTGAGAAAGGATTTTATCAGTCTCGAAACTGATTTTCCTGGTAAGGATTTCACTAATAAATGCCATCTCCTTCCATACACCACTCTACTTCCGAAGGTTTGTGTCAGAAGACATGATCTTGGCTCTGACAGATAATAGCAAAGAGTACAGTTTTCAAAAGAAAGGAGCATCCATAAACAACAATATGGAACTACCATAACTGAAAACGTACACCACAATACCACAGTTTTCATTCAGTTTATCAGGCGTTGTAAATACAATGTGAGCATATTTGTACAATAAATAATTTTTCATAAAAATATGATTTGTCTGGTTATCATTATTGTGTGATTATTAGTTTATAGATATATATGCTATAGTTATTGGGCTACATAAGTAGTTCACCCTGCAAATGAACTCTTAGATGTTCTCTACAAGTGTTCAGACAGAGAGTAAAATCACTGAAATTCTGCTACCCCACAGGCCCAACGTTGCAATATTACAACATTTCCATACATGTTATGCAAATAGTTTTTAACAATTCTACAATAATTTAAGTTCATGAGCTACATTGTAAAGCATTCATTAAATAATAAAAATCACCTTTTACAGACTCACAGCAGAAGTTCTATAATCAAAGGCAAGTGTCTCTGTGAGAGAAACCTCACAAAAGAGAACTGAGTGTACCTCAGGCGTTACTTCCTTTAGACAGTCTAGGGAGGTGGTCAAAACAAAGCAGTTCACAGACGCCCGTTACACACTTCAGTGACTGCATATATAGAGGGGTAAGTGTATTATATTGCTTACAGTATGCATCATATTCTTACCTTAATATTGCTACACAAATAAGTAATTTAGAATTAAACCTGTAAAATGTTCGACTTGGGTAACACGTTACAATAAGGTTCATTAGTTAACATTAGTTAACTACATTAGTTAACATGAACTAATAATGAACTGCACTTATACAGCATTTATTAATCTTTGTTAATGTTAATTTCAACATTTACTAATACATTATTAAAATCTCGTTAACATTAGTTAATGCACTGTGAACTAACATGAACAAACAATGAACAGCTGTATTTTCATTAACTAACGTTAACGAAGATTAGTAAATACAGTAACAAATGTATTGCTCATGGTTAGTTCATGTTAGTTAATACATTAATGTATAACTAATGAACCTTATTGTAAAGTGTTACCAATTATTTGTTTGAATTATTTTTCTGTTAATAATTTAAAAAGAAATGTTTCTAATAATCTATTTATTTAGCATAGCCAATTAACATGAATTATTTGAGCCTCAGTTTTACTATGTCCATTAGGTGGTGTCCATAGGACACCAAAACTGTAAAGTACAAGCAATGTGTTTTTAATGAGTTTTTAATTTTCATAAGTTTACAGCTCAAATATTGAGACAAAGATACTAAATTATATAAAATTGCAACACCTATTTCATAGGTAAATGTGGCTGTTGTGAAATACTGTAAAATTCATGCACACTTCACTGCTGGATCGTGCCTATAACTATGAACTAATGACTATAGAATGTCTGCCAACACACACAAACACACACACATATAGTTTCTGTCCTTCTGTTACCCTATGTTTGCTATGGTGTACAGGTGACCAAAAAAACGCTGACATATTTTGAAAGTGGTTTAACAGCTTCTGCACTTAGGTAGAATATTTACTGGAATGCAAGTGACACCCAATGTTGCTTCGGTAAATACAAGAGATAGGAAGCACAGGTTATAATTAGTATCACCATTTTAACTCTCTTTAGTAAATAGTACAACTATTTAATTTTTTGTAATGATATAACTTTTTTTTTTTTTCTTCCTCAGCTATTGGGAATCTCTTTATTTTTCTGAGAGCTCAATGGCAAACTGTTCACATCCTGAACACAATATTTCTTACCTGTGCCAAACGTCCACTACAAGCGTAGTTCTGCCCATTATCTACACCATCATGTCTCTCACTGGCCTGCCTGGGAATGCTCTTTCTCTATGGGTGTTCATGCGCAAGATCGCCATCAAAACGTCCACGCACATCTACCTGATAAATCTAGGGATCTCAAACTTTTTGCTCTGCCTCACCATGCCATTCCAGGCTGCATACTATTCGCTTGGGACCACATGGGACCAACACAACACCATGTGCCAAATGGCAATAAATGGTCTAACTCCAGTGATCCACATCAACATTTGCATTGGCGTGATGATACTGAGCTGGGTGGCGCTCAGTCGCTTTGCCTCACTAATTCAACATTCCCATGCTGACCGCCCAAGCCGGTGGCTCAAAGTTCTACCCGGAGCCTTCCTTTGTCGAAAACGGCAAGCAAAACTGGCCTATGCACTGTGCATAATCACCTGGGCTATTGTGGCCATAGCAGTCACATCCTTTGTGGTGCTGTACTCGATCAGGGAGGCTAGAAGTGCGGAGGATGAAGATGAAGTGTGCTACAGTGCAGCGGTGGAGGTTGGAGGGCAAGGATCTCACATCTTCGCACTAGTGGCCGTTTCATTGTTCTTCGTCTTCTTCCTGCTGGTCTTAAGCGCCTACATGGCAGTGATCAGGCACATTTGGAGGTCCAAGAGAAACACGGTCATCTCTGACAGGCAGCGAATCTATGCAAGAGTGTTTCGGAATATCGTTGTTATTAAGGTCGTGCTGGTGGTCTGTCTCCTGCCGCATCACATCTATAAAGCCATCTTTATTAATATTGTCAATGAGCAGTCTTTGTCTACATCACCCACAACAGATGCTTGCCATCCAATGTCCATGTACGTGGAGATAAAGAGCATCCTCCTCTGTTTAGCATCTCTGCGATGTAGCACAGACCCCATCATGTACTTCTTGCTGGACAAGACGTTTCGTAAGCATGCGCTTAGCCTGTTGAGATTACACGCTAGCTCAAACGACAGTCAGACATCGAAGTCTAATGTGGGACAGTTATCAACAATTGGGCATCTTTAGACATTACTTGAGAGGATACTGTATGCTGATACAAAGGATTCTCATTGTGAACGATGTCCCTCACAGCTGAACAAATGGCCGCACACACCAATAAGAAAGTGGAAGTGAATGGGCATCTCGTCAACTAGATTACTTCCGCATGTCTACTGTTCTTCAGTATGGACCTGAAGCTGTGAGAACTCTTGTATGGAATTACACAGTGGTGAGAAATGCTTTATAATAGAGGATATGTGGGCAGGCACACAGTGTAACCCAATGCAAACAAGTAATATTACAAGTTGAAGTTCCTATATAATCGCCAGATATTTTGAAAAGAGACTACAAATCAGACAAGAATTAATCTGATGCTTCTGTTCCAAGCTCCAGATTTACTTTTGAGGGCAGCATTATCATTCATAATGTCTAAATCAGGGGTGTCCAAACTTTTTTAAAAGGGGGCCAGATTCGATGTTGTGGACACATCTGGGGGCCGGTTCCTTTTCTATTATTTATATATATATATATATATATATATATATATATATTGTTTTGTTTCTTGAAAACAAGTAGCTTGAGATATGACACAGATGTAAATTTAATACACAAACAATATCTGTAAAACTTTTAACAACCTCGTTTTTAAAGGGTGAAATTTAAATATTATTAGTGAGTTAGAACTCTATTCTTATTTAAATTAAAAAGTACTCTGATTTGATCACCGCAGGTAAAACCACACATGGCACCTCACTACATGGTAAAACGTAAAATAAATCACAATTCTGTCATCATTTACTTACCTTAATGTCATTCTAAACCTGAATGACTTTTTTTCTTCTGTTGTAGACAAAAGAAAATATTTTGAAAAATGTCTGTTTTTTTGTCCATGAAGTGAAAATCAATGTAACCAAACATTCTTTCGTTATATTTTCTTTTTCTTACACTTAAAGTTAAATGAAAGTTATTGATCGCATTGTGAACGATTCATCCATGCATATGTTTTACTTTTACAAAAAAATGTACCTTTTCATTTTTATTCAAAACGTCTTAACTCGATCTTCCGGTGAAACAACTCACCTTTCTGGTGACATATGCCGGATTTCTCCAATAATTTAGTCCGATTAAAACATCATCCCCTTCTTAAAATCGACTACAAACTTGCATTCTTATCTTTCCTCCATTCAATCAGCAACCAATGCATTGAACAAAGTGCCCACCCTACATTTTTCTCGCTGTTTCACTCGGGTTTACATCACAATACAGAAGAAAAGATCTGTTGCTACTTCCGTTTCATCACAACTTAAAGAAAGTAAGTCATATAGGTTTGGAAAGACATTGGGGTGAGTAAATGACAACAGAACTTTGTTTTCTGAGTGAGTGTGTGAGTGTGAACTACCCCTTTGAGATTTCTTGCACATTTACAGCATGCCACATTAACTTTTAATGACTGTATCCACATTCCAGGTTGTTTTTCAAACATGTTAGCGTTACAGATCTTGCCCATGCAGGACAACTTGTTTCTTTTTTTGTTACATTACCTATATCCATTTCCTGTTTTCATTTGCATTCTGGTAATTGTGGTGTGATAGGCTTCCCATCAGATGCGCAAACAGATTATGTGTGCTTGCAAACAGTGCCTTTACTTTTTTGCAGCACATATGACTATGTCATATCTAATGATGCATGATGGACTAGGTATCCATCTATGTTTCTGATGGAAGCAGCATTAAAAGCCATTACTTTACAGACAGTAAATATTAAAGTCTCTCAGGAGCTTCAAAGTCTGCATCATTACTCCTATATAAGAGCTAGATTATAGTTGCCTATTTTGCTTTTGCGCTGTCAATCTAATCTCAGCAAGATAGCTAGCTCCATAAAGCATTTTGCCAACTTAAAGGTCAAATCTTAATCAAACTGTATTTAAAAAAAATCAGAAAGTTAAAAGAAAACCATTTGCTTGGTGTAGCACCATATCAGTGGTGCATATGCTAAACATTCAAAGCAATTCATAAAGAGCAATGTTAATGTATGAGCAAGATTATTAAAAAAACCTGAAAACTTTGCAGTCTTCACAGGTCTGCAAATGCTCAGCAGAGACCGGTTTTTTTGGCACACTCTAAAAACCGCTGTTAAGTTACTGTCTTATTCAAACTAAGCTGAAAGTGACCAAGAAGTGCTCTGCGTGGAGAAGAAACATCCTGTTTCCAAGTAATTTATGTAGAGTTACGTCATTGTAGATTAAGAGACATTGAGGATTTGCCGTAAATTATGAGACACTGACCTCAGCCATCGGGATCATCTCTGTTCTAATAAGATCTGATTGCCCTGCAGCTAGTGATGGTAGATTTGTATTTCTCTGAGGCATCACATTCTGCAGGCCTGAATTTTTATCTTGCAGATCACATATATAAAGCTAATACTTATACTATATTCTGTCTAAAGTTTACTAAAGTTTGTCTTTGCATTTATTCTGAACACAGTAATTAAACCAGTGATTATTAAGTCTGATCAATACCCAATATTATTTATGTAAGAAAACATATTTTGAGCAGTAAAAATAAATGTAGCAGGGTATTTTATTTTCATGTTTAACTTTTTAATGTTATATGTTATATGTTTTTAATGTTATATGTTATATGTCTGTTTCATATCTGCCAAATCCAAATATTGAGAATAAAGTTGTTAAAAAACATGCATATTTCTTTTATAAACCAATATAAACCAAATGTACTGACTTTATAACAGCTTTCATTAACATAGCAGAATTTTTTGAAGCTGTTTTCCTAAGAATCTGTGAGCATAGTTGATCTTCGTATTTTCATCTATAGGCTGTGAGTTGCACCGCACTGCATTTGGATCTTAAGCAACTTATCGTCACCATCCTATATTAGTTTCATGTTTAATTTCCTCCCATTGACAGCTGCAGGCTGTTTACGAGAAAAGAGAACAACCCTTTAGACAAAGTTTATGACAGTGTGTTATTTTGGGCTTTTTAAATGACAAGGGGAGGGGAGCTGCAAAAGTGTGAAAACCTTAAAGACATGTCAGCGTGTAAAAAGGAGTTTGCTACTCATCTGAAGCACTAAGAAACCACTGAGCTTACCTTCACATCCCGGTGAATGATGTTGTTGTCATGGCAGTACCGCAATGCCTCTAGGATCTGTCTCATGTAGTGACTAAAGGAAAAGAGAAGAGAGGGGATGGTGGGAAGGAGAGAAACCCATATTAAACTGAATGGAAAGAAAGTGGGAACTAGGTTTGGAACTATATGATTGTGAGTAAATGATGACAGAATTTTCTTTTTTGGGAAACTATCCCTTTTAACATAGGAGATCTTAGTCTACAACTTTAAGAAGAGCACAAGAACAGGAAATGGATGAAACTGTCCTTAGAGCTGTTTACCTGGCTACTGCCTCACTGTAAACAAAACCAGCATCTGCTCTCTTCACAATCTCAAAGCAGAGATCTGCTCCATCCATACTGAAAGACAGAACAAGACAGGAAACTTATCAGCAAAGTAAAGTCAAATACTGGCACTATCAGTTATTATGATTTAACTTTACAGGAAATAAATACAAATCTATAAGATACTAGTGAAAAATCACTGAAACCTACACTGAAAACTTATTTGCCCAAAATTCCACAATAGCTCTATATATTAAACATCAAGATTGATTTCAAAAACTGTTGTGTTGCAATTTCGTAACTTTAAGTGTGGGCAGACTTGTCTCAAGTATGAATTTGCATCTAAAGGCAAAACTACACCGGCACACTGGTAGTTGCCCATTATCTGTGAGGACAAACTGAACTGTAAGTTGTGGACTGAGCCAATTATGACCAATTTCAGAAATGAACACTTTTCTGATTGAAAAATTTTCCCAATGCTTTAACACCAAGACTGTAATGGTGTTGTTTCCAGGGGGCAGCAGAGCTCTGGAAGCTCCTGCTTTTGTGTCGGCTCAGGTCTCTAAGGCCTTTAAAGAAAAATTCCTTGAGAGGCAGCTGCGCTTCTCCAGATAAGAACTCACACTGTATGAAAGTTCTTTGAGAAAAGCTCTGCACTTCAGATAAGCATATGAGCATTTAGCATTTGAGGAATTAAAAAGCTCACCCTTGTCCACAAAACTGCTGAGAGAGCAATAGACTCCTCTGGATAGAGAACAGCATGTACATGCCTTGTTTCGAGATGATTTTTATAGTTCACTGACCAAACCTCATAACAACATGTTTCTAAATAACCTTCAAAACACTGCAACTTTCACACACTAAACCAGACGGATGTGTTGGACTCTGAAGTGTTCAAATAAACAAAAAGACAGCACTGCATTTGGGTTTCTTGTGTAGAGTATATGAGTACATATGTGTTAACCTTGTCAATGTTTCCCAATGCTATAAATCTAACATTTAAATTCAAAATGTTTGATTGCATTTGGGAGTTTATGTGAGTAAAGAATGAATGGAATAATAACACAAGTGCAGTTTTGCTCAGAATGAAGGACTTACAACTCAAACACCATGTAGAGCATCCCATCAGAGCTGTAGGTCTCCAGAAGCTCCACTATGTGAGGATGTTTCAGCATGTGACAAATGCTCGCTTCCCTCTTCAGATCTACAGAAAGGCAAAGAGGCGAATTTCAGTTTCAAATCAAGTCATTTTCAGGAAATGTAATTTTGTACAAACCAATTTATTATTTTTAGCAACATTAAAATTTTTAAAACATTTTTATCCAAAGTTTTGGTAACAATGCTAAATGTAACCATGATTAATGATCTTATTTCCATGTTTATTATATGTAACATCCCAATTTAATACAAAAAGTCAAGCTCAGCACCATGTTCTAATCTCATCTGCATCTTTCACTAATAAAACTAGTTTACTTTATATGCTAATTCAGATGATCAGAAGAAATTTTTGCACAACTGGCAAAAGTGCGAGAGTGCACAATTAGACATCTGTAGTGAGAGAACTATATACAGTCAACTCCACACACACCGCTGTTCTTCTCATCTGTAATTAAAACTGTTGGCGTTCAAGAATAACACAGCTATAAGAAAACAGTGTTTTACAAACCACTTTTCTTGTGTGGATTCATTCAAGCCTGGCTGAGAAAAGCAATGCATGATAAAGGTATTTTGCATATGTGAACCTTTGCATGGATTTCCTCAGAGTATAATGCACATCTTCCTCAAAATCACTTTAAAGGTACTTTTATACTGTAGCGTTAAGATCTCTGTTCAACAGTCACAGTTCCACTTCTTAATTTCCTATTTCTGGTGTCATTAATGGTACATACTGTATAGTGTGATTAACCAAGGAATTACCAGGAATAAAACTTTTTACAAATCGTACAATAGAAGGGTCAATGACATGATGCTCAGTTAATGTATTTAAAAATACACTGAAAATGCAATTCATATATACAAGGACTTGAATACATCTCTCCGATGACGAACATGTAAAAAAAAAAAAAAAAAATGGACAAAAAAAATTGTTTTTTTAAAGTCAAAAAAATAAATTTTTTTATAAATCAAAAATGTCTGGAAGTTATAACTGTTCCGATATCATAATAGATAAAAGAAAAAAATACCATTAAAAGAAAACTTTTTTATAATTAAATATATTTTTATAATTTATTTTTTCTTTGTTAAAATGTATTACAAATATAAAAAAAAAAATAAAAAAAAAAGATAAATATTTTTTAAAATAATGTCTGCCAAGTCATGCTGTGCAACCAATGCACAGAACATGAAACAGGAAATGACAGAACTCCTAAAGACATTCATGACAAGGTTAAAGGTGCTCTAAGTAGAATTTGAACAACGCTGTTGGACATTGTTGATATTTGAAATCCACCCAAACAAACCCACCCCTCTCTTCATTGCTCCGCCTCCAAAACTCACACTCCAATCCCAACCACCCTGCTCGAGTCAGTCTCGTCAGTGTGCAGTAGTTTAACTGCAAAACTCTCACTATCTGGCCGCTGTTACACACGCAATGCGAGTGGATGTCTGTTTATCACAGCTGACGCGCAACAAAATGCTTCACGAAAAATAAATCACAGATGATGAACGAACAACAAGGAAGCACAAAAAATGAACGTACAGTACACAAGAGTAAATACAAAGTGTTTGTTGTTAGTCGCAAACAGCACAGCAGCTCCAGACAATCAAAACCCAGTGTACTCACATGAGAAGCGGGATCAAAGCAGCCTCTGCGTCTGTTTTCAGGCCTTCCCACTTAGCTCTCTCCAGCACTGGAAAGCTTTTCTAATATAAACGTGAGTCCTAAAGCACTTGCCCAGTCATAAACCTTCATTCCAGTGATATTCTTTTGAGCTGTTTTGTATTGTGTCCCATTTCTCGTTCTGCAGTTTTTTTTCTTATTTTCAAATCTCCCTCTTGCTCATTCTCTCTCCTCGACCGTCATATGCCCCCTAATGCTGATTGGTTAGACGTTTGTTGTTAGTATCGGCCCGACTAACTTCCAAACAGTGTATCTGAAATACTACTGAATCCCCCTTTAACAAATCTCTTAAAATATCAGATTATTTGAACTTTCTATGACAAATCAAGGGTTAGGATGTAAAATGTATATATTTATATATATGTACAAAAACATATGAATGTATACATATGTAAGCAATAAGGTACTAGAGGCTAGTGCTGTATCGTGAATAAGCCACAGCCCTTACCGTGAACAGCAACAGAAGTTACATTATTACACCATTAGATGGCGGCAAAGACCGTCTTTATGAGTGTGTCAGTCAGTAGCGAAGACTTTTACATTGAAAAGACTGAACTGTTGTGAACACAGAACAAGATGCAACTGACAAATGCTTTGACTAGCACTGTCAGTCACAGGAAAACAAGATAATACATCGGACATTTAAACAGATTTTTTATTATGAACATAGGACTGACCTGAAGGAAAATGCTAAATCTGAATGCAGGTAATAAACTCGCTCACTCGATCTCTTTGTCACAATACTCTTCTACATAATACAGTACGTTTCAATGAACAATATCAATTGAGAACATACAGTTTACGTTGCTAAGAGTGGTTGCTAAAAGCCTGTACACACCGGGACGAATATCACACGTGCTTATCGCCAGCGTTTTTCGAGATGTTTTTTGTGTTCATACCCAAGCGATTTTCACTGGCGATGCGCAGAGTGAATGTGCAAATTCACTCCCTGACAGTATATGGTGCTTGTGCTTAACGGTAGTGCAAATAAACATATTTATGATATTAATAAAGTTAAAGAAGATAAAAATGCAGATATAAAATGGCATATATGAGACATATGAGAGATGGTAGTCAGAAACGGTAGTGCAAATAAGTCACAATGACAGTAGTGCAAGTGAACGGTAGTGCAAATAAACATATTTATGAAATAGACATTCTCAACTATATTTCTTGAATGTAAAAGAAAAAAACAAAACGGTAAAAATACAGAAATAATACACATCTATTGGTGTGGCCAAGAACTGGCAGAGCACCCATAGCGTGCATCTCAATCAGCTCCCTAGTTCAGTAGTCAGGGCACTGATCAGGGAGTCGGCCACATTCATTTACACGGTATACTGATACACGACCTAGGAAGCTAGGGAGCTGTTTGAGATGCAGGGATAGTTTGTAGGGGTCTTCCTTGTCTACTTACTTCCTCTTCGTCGTCTTGGTATCAATGTGTGCTAGGCAAGACCGTTTTGTGCTTGAGCGCCACCAAGTCGTGTTTTACTGTAACTTCAGCAGCTCCATGCACGTGAACAAAAGCGCCAATCTCTCTCATTGGTCTGTCAGTTTTTAACACAGCGCGTCAAACCAGAAAAACGAACCCGAGGCGTTTTTTTAAAAATGACGCTTTTACACCTGCCGTTTTTCACGTCGGTGTGCACAGGCCTTAAGGGTGTTGTGTAGAGATACACAGAACCACTGGACAGAATCAAGGACAGGAACTAACCGTTTTATAAATGTATATATATATATATATATATATATATAGATAGATAGATAGATACAGTATCTCACAAAAGTGAGCACACCCCTCACATTTTCGCAACCATTTTATTATATATTCTCAAGGGACAATACTATAGAAATGAAAATTGGATATACTTTAGAGTAGTCAATGTGCAGCTTGTATAGCAGTATAGATTTACTGTCCTCTAAAAATAACTCAACAAACAGCCATTATTGTCAAAATAACTTGCAACAAAAGTGAGTACACCCTAAGTGAACATGTCAAAACTGTGTCCAAAGTGTCAATATTTTGTGTGAGCACCACTGTTATCTAGCACTGCCTTAATCCTCCTGGGCATGGAATTCACCAGAACTGCACAGGTTGTTGCTGAGATCCTCTTCCACTCCTCCAAAATGACATCACGGAGCTGCTGGATGTTAGACACATGGTGCTTCTCCACCTTCTGCTTGAGGATGCCCCACAGGTGCTCAGTAGGGTTCAGGTCTGGAGACATACTTGGCCACTCCATCACCTTCACCTTCCTCAGCAAGGCAGTTGTCATCTTGACGGTGTGTTTAGGGTCGTTATCATGTTGGAAAACTGCCGTTCGGCCCAGTTTCTGAAGGGAGGGCATCATGTTCTGCTTCAGAATGTCACAGTACATGTTGGAATCCACAATTCCCTCAATGAAGTGCAGCTCCCCAGTACCAGCAACACTCATGCAGCCCCAGACCATGATGCTACCACCACCATGCTTGACTGTAGTCAAGACACAGTTTTCTTGGTATCCTCACCAGGGCGTCACCACACATGCTGAACACCATCTGAGCCAAACAAGTTTATCTTAGTCTCATCAGACCACAGGACATGGTTCCAGTAATTCATGGACTTGGACAGGTTGTCTTCAGCAAACTGTTTGCAGGCTTTCTTGTGAGCCAGCTTCAGAAGAGGCTTCCTTCTGGGACGACGGCCATGCAAACCAACTTGTTGCAGTGTGCGGCGTATGGTCTGAGCACTGACAGGCTGACCTGCTTCTGCAACCTCTAAAGCAATGCTGGCAGCACTCATTCGTCTGTTTTTTGAAGCCAGCTTCTGCAACTTCTTTGATCGACCCTTGCGAGGCCTGTTCCGAGTGGAACCCGTCTTGGAAAGCCTCTGTATGACCCTGGCCACTGTACTGTAACTCAGTTTCAGGGTGTTACCGATCTTCTTATAGCCCAGGCCATCTTTGTGGAGAGCAACAATTCTAATTCTCAAATCCTCAGAGAGTTCTTTGCCATGAGGTGCCATGTTGAACATCTAGTAGTCAGTATGAGAGAATTGTACTCAAAGCACCAAATTTTAACTGCTCTAATACAAGATACACACATTTGTATGGTCCTATCAAGCAGACAAAAACATAAACATGATGAATAGGACATGTGGCTTTGCATGGTTAAACGACGTACAGCTGTTATCCCTTAGGGTATACTCACTTTTGTTGCCAGCTATTTTGACAATAATGGCTGTATATTGAGTTATTTTCAGAGGACAGTAAATCTATACTGCTATACAAGCTGCACATTGACTACTCTAAAATATATCCAAGTTTCATTTCTATAGTATTGTCCCTTGAGAAGATATACCAAAATGGTTGCTGAAATGTGAGGGGTGTACTCACTTTTGTGAGATACTGTATATATATATATATATATATATGTTTAAATATATATAAATATATATAAGTGTATTTATACTAAAAGATTTATTTAACAACTCTTTGAAGGATTTCACAGTAAATTCCACTATCAAACACTGGGAGAGGCTGTGGAGCTACAAAAGCAACAAATAATTGAGAGTAGCATGTGAGAGACAGCGTTATTTACTATATTTCTTCATTGTTTAATAAGCATTTAAAGCTAAAGCATCAGTTAACTGTATAACTGTATTTTGTTTGATAGAGACAGAGCAGATAGAACAGGAAATGAGCATCTCAGCATGTCGAATGTGTGCTGCTAACCACAAACCATGACTCGGAATAACAATATGCATCACAACACGTGCATGCAAGTTCCTCGCTCTTTCCTGAAACTCCTCTGCGTTCTTTCAAACTTCCTCCCTAGAGGAAAGTCCTCCCCCCCTTTCCTGATCTGTTTCATCAGCTGTGACCCAGTTGGCAAACCATAGCCTTCAGGAGTGGGGAAATACCACTTACTGTACATCATTGCAGATTACAGTGCAGCTACTGCACACAGACCGGAGAACATGTCCGATACTGTTATGATGTGTGAGGTTGGCGTGTTGCTGGTGTACAACAAAATCTAGATCACTCTTATTATAATCACCCAAGTTCCCCATCACTGCAAACATTCAACTAATGGATGTTCGGTATCTATGTTTGATATGCTAACACTTAAAGTCTTCATAGAACTCAGTTGATGAACCTCCCGCCTATCAGCAAGAACAAAAAGTAATAGTAGTCTATCCTAGGGACCCAACATCGATCAGACCAGCCCAGATGCTTGTTACTGTGATAAGCCATAAAACTCCCCTGGGTGATATATGCAGACTATGGCATGGATCTTCTTTATTTAAACCATCAACCAGACATTAAAGATGAGACTTTAAATTATGAAAGCCAATGGAGTAAAAGCACTTTTTACAAGGAAAAAGTAAGACCCATAATAAAAGCCATAAAATAAAGTGTTTTTATGACACTTGACGTTAACTGGTATTCCACTCGAACAGACTTTTTGTCTTCAACTTGAAAGGTTTTGCTTGCAAACTGTGCTTGTGAAAAAATGTAACACTTTTAAGTGATTTCAGAATGATTTCAGAATGATCATGTGACACTGAAGACTGGAGTAATGGCTCCTGAAAATTCAGCTTTGCCATTACAGAAATAAATTACATATAATTACATATAATTACAATATATTAAAACAGAAAAAAAATTTTGTCCAAAAATCCTCTACTGTGTGATGTCATTACGATTATTTAACTGCTCCTGATCGAGAGGGAGCGTCGCCGATCTCAAATTGTAAATATCAAATGTTATTTAAGACTCTTGATCGGACTGCCTCTGACGTGAAACCCGTGATAGCCGATGAGAATGAGCAAGCGTCACCTACCGGATGTTGCGTGCTTCTTTAGCTGAAACTTGACAGCCACAAACATGCCACGAATGTGGAGTATTAAGAAAGATCATCACCCATATTCTTTTTTTCTATTTTGTTTTTCACTGTACAGCAGAATGCGTGGCAGGAGAGCCTGCTGACCACACGATTGTCCTCCATTTGTTTTTCTTCTCAAGTCACGTTTGATCTCATGAGTCTCACTCTGAAATCGTTCCTGCTATCGACAGGTGTGTGGTCTCGCAGTCTGCTCGAATCATCTAGTGTTTGCGTTCAGAGGATTATAATGCTAAAAATCGGTTGAAACTCTCATTATGTCTGTGGTCTCCCACAGTTTTAAAATCGGTTAAGATTTGAAAATCGTCTATTGTGTCCCAGGCCTTATTTGACACACCCACTTCAGGTCTTGCTGTCTCTACTAATGAGCTGATGAGTGTAATCAGGTGTGTTAGATGAGGGAAACATACAAAATGCGCAGGGCTGGGGGTCCTCCAGGACAGGTTTGAACCCCTGGTGTACATATTTAAATACAGTTTTAATATAATAAGGCAGTGGTTCCCAACCTTTTTTTTACGCCAAGGCCCCCCTCCTCTCCGAATCAATACTGCACCCCCCCACCCCCCACTTTTCAACCCCATGTTATTTCTTTAAAGAAGAAACTCAAGATAGATTTAAACCTTCAGAGTTCTTTTATGCAAACATACTTTGCAGAAATTCTTTACAACTTAAAAGTACTTACTCTGCTCAGTAATACAGTAACTTAAAGAAATAAGCTCAAGTCAACCTGCCATATCAAACAAGACCACAGGGAGATACCAAAGGACTGATTTTAAATACTATTCGGATCCATTTAAAATTATTAAACAACACCACTGATCCTCTCAAACTTCTCCAAAACACGCTTGTTCAGCGAGCATCCGTTATAAAACACTCAAAGTACATTAATTACATTAACTACGCGAATATATTGAACTGTGTTCATGCAGAAATACAATGTTATAGCGATCAGTGAGTCGAGAGCGCAAATGTGCGGTTTGTTTGCGCATAATAACGGACTCGCGCATGGCCGCATACCTTATAGACTCCTGTATGTCACTGTAATCGTCTTTACCTTCATTACAATCGTCATCCATCAAAACCTTTTTAGCGACACAGGTTTTCTTTTTCCAACTGAGAGAGTTTGTGTTTTGAGCCACTGTTCAGTCTGTGTTTCACAGCAGCACGATCAGAAACGGCCTGGGCTGAACCGAAACAATTACAGAATACGTACAAGAGGGATGGTGCCTTGTTTTAAATGTATTTTTTAATTAATTTAATTTAGCTTTTTTAATGTAACGTATTAATTATTAAATTAATGAATTATATTAATATATTTAAATAAATTTTAAGTTATCTCGCGGCCCACCTGTAGGATCACTGAGGAACCCTAGTGGGCCGTGGCCCACAGGTTGAAAACCACTGTAATAAGGTATAATAAATACCTTTAAAGGCTACTATTTTCATGTTCATAATAGTTTGTGAGTGGCTCGTCTCCAGACTGCAGAGTGTATTAAACTAGTGTTGTGGCAGTTCTGTCCTTTGGCATGGCTTCAGGCCTCTTAATGACCACTCCATCACTATGACACCACCTCAACTATATGCCTCATGTCTGGAGGTAAAAGAGAGGAAAGATTTACCACTTTTAGGGTCAGTGGTTGCGCAGTACAGCAAGCATTGTTTGCAAGCCTAGATGAACATGCAACACTGATGTTCAATGTGACAATATAACCTAAGTATGACGGTTGAGTGAACATAAAACTATTGAACATTGACTATTTTATCATACAGCTGATTTCACCACAAAGATGTGCAATAAAGTGATTTTCCCAGTTAAACTCACTATAAAGTACAATCTCTTGTAGCTTCTTATACTACTTTGTCTCACCAAAAAAAAAAAAAAAATCATTAATTTACCTTCAACTTGTTTGGCCAATTGGTTCTAAAATTTCAATTGTGCAAATATCAAATGGCGCAGGTCATCATGCAGCACCTCTTCTATCTGCTCCAAGTTTTTTGAAGCCTGTGTTTCAATGGTGGGGTGCTTGGGGAATTATGTGAAAATCTGGGACACTCATGAGGAGTCGATGTGCAGCTTTAATATGATGGAATGGCAATCTGAGATGCAACTCGATTATCTGAGGAGGAAAATCGTTCAAATCAGAGGGTGAGATTTACTCTCAGAGAAGAGGCAGCTTGGTTTGGATGTTTGGCACAACATTCCCACACAGTCTGGACACTCTCTGCTCTCTATCTCTATCCAGCATCCTCTTAGGGAGCCTCCCCTGGGACATTCCCACAAGTATCGGTGTCTACAAGCAGCCAAATTTCTGCGGCACATACATATAACACTCTCAGCGAAGCACGGAAGATTTTACAGGTTCTCTGGTGAGGGCTAGCTGAGATGCAGTAATTTTTCATGCAGTATTAAAACATGTCGGCTGGCTCCAGCAGTAAGGAGAGCAGGGGCTGAGCTGACGGCAGACGTCCAGCACCTGAACAACCCCTCTCATCTCATCTGACAGATAAACACAAACACACTCACACTGCTGACCTTATGCTGTCCCCCTGGACTCATGCACGCTTTATCTTACGCTATGCACCGTGTGTGTTTTGAAGTGATGGCCAGTGCATCATGACAAACCTCTGGTCTAGTGGTTAGAAGAAGTGCCTTAACACAATGAACCGTGGTGCTAATATGGATGACACGAATTCAGATCTGGCTCGCAACTTTCTCCTGTTCCTATTCCATGCTCTTCTCCTTATAATTTTTTAAAATACTCTATTCTCTATTACTTAGTATAAATTAGTGGTCAATCAATATGGGTTTTTCTAAAATGCTGAAATCAAGCTGATATATCTTTAAAAACAAAACAATTTAATTTAAAGACAGTATAAAACATACAAAACATTACTGCAATAAAAATAATATTTTTTATAATGTTTTATGAAACAATTTGAAATAACTGATTTAAAAATAAATCAATTTGGGGAAAAAAAGTAAAAAGAAAAAAAAAGTTGGCAAAATCTCATTGATTCTTTTCTGTAACCCCATTATAGACTATAGTATTTTTACACAAATTGTTAAAAGAAATTTAATAAAAAAATAAACACCGCAACTATCCTGTAATCTGGTGAGCACTAGGAATCTACAATACATTTTCTAAAATAAAGACCAGGTTATACTAATTAAGTGAATAAAATAAAATAAAATAATACAAAAATAAATGTATATAATATAAATAAATAAATAATCATTTCTGGAGCTCAACAGCATCTGTTCCCATTCACTGTCACTGTAACGAAAAGAGCAGCATTAATATTCTGCCTATCTCATTATGGAAAAAAGAAAGTCATACAAAAGGATGAATAAATGATTACAACATTTTCTTTCTTGGGTGAAGTACTCCTTTAATTATTATGCATTACCATTGTACAGTCACGTTACATGCACAAAGCCACTTGAAGCGGGAATGCAAAATCTTGACACAGTTATGCGGAAATAGCTTTAATGCTTTGTGTGATATCCAGTTAGTGTAAAGTACCACAACAACATTTGTAGTTAAATAAATGTTTCACCTTCTTTTATTAGGCACAGATCCATTCAAGTCTGTTGCAAAGTATTTTACAACAGATTGTGTGTCAGAGATGGTCTCATTCATCTATTCTGGGGGTATTCCTTACACCAGGGAAAGATATACTGCACATTAACTGTTTGAATGTTTTGGAGAATGTGCTTCTCTTTTAACTGTATTAACATTTAATGTCCTCCTGCTGCAATATAGCACATATGAGACACAGAGGCACAGAGGAGAATATGGAAACAATCAGTCACCCTGACGCGGTAAATAAAGAGGACTGAGACAAACGCAAGCAATAGGCCCATTTATAGAGCAAAAAACGGGGAAAAAATTAACATATATATATCACTCTATGAAGATAAGCAGGCAAATCAACCTGTGCACACAAAATTATATTAGTCTGTGAAACACACAGGGCACCTGCTGAAGAATGAGCACCATCACTCACACAGCGCCATAACTAATAAAGGGGTGAAATATTCTCACAATCACTCGGGCAATTTACAACCGCAGGAAAGACCTTCAATTCAATGGCAACCAAGAAGCCCTATCCTTCTCTCTTGCTCTATAAAGAATGAAATGTATGGCAATCTCTTTGAGAGCAGATGAGAGTTTTGAAGGTTGCAGAGAGTGCATGAGTGCAGATTTTTTGCCCTACACTTCAAGATGAGGACTTCCAGATAAATTGAAAAGAAAAAAAAAATCTGATCTCTAATTAAAATCTGAGAGTGACATACTGAGACAAAAGTTTCAGGTTTTAGTGCCTTTCAGTAATGGCGACTAAACACAGTTGCGAGACGTGACTTTGCACTTATGATATGTATGAAATATATTGCTGGCAATATAAAATGAAGCAACATCATGACTACTGTAATCATTTTAATGTGCTTTTATTTGGTCATTAAGTTTAAGACTTGTTAGACTAATTTTGTGATCTTATCTTGCAACTTTTTTATTTAAATTACATTATCGAAATGGGCATTAGAATTAGTACATTTGATTCATTTCTGTGAATTGGTTTAGTGAAACTGTTTCAAAACAATGATTCACTGATTAGTTTGCATGTTGGCTCATGAATCAGAAGTCTTTTAGTATGTGGATTAATATGGCTGATTGAACTGATTCAATGAAAAGACAGTTCCTAGAAATGAATCAATGAGTTTAATGTATTGTTATATAGGTGCCTACATTTGTATATAAAATATCTTATGTATGTACAGTATATATATCATCACTATGAGAGTATCATGCGTAATTCAAGCCAAATCAAACAATGAATACACAACAAAAGTGTACCAGATGTAGCAAAAAAAGGAAAAAGAGAGAGGGAGAGAAAGAGATACAGATAGATCATTTCTCTCAGAGAATATACAACTGTAAAGGCTATAAGTCCCAGCATGCTTCTTATAGCTTCACAATGTCTTCCTGGCAGCCATAAAAAAGACATTAAAAAGCCCTTAAGGTGAACAGTGCTGCTGGAACCTGAAGATTCAAAAAAGGAAAAAACACAGCAATGATAATTACACCCAATGTGATGAATGAAATGTCATTGTTTGCTCAGGCTGGCATACACCATCCTCCCACAGGTCACTGTAGTTTACGGTTGTAATGAAAGAGCTTTCCTTTCTATGAGGACTCAAAGGCCATGTACATACTGCATCTAAACTCGGATGTCCATTCACCTTTTAGTGTTTAATCCTGTTCTGTACACACACCAAATGTTTAAACAAACGCATTTACAAAAATTCTATGCAGTGTGTACAGAACCTAACTAAACAACTACTAGTCGATGACGTATTTTAACGTGCATGTAATGACGCTGAGGCGGCGTTAGAATCCATATGCAGTCGTTTAATGTAATCCACAGCGAACAAAACCAAATCGACAGGCAGGTAGCATAAACGTGAGGCAGGCAGAGGTAGAAACACAATAAGGCAGTCCAATCCAAACAACGGAACAAAGGGGAAATCCAAAAGGCAGAAACAGAACTAAACAGGCAGTGGTCATACACAAGATAGCAAACAATGATGATATAAACGCTCGGTAAGGCAGGTAAACTGGCAATACTTCGCAATGGCCTGATAGCCTAGCCATGCTTAAATGTCCCACAAACAGGAAGTGACTCAAGAAGCAGAGGGAGCGGCACACAGTCAGTACTCGGGAGAGGGCTCCCTCTGCTGGCGTGACGTTACAGTGCACCAGAAATGTTTCTCACACAACTGAGCTGCCAGTGAGACGCTAGCACTAGTGTGATGTGAACTATAGGACTACAAATGATATTAAAAATGGACTAGTAAACAATATAGCTTATATTATAATTTTTATGATATTTGACAAATATCTCAAAATGTATATATTTGCCATGTAGATTCAAACTGCTTAAAGCGCAAAGTAAATTAGGCTAAACATCAAGTTAAAAATAATCAAGGTACAGTACGTTTTCTATACTGTCGTCAGCTAAATAAGTGAAATCAAAATGTTCTTTTATATGCAATAATAAAATACATAAAACATGCAATAAACAGCATCATTTACCTACATATATTTTACACAAATGTTTTAATAAATGAAAAATTACATGAAGAGACTCCAGTGCGCATTTTTCACATTTTCGCATCAAGGCTCATAAAACAAGTCTAATGACATAGTTTTTGGGGACTTGGCCTATTAAAAAGCACATTAAAATCATTACTCATTATGTTGCTTAATTTTATTACTTTTTCATTTTACGCCATATATTTTTGCAAATATACCACTATATAAACTGTTTAACTAGCGTCACTTCATAACTTCATGTAAATTTTAATCCTTAATTTACAAACCGAAAACCTCTTCAAGCATATAGGCAACTCATTTGAATGCAAAGACATGGACCAATCAGCATGCAGGCACCTCAGCACAGATTAGAAGAAATGCAGGTGTGCAAAAAGAGGAGAGATGTGAACTCAGCAGTCTGTGCTGCAGTCAGGAGGACCACCTTCAGAGAGGTTATGCAGGAGGGCTCGGCTCTCACTGACTCTGTTAACAGAGTGGTAGTTGTGCTGTGTGTGCACTGGAAAACGTGATTTTTGCAGCTTGATCAATTTACTTGAGTAAAATGAGCTAAAACAACACAATTTCTGAACATTTAACCACAACTTAATTTCATTGTGTTCAGTCCACTAAAATATGTAAAACGGAAGTTTGCTTAATTCATTTGTGTTCGGGAATACATTAATCATTTTTGTTGCATTAACAAACCACATGGGTGACTTTTTAGTTCCCAGAATGTTTTGCATACTTATGGGGGGGGGGGGGGGGTGTAGAAACAATTTTTACTCAGAAATTGCATATTTCACAATAAATTACAAAGAAATGGCAAGTAACCGCGAATCATGTGAAATTTTGAAGTAGAAAGACTGAAATGTAAAACATACCCAATCTGTTTTATTCACCACTTCGAAATTTTTTTTTTTTTTTTTTTTTTTTTTACAGTGTAGGACTTAATTGAGAAAGTAAATGTTGAAATTAAGTGTTAAGTCTAGCTCGCTACACATCTTATTCGGGCTATGAACTTACTGCTTAAACAGGCAGAATTTACTAGAGAAATGTGTGTAGATGAGAATTTCAATTTGTCCAAAAATAGTAAGTACTGGCTATTACAAAGAAAAATAAGATTAAAAAATAAAATATAAAATAAAATAATAATAAAATAAAAAATAAAAATTAAAATAAAGCAGTGTATTTTAGTTTACTTGCTACTAAGTGCACCAAACCGGATCTGATGCCATGTACCTCTCACACTTCTGCAACTCCACTGATGAGTTCTTCCTCAGAAGTGTTCATTGCATTAATCCAGGATGCTTTTTCCTGGGGGACTAATAAAGACCTCTGCAACCTGACTCTTGGAAGTTGTGTAAAGTCAGCCGATTGGATTGAAACTGCAGCCATGTCATGCCTTTTCATTGTGTGAACAGACCGTAGGAGGTCTGTGAGTGTGCCGACTGAGGCTGAGACTAATTCCAAGCTAAAAATTATGCTGGGCCACGACTCAAGCATATGTGGCCTCTCTCCATCACAGCAGTGCTGTCACTAACCTGAGTAAACAGTGATCCATCAAACAGAGTATCAGAGAGCCATATGACACTGAGTTTCACTAACCAGCCAATTGACCCCCGAAGCATTTATAAAATGACATCCATCCCAGCCCCCCAAAAACCAAAGCGCGGGACCCATTCAAAGCTTAAGAATCACTCACCACACTTCTGTCAAATATCTCAAACAAACAAGAGTTAGTCAAGGACAAGAGAACAGATCAGCATGGGGGGCTGTTTCCCCCCAGTGGTGTAGTCTACGTGATACGCAGGTATATGCCGTATACCCACTAAGGTCAAGGATTTTTGTATACCCATTTAAAAAAGCGCGAGGAAATGGATTTGGTGCTCTTTAATGCGTCTCCTCAGTTCAAGAGAAGCGGCAGCCTAAAGCGCACGTGAACTGATCCTCTCCTCCGCTTTAATACCAGTTACAGCGCAAAATAAACATGAATGAACATCTAAAGGTATGTTAAAAGATACAGTACGACTTACCGAAATCCATATCATGTCTTGGTGACACTAAACAGTAGAAAACCAGTCCAGTCTCTCCAGCTGTAAATGTCATTGGCTGTTACAACAAAAGTCTTGTGTTGCTTATAATAAATTGACGTTGATAACACACACATAAGCATTGTTTCAGAATGCTCTCAATTACATGTAGCCTAGTTTAGATGCATACTATGCATTAGTGAGTGTGGCACTGCTTATGGGGTGTCGCTCTGGGACGGGTGAGTATGTAGCAAGGAAAAAAATCACAGTATACTCACTACAAAAAACTAGACCCCCCCACCCCCCGGAACGCGATCCCGGATATTTGCTTAGGGCCCCCAATAACCTAAACACGCCTCTGTGTAGACGAAGGCAGAAGTAAAGCCCTTCTGCTTTACACCCAGCTATTTCTGTCCCCTCTTAAACAGAAGAGGAACAGATGTCTTTCTGAGAGAGGGGTTTGAAGGTCCAAGTTAATATCTTTCTGAATAACAGCCTGTTATCAACTGTATGGCAATCATTTGAAGCTTATTTCTAAATGATAGCCTACACACTCAAACCCACACTGTGTGGAGGGCGCTGACACATTTTGACACATTCCAACACATCCAGTGAGTGTTTTTTCAACTAGGAGCATGTTTTGCCCTGTGGACTTTTAGAAAAAGAAAAAAAGAAAACTCACTTAAAATACACTTCTCACAATTCACTAGTTTATTTCTGAAATGTAAAGAACATTTCCACCAGTTTCATTTCCACCCTATTTGTGTTACTGTGTTTTAATTGTTTTCTGTGGTGAACATGACATTTAAAACATTTTTTGAATCAAGTCTCATTTTATTAAACTTTTATGAATTGTAAATATGCATATTTAAATAATTTTTTTTTTTTCTTTTACCAATATTACATCTTGGTTGGAAATGTCACAATTATTAAAATGTCACTGTCACTGTTTGTGTTCTTAGTAAAAAAAAAAAAAAGTGCACATATATGAGATGGTATAAATTTGATATAATAAAATTGATATAAATTGCATAAAGCTTTAACAATATATACTGAATTGGCTATTGTTTCACTATTCATTCAGATTATTAAAGCATTACATAAAATTTAATATTTATATGATTTTCATCATATGGGATAAAGGTAAAACAACATTTATTTATTTTTAAATGTGTATCTGCTAAAGGTTAACTTTTTGCTTGGAATACACTTACATTTACAGTAGATGGCTTCAGTGTTAACAGATGTATAGTAATGTGACCTTAATAAAATTACATTTTTAAAAAGGGGGTATATAAGTGACCGAGAATGAAGAAAAACACATAAAGAGACACTCAGAGTTCAACACACAACATAAGGCACTGACAACATCTTACTCACAAGCTCACCCTGTGCACACTGACATGGATTTCACATCATGTACAGAGACAAATCACAGGCTGTTAACACAATCACCCTTTTTGTTTTTAATAAAGAGAGAGAGAAAGTTGCAGTTGGCATGTGATCCAGAGGTGCTGACGGGGGACTCTGCCAAACAGCCTCCACACGCACAGTGTGGCCTCCATGGCACTCTCAGCACCAAATGCAGATGCTGACACACATATACAGCAAACACACACCTCCCATGTTCTCTCAGCCCCTGGAGCGCGTCATGCTAAGGAGGCAGACAGCAGCAGGTTGGAGGTGCTGAGATTCAGGACAGCATTGGTAAACAGAAACTATAATTCAATATTAACACTTGACAAGCTCCACTTTGGCAAATAAATAAAATAGCTCCTCATTAGTTTTATCTGACTCTCACTGATTATAGTAAAAAAAAAAAAAAAAAAAAAAAATATATATATATATATATATATATATATATATATATATATATATATATATTTATTTCTATAAATAAAAATAATTATTTTCATACCCAAGTTTTATTTATATACAGGTGCTGGTCATATAATTAGAATATCATCAAAAAGTTGATTTCACTAATTCCATTCAAAAAGTGAAACTTGTATATTATATTCATTCATTACACACAGACTGATATATTTCAAATGTTTATTTCTTTTAATTTTGATGATTATAACTGACAACTAAGGAAAATCCCAAATTCAGTATCTCAGAAAATTAGAATATTACTTAAGACCTATACAAAGAAAGGATTTTTAGAAATCTTGGCCAACTGAAAAGTATGAACATGAAAAGTATGAGCATGTACAGCACTCAATACTTAGTTGGGGCTCCTTTTGCCTGAATTACTGCAGCAATGCGGCGTGGCATGGAGTCGATCAGTCTGTGGCACTGCTCAGGTGTTATAAGAGCCCAGGTTGCTCTGATAGTGGCCTTCAGCTCTTCTGCATTGTTGGGTCTGGCATATCGCATCTTCCTCTTCACAATACCCCATAGATTTTCTATGGGGTTAAGGTCAGGCGAGTTTGCTGGCCAATTAAGAACAGGGATACCATGGTCCTTAAACCAGGTACTGGTAGCTTTGGCACTGTGTGCAGGTGCCAAGTCCTGTTGGAAAATGAAATCTGCATCTCCATAAAGTTGGTCAGCAGCAGGAAGCATGAAGTGCTCTAAAACTTCCTGGTATACGGCTGCGTTGACCTTGGACCTCAGAAAACACAGTGGACCAACACCAGCAGATGACATGGCACCCCAAACCATCACTGACTGTGGAAACTTTACACTGGACCTTAAGCAACGTGGATTGTGTGCCTCTCCTCTCTTCCTCCAGGCTCTGGGACCCTGATTTCCAAAGGAAATGCAAAATTTACTTTCATCAGAGAACATAACTTTGGACCACTCAGCAGCAGTCCAGTCCTTTTTGTCTTTAGCCCAGGCGAGACGCTTCTGACGCTGTCTGTTGTTCAAGAGTGGCTTGACACAAGGAATGCGACAGCTGAAACCCATGTCTTGCATACGTCTGTGCGTAGTGGTTCTTTAAGCACTGACTCCAGCTGCAGTCCACTCTTGGTGAATCTCCCCCACATTTTTGAATGGGTTTTGTTTCACAATCCTCTCCAGGGTGCGGTTATCCCTATTGCTTGTACACTTTTTTCTACCACATCTTTTCCTTCCCTTCGCCTCTCTATTAATGTGCTTGGACACAGAGTTCTGTGAACAGCCAGCCTCTTTTGCAATAACCTTTTGTGTCTTGCCCTCCTTGTGCAAGGTGTCAATGGTCGTCTTTTGGACAACTGTCAAGTCAGCAGTCTTCCCCATGATTGTGTAGCCTACAGAACTAGACTGAGAGACCATTTAAAGGCCTTTGCAGGTGTTTTGAGTTAATTAGCTGATTAGAGTGTGGCACCAGGTGTCTTCAATATTGAACCTTTTCACAATATTCTAATTTTCTGAGATACTGAATTTGGGATTTTCCTTAGTTGTCAGTTATAATCATCAAAATTAAAAGAAATAAACATTTAAAATATATCAGTCTGTGTGTAATGAATGAATATAATATACAAGTTTCACTTTTTGAATGGAATTAGTGAAATAAATCAACTTTTTGATGATATTCTAATTATATGACCAGCACCTGTATTATAAATTTTTTTTTTTTTTTTTTTTTTTTTTTTTTAAAAACAGCATAAAAAATATATATAGAATAAAATAATATAGAAATAGTACAGTTTTATTCGATTTTAAGACTACAAAGGACAATTCAGACTGCTGAGGATTATTGGTGCTCCCCTGCACACCCTCCAAGAACTGTATACATTCAGAGAAAAAGGGCTCAGAAAATCACCCTTCTCTTTGAATTGTTGCCATCCTGTCAGCGCTACAAAACACTGAGTAGCAGAACAGCCAGGCACAAGAAAAGTTTCTACCCCCAGGCAATCTACCTCATGAACAGTTAACTGTTCTCCCCACTGTGCAATGATAACTATGTGCAATATGTGGGATTACAAATTTAAGAATCTGTTTAAGATCTGATCACATGAAATACTAAAGTGAAGTACATTGTACATAGCATTTTAAGGTAAAGATGATGACATCAGATGAATGATTCTGTTTCCAGCAACAGTTTTCTGCCAATCCTGTTCTCTTTATTGTAAGTCAATAAAGACTCTCACCTTTAGTCTTTAATGGCTTTTGAAGCCCCGTCCCATTCTTTGAATAGTTATGCTGACTGGATTAGGACTTGCGACACTCTAGAGTCTGGGACAGGTTCCTATACCTGGATACTTCATTTGCATGCTTTGTTTAAGGTCGTCAGCCAGGTGCTTTGTCTCCATTTCTAAGCACTGCCTCCTAAAATCGATATAAACTACGTACACTATGTACACTGCCTTAATGGACTTGATGACTGCAGTGACCAACAGCATGTTCTCAATAAAGAAACCTGCTAAAGATACAACCAAGTCTCCATGTCTCCGCTTCTGAGATTTCCAACAAATACCACTTAAGTTTATTTAACAATACCCTACCTCTTCTCATTTCATTCCCTGTTAATTCTATTGTACTTGTATACAGCACACCTTTACATAAAAATTTGTCTATTTGGTTTGTTATATATATAAATATATACATATTTGTTTCTTATTTGCATATCTTTATTTTTTATTTTATTATCTGCGTACTGTTGTTGTCTTGGTGTACTGGAAGCTTCTTCTGTCACCAAAACAAATTCTTTGTGTGTGCAAACATACTTGGCAAAAAGGTCTTTCTGATTCTGATAAAAAGCACAGCAGCACAACTACAACATTAAAAGACAAGATATTACATTTGAACACAGTCATTTACCATCGGTTCTGTCTCGATTTATGACTTGAAAGGCACAGGAGACCTAAAAATCAATACAGCATCTTTTTTCATTTTGTAATTATTAAAGAATAACGAAAATCCATATTTCACAGTTCTTTGTCGGGGTGCCAAGCTTCAGAATTACTTCACACATACAGTAAAGAGAGGTGCTCAGTTGGAGATGTGTCATGGCTGAGTCAGCTCTGAGTAGACTTACAGGATTTATGGAGGGTTTCATTCATGAAAAAAAGCCTCAGTCCCTACAAATGGGTCTGGGTGGTCCATTCGTTCTCAAGGCCCTTGGAGAATACATTTCACATCAAAGGAAAAAAAAAAAGTTATAAACCGATATACTGGATAGATCAAAACAGGTTCCAAAACATACAGAGGGCTGAACATGTAATTATGGGCCAAAGTTTTTTCCAAAACCCAACCATGAGCCAAGATGTTTATATCGGCAAACATCACTAATTACAACAAAATAAAGTCCTTAGGACAACAAGATGATGATCAAAATGTACTGTAATAAAAATCTAACATAAATGAGACAGAGGCTAAGATGAGAACATCCAATTAAAAGCTGTAAGGGATGTGGGTACATCTGGCCTAATCTTTAAGGCATAATAAATGGAATGATCGCAAGCAGAGGCCTAGAAAGTGTTCCTTCTCTCTCTTTCGTATCCTCCGGCTCCATCTCTCATTCTTTAGTGGCAGGTTGGCTGATTACAGCAGGCTGCTAAAACAGCCTAATTGTCTTCTAAGTGTTGTAATAATTACAGCGAAAGTGAAGTGGTGTCCACCCCACCACTGGCACGGGTTACAGATGCATGGCTTTAGCACCCTGCACAATAGATACATCCGCTTTAGTCCAGCACTTTTACAATATATATATATTAGCACTGTCAACGTTAACGCATTCAATTAATTCAAAATCCTTAACGAGTTAAAATAATTTAATGCAAAACATGTAGCGTCGATGCACTTCAGGCGACCCGGGTTCGAGTCCCGGCTCGTGGTCCTTTCCCGATCCCGTCCCCGTCTCTCTCTCCCACTTTGCTTCCTGTCTGAATATTGTCCTATCGCAATAAAGGCAAAAATGACAAAAAAATTAATCTAAAGAAAAAAAAAAAAACATGCAAATAAATTGCGTCACACTGACGCATCTACAATGGCGCAAGCACATGTAACCCTGGTAAGAGAAAATTTCTATTCTAACCCTTTAAACCAATTTCGCTTCTCTGTTTGCGATCAAATTATTTTAAGCCGCTAAACTCCAGGAAAGTTTTCAGTTTTTGTAAGGAATTAACTTATGCAGTATAATTTGAGAACAATCACATTTCAATGGAGGGAACATCTGACCTAGAAACTGATGTGACATTAACTATAAGTAAATGATATATACGTACAGTAGGTTTTAATTTGAACCATAAAGCACTTTGAAGAGATGTTTGCATTTGCATGTCTGTGTATAGTTAAGAAGTCATCTGAAATAAGGTTGCCCCATCAGTACTCTAGCAAAAAGAAGCAACCTTTGAAAAGTTGCTAAACGCTTCTGGAGAGAAAGAATAAGCTAGACATTTTGAGATCTCGGGGAGAAGAGGTTGAAACAAACCATACTGATCTGATCCATAGGGAAAAACAGTTCACCCAGGCTAACAACCTCTGCGTCTGCAGCTTTCTGAGCAAATCATTTCATGATTCAGTGACTTTATACAAACGTTGCGAAGGAGCAAACATGAAAAGCAAAGGAGGGTCTTTTAAATTATAATTGTGGATTTCCCACAGGCTGTTCGGAGGCTTTCCTCTCTGTAAATATCCTGAATGGAACCACTTTGAAAAACATACACAAAACACTCTCTTTTCCAAAAATAGCAATAAATAAATTGGGTAGCTAAATAAAAAGGTAGCAGTAACGTCAAAACAACCTCTTGTTGCAGAAACACTGCTAGAGCTCTGCAGTGGTGATGATGATGATAATGGATACAACATTTAACATTCGGCTGTTTGCGTGTGCAACGGTGAAGACTTTGGGACCTCCCGTAGAGAAGACAATAAAGGAGCTCATCTCTCTGCCTACTGGAGGCTACATTCCCTTTGATTCTGGACAAATTTCTCGAAACATTGCAAGACTTTTTTTCCCCCAAGATCAATAGGACCCTACTAATGTTTGATTACAGCCCTCTGGATGACCACACACTTTTTTCACACACAGAATTTGCTGGAGAGAAAAAAAAAAAAAAAAAAAAAAAACAGCACAAGGTGAATGACAGGGGGTTACAGAATGGGAGGAGAGAGGAGCTGTGTTATTCAGCAGTCACTCTCACATGTGATGGCTTATCTATGACTCTGAGAGCTGGAGGAAGAAAGATCTTTGTATTCCTCTAGTAGACGCAATGAGAATGAGTGACTCCAACAGTCCAGAGCACTCGGCAAAGATGTAACAAAGCAAACGTGGTGAGATTTAAGCGATGGATTGTCTTTTTCAAGGAATGAAGAACAAAAATCTATTTTTTCCTTTCTAAATTGTATATATTAAAGTATAACATAACATAAAACTATATTAATAATATATCCATATATCATATTTTTCATATATATATACTGGCGCACAGAACTGGCGCATCGTTCTATTTAAGATGAACTCCAAGCACTTGCGATACTTCTCATAGGAAGGACAAATGGATTTGCAACAGTCGCTTTGTCATGTCCAGTGTAGACAGCTTCTAGCTGTTGTGTTGTGGTGCGAAGCGACGTGTCAACGGTCGTGTCCGGCGTAAACATGGTGTAACAATTTTTCTTGAATAAACATCCTTATATCAACCTATAAAACAATCAGATTTTAAACTTCGTTTTGCTACAGTAACTTGAATCAGCCATAAATATCCACTGTGTATGTAAGCTTTTTAACAGTCACTCACACACTTGAGCACTGCCTTCATTTAAAGTAAACCTCAATCTGTCATTAGGAAACTTAAACCACACTGAATATAACCTTTATGGTCGTTTATGTCCATCAGTAACAGAGAATCTGAGCTAAGTGGCCCTCATGGGCTTTCCTTAGCTTTACAGTAAGTGCTACAATGGTACGTGAAAGCATCAGTACTTCAGTGTATTGATGTTCTAAGTGCAGCTATAACAAAACACTGGATTCAAGCAAATAATAAGAGTGTGCGTTTATAGGCCCTAAACACAGAATGGGTTTTATAGAGTTTGGAGAGGATTTGTCACAGATGGCTGGCAGCTGGCACGGTGGCCTTAAGGTGCTACAAACACAAAATATGCCACAGATGACGGTTTAGTTTGCCCCAGCTGATGTCTAGACAACACAAAATGATCAGGTTTTGAGATGTGCCAATAGCAGTACAGCATTTCATACAGATTCATGTATACAGGTGCACAGATACTACAAATGCTAGTGGCACTTTTTTTGCTTTTTCACCACCTGTTATTCATAATACAGTAGAGATAGGATTGGGGAGGGGGGGACACAAACCCCTTAAATATTTTTTTTTTATTATTAAGCAAAAAAGGGCTGATATATTTCATATTTGATATCATTGATGTCATATTTGATACATTTTTTTTTGCTTTGAATAAGGATGCTAGGATATCTAGGTGTTTATTAGCAGAAGGCTAAGCCTTGCCCAGCCTTTAACATGCTGCGCCTACAATTATTTACCTTTGTTTATTGTTCTTATCGTTCACTGGTTATTTTATTTATAAATGGATTTTGTTGTTTTCATGAAAATGTTGGCTGACAATAAAGCACATTTAACTAATCTTAATTTTCAAGTTATTTTTATCCCATGTATTGTAAAATGATGTAATTTGACCGCATTTCACCAAGGTCCACTCACATTAACATTTCTGGCCTCGCCACTGCTTCAAAGTTGCATCAAGAGAAGCTTGAGTCCTACAGCTGTTTCACTGGCTAAGAGTATTTGTCACAGTGTTAGAGGCGAGGGTGTTTGTGTGTGACTGCAAATAAACCAAAGGGAGGCAAAGTTCATTGAGTTGCTTTTTTCCTGCATTCAGAGAGGAACAGACTTTTGAAGGGTAATACAGTGAAAAAAGTCAGAGTTAGCATTTTAATCACTGAGTCTCATAGGATTTACAGTAGATTCTGAAATACCAGCATGAGTGTGTTCTCTCCCACATAGGAGGAAGACAGATGGGAAGTGGGCAGAGTGTTTGCCGAGACTGTGAAACTCAGGAGAGATGAGACAGAGGTTTAGCAGTGGACTGAGATAACACAAAGCCATGGGCAAAGAGCTCTTTCTCACATGCAAAGAAATTCTCTCTCTTCAGAGAATTCACACTGAAACTGTACAGCTATGTTTCCATGCTTACACACACCCTCACTGTGATAGAGGAAGTACTGTACAGTGAATCCATCTGTCTAATTTGCTCAAAGTCAAGGGAGACTCGCAGACTCTAATCTCAGTACTGTACAGATAGAATCTACAGGTCAGTGGTCCTGTTAGCTGACTAAGTTTGGATGGTCCACTAACTATTTTTCAGCATTTTGGCAATTATAAGCTTCATTTAAATGAAGCTTATACGTCTCATACACAAATACATGCCACAAACTAGTTGTCAAAAGTACCAAATTCGGTACTGAAATTTTAAAAATGTAACGCTTTGTGTGTTGTTGAGCAGATTCATAAACACCTCTGATTATCCATTGTTTTCACGCGCTCATCGGATATGTATGTGATTGGCTTCAATGATCAACGCTTCAAAAACATGTTGTAAATAGTCATCAATGACGCTCTTCCCCTAACGCTTACACAGATACACACGGGAGCGTTAGAAAGCAGGTGTCTATCGCGGACCAGTCCACTGATAGACTGCTTTCAAAAGCTCCCGCTCCCACTTTCAAAACGCTCTCAAATTCAAACACTTCCGTGTGCTTTCAAATGCTCCCATGTGCTGATCATTGTAGCCAATCACAGACATATCCGATGAGCATGTGAACACAATGGCCAATCAGAGATGTTTAAGAATTTTTAAAATTTCAGTACCGACTTGGTACCGAAGTTGGTACTTTTGACAACTCTACCACAAACATTCAAAAAAGGGTGGTTACTTCATTAATTTACTAATTTACAGTCTATTTAGGTTTGTGTGGTACTCCTGTCCTTATTTAGACAAGCTTCACATTGATCTGCTGCCAAAATGGAACATTGCAAAGTGGCAGGGAAACAGAGAACAGTGAGAGGCAGTTGTTTAGTCCAGTCTAAATCAGTGAGTGTGATCTAAACAGAATGAAGGTATGAAAAAAAAGGTGTGACAATCTTCTAAACAAAAAACAGACAACACCAAGGCTGCAGTTTTGATAAAAAATACAGTAAAAGTATTATTACAATTTAAAATTTTAATATACAGTATATATAGATATGTGATAAAGTGATAATGATATATGTGATAAAGATACTAAAATTCAGCTTTGATATATATCAAAGCTGAATTTGAATATCTTTATCACAGAATATCTTTGCATACACTCCTTGAGAAACATCTAGCCAAAGCAACACACACACAGAGCAAGACTCACATGAAATACACTAAACCCTACTGTTTCTAGAGGCTCCCTAAGGTGCCGTTTAAGGTGAAATCTGTGATCACACACAGAGCAGGAGTCAGGTCTTAAAGGTTACTCTATCCTACTGTAATGTACTGTATGATCAGCAGGCCTATCCACTAGGGCTGCCCCCTAATAGTCGGTTAACAGTTAGTCGACGATAAGAGGCTTAGTTGACCAAAATTGGTATCGGCAAGAAATCCAAACCTTCACCTATCATTCATCGACCTCAAATATGGCTTATCATTTGAAACATGTAAGTAGTAGCAACTTTACAAGTCCGCTCACTCTAACATTAACCTAGATAAATGTTTGCTATTATTTGGCGCATATCCAAGTGTGGAGAGCGCGGTTACTGCATGACATGGAGGTGCCGGTGCGATCACTTGCATTTAACTTAAAATACTCAGTCATTTTTGGTCATACAGATAAAAATAATCCAACATTCAACAAAATTTTGTGCTTTTGTAAAATAATGAAAACAAACAGGATGCGCTTACTGCCGTCTCGGTCTCAAGTGAACTTGAGTGCGTCACAAAAATGAACCGAAACTTAGCATATACTTACCTCACAGACATGAGAAATATATCTGTGGTAAGTTTGAAATGTCTACTTTTAAATGAACAGATTAAAATCTAAAACAAATATTCTCAGATTATGTAATCCGTATGAAACATGCATATTGGCGCGTCCACTACTGCGGAGATGACGAGTCAGCATTGTCGACTTCATCTCTGCAGCCGAAAACACACAAAACACTAGTTTATCAATAAATTATTAAAATGTTCAGACAGTATCCTTCTGCTTTTTCACGCCACATTCATAATCATTATGTTTGCCGGTGCAATGCTGCAAGCTTTATGCGTGCGTTTGAGCGCTGATTAGGCTATGTATTATAGGCGATTAAAGGCTCATTATATGGTTTATTAATATAAATGCACGATTAGTCAACTAATCGCTTAAATGAACGACTACTAGTCAACTAGAAAATTTTTTAGTTGAGGGCAGCCCTACTATCCACTATCTCAGCAAAACACACATGCTGCCCACTCATGGTATTATGTATATACGTTACAGCCAAGCAGCAAATCTACTTTCACATCAATAAAGCAAAGCTAATTCCACAGTAAATTTAGGACAGCTGTATTAGTTACTGTAACCGTAGATGTTTAGGAAGTGAGCTGGTGGTCTAGACTATTTATTCGGCATGAGAAGAGGATTTTTTATCCAAAGGTCCTGATTAGAGAGTGGCTGATCAAATCAACACAAACACAGACATTCAGTTTGGTTCATTTCCAGCCGTAAGAATAAGAATTCGATGATTATTCATGAGAAAACACTGAATACGTATTTTGAGCTCTGGAAAGGTCACAGCTGATGAATTCTCCACACAATCATCACCTAAAGAGGAAAACAGCTAAAGAGGATAACAGAGATGACGCATTTTTTACCCTCTGTGCTGAGGCCAGGGCTGGAGGTGAATTTGGCCACATCCACAATCTTCACTGCAAACTGTTGACCCGTCTCCCTGTTGATGCATCTTCTTACCACACTAAACGGCCCCCTGGAAAGGAAACAAACAGGTAAATTAGAGTCCCGCACATGTTGGGTTTTTCGATGAAATCAATATCAAGACAGGATTAGCAATGGCCAAAATAATCCTGATATATGATGCTATTTAATGATGGTAAATGAGATGTACACATCTTTTAAATCGTTGAAATAAACTCTTATTTAATTCATATACTCAAAATTACAAATAAATTAAAATAAAATAATAGAGTATATTATCCATTGCCAAGGCTGTCTGTACATTCTGGAAGTGACATTCTGGAAGGGGGGAACTGCTATTTCTGTAAATCGGCCAAGCCGGTTGCCAGTGATGATGATCCCAAAAAGTTCATTTAAATGTTGGTTGATTATTCAGTCTGATTTATAAGTCTATGGCTGGTGATTGTATCATTTATACACAGATGCCAGCAGCAATAAACCTATTCTGTGAGTGAGCTAATGACAGTAATTGTCAGTAAAAATCTAGATCTTTTCCAACAGAACAAAAATCATAATTGGATATAATAATACACAAGCCTGAACCTCCAGTGTGAATAGTTTTTCATTTAGTTAGCCCCAGCATTGCCTTTGTTTCCTCTACTCTCAAAATAATTGAGCTATTGTTGCTAACTTGCTGTTCTGACCCACAAACCTGTTAAATTTAATCTTTAAATGGTGTGATTACACAGCCATAATCCATTCAACAAAAAATATTCACACTGACAGCGATTCGCAGAAACAAAGTGCCCAGAAGTCTTTCGTTTTCAGTCAATTTGTGGTGGCGTTAATTGTTGACAATGCAAACAAATTCAACATTATGCAAATAAGCAGAGAACTGCAAGCTGACAGTAATTACAGCTGATATATTCCTCATATGGAAACTTTTTTGGGGGAAGAGTGAGATTTTCAGCTTCAGTACTGTCATTATTGAGCCATACTATATGTGGCTCAATAGCTACAAGTTGAGCGGCTGAAGTGAGAAGCCTGCCCTCTTTCTAGGAATGAAGAAATGCTCACAGCAGCGATGAGAATGATGGGAACGCTCTGTGCGGATTGAGCGTTTGAGGAACAACGGGGAGTAGAGGGGCTGGGGAGAGGTTGGCTTTCCGTGAAGAGCTGTGATCAGATTTCCCAAAGCCTTTAACCCTCCTCAGTATGAGCTCAGAGTGTTTCTGAGGAGAGATGGCAGCAGAGAGACCTCTGGAGCAAGTTTTACTTCTGTTTGTGTGCAGTGGGTTGATTGCCGACAGGCTTTAAAAAACGATAAACAAAATCAGAAAAAAAAAAAAAAAAAAAAAAAAAAAATTTGGTCAACACAGGAGTCACTTTATCCAAGTTTAAATATTCTTAGGACTTAGCTTCAAGCTTGTCAGATCAGATCATCTCCTCTCTTGTAGTAAAAAAAATAATAAAATTTTCCTCTACAGTGAGGGAAAATGTGCTGGTGTGATATTTACCTACAACACACTAAGCACAGCATGGCCCCATTTTCAAACTTGACATTTATTCTCTATATTACTGCCGGCAAGTCTGTAAGAATTTTCACCCTCCTCCTCAGGTACGCGAGTTACATTTCATTACAGACGACCCAGTTTACTCTGACCCACAGATATCCAGACAGATGTAAAAATAGACAGACTTTATGAAATATGTGTTGTCAGTACCTCTCTGTACAGTTCCTAGGTCAGTGCTCCAGAGAGAACACTTTCTGGCTGACTGCTGTCTTCCTGTCATCTGAGTTCTCTGGCTGAACTGTTAACAAACTGCAGGTGCACTGAACGTGTGGTGGACAACATGTTTGGAGAGCAGCAGTGCTAGACTGTAGCTGCGTTCGAAAGCTGAAAAATACTGCCTTTGGATGATGCATTCCAAGGTAGGAAAGCATCAAAGCCCAATCTAATGTTAGCTTCACTTCCTGTCTCCTGAGATACCTTCATCTGATCGATTTTTGAAGGCAGCATAGATGTAACCTTCAGTGCCTTTGATTTCCGACAATCCTGTGCGTTCCATTCCATGACAGTTGAGCTAAAAAAAATAAATATGGCGTCTAAAAGCTCAGTTTCTGTGAAAATGTACATTTTTGACCAACGTTTTCCACTTTTGATGTTATTTCTAACAAAAACTAGAAATTTCGGCTACCTAAAATTTTTGGCCGAAACAGCTATTTTCAGATCAGTGACCGAAACAGACATTTAATTAGAGCTTCTCTGATGGCACGTTTTCACTGTGTTCAGTGTCTGTTTCATGCACACAACATGGATAAGTCACATGAACTTTCAGAAATCATTCTAATATGCTGATTTGGCTTATTATTATTATCAAAATTGAAAACAGTTGTGCTGCTTAATATTATTGTGGAGACATTTTTAAGAATGAAATTGATAAACAAATCAATTTAATGCAGCCTTGCTGAATAAAACTATTGAATTCTTTTTTAAAAACATTATCTTACTGACCCCAAACTTTTGAATGATATTGTATATATTTATTGCCAGCAAATGCCACAGAAGGCAGCATTTTTCAGACCGAGCTGTGCTAAAACATATACAAGACTCGAGCCAAGTGCACGGATCAGGACTGCAGTGCTCTCTCATTCTCCACATCTCCACATCTCCACAATTACATTTTAAAAAAGCACACAAACACACGGCTGTGTTGGGGAGTTTTGTCCTATGAGTCATGAGTAAATGAGTTTTTAAATAGAGAATTTGCTGAGGTTTGCTGAAGCAATAAGCTACAAGGTTAAAAGGTCTTGTTTGGCATGTCACAATGAATGGGAAAACCATCAGTCTCACATTACATGTGAGATTTTGAAATGGACATAGACACAATGAATTAGCCGCCAAAAAGCCAGTAAAATCAGGGAGCTGGGCAAAAATCAGTGTGTGTTGTATGACCTTTACATGATAAAAGAACATGGTTGTAAGGTGTTAACATGACCTTAGACATTGTCATATTATTATAAGCATAATTGGTTTAAGACCATGTAAACACACGTAAAGAAAATCTAATCTAATCTCATGTCCTTACACCAGTCTGCTGACCTTCAAGACTCAAGCAGATGCTTCTTAATAAATAATGCGATCTGCATTTAAAGCACAAGTCTATTCTGATTCAGCTATAAAATTGCAATGCCGGCAAACTGGAGAAGAATGCAAATTGAAGAGGTGGTTGAGAGCTTATTATTATCACTATATCTTGCTAATACGGGTGCGAGAGGGGCTGTGTTTTCCCCAACACAAACTGCAGGAGCAGATGGCATGAAACGCAAAGCTGCTTACTGGCAGATAGCCGAGGAGCGGCCACGCGTGGCTCAGAGCTGGACTTGGCCAGGCTAAACTGCTGGAACTGTGGATACAGTACATGACACTCAGAAGCACCATAACATCTGAATGGGCTTTATCTACTCAATCTGTCACGGTCCTCCTGTTGTTCTCAGCGTAAATGTTCCCTAAATGTTATGTAAATGACGTTATGTATAAATGGAAATAACATTTATGCTACGTCCGAAATCAAATACTTCCCTACTATATAGTATGCGAAAAACAGTACGCTAACAGATTAGTATGTCCGAATACATAGTATTTGAAAAACAGTAGGCGAAAAGTCCCCGGATGACCTACTACTTCCAGCGAGATTCTGAAGCGTGCATTCGATGGATGCTATCCCATGAGGCCATGGGAAAGAATTTCTGAATGGAGGTGAAGCGACGCAACTGACGCTGGTAGGTCACATGATAATGACAACATGGCGGATGTAGTACATCCGGATTACATTCATACTACACATATCCATACTATATAGAACAGTTTTAAAAAAGTAACGCTGATTGAGAAACATCTTGGTGTAATATTCTGTAATATAACAGAAATTACAAGAGGTTCAGTCTCTAAATTTTCACCGCTCTTATTGGATTAAATCACACTACAGGACTGTGTGTCAAATCTTCTGACACTGCCAGAATTTCAGAGGTAAAATTTGATTGCAACGGTCATTAATCGGCTGTCAGCAAACATGTCAAACTAGCAATCAAAGACTTCAGATTTTGGCCTAGGATCTGAGGAATCTTGATCCTAAGTGGAAAAATCGTGGCCAAAATTGTACAGTGTGCACCCGGTTTTACTTAAAAACAAACAAACAAACAAAAAAAAAACACTGGAAAAAGGAAAAAAGCATTAGACATAACCAGCACAGAGAGGAACCTGTGAGGTGCCCTGCTGTGCTGATTTATCATGGCATCATGAGAGTCTTTGTGAACCGAAGCGGTGCAGTAAGTGTGCATCGGCCGTTTGCTCCCAGCAGCTGCTAGAGATGACAGGCACAAGCAGCGACAAGCTGTAGCACGCAGCAGGGATGCCGTGTTTGGTGCCAGAAAGAACCAGGCAGATTAGATAAGACCAGTGCAGACATGAGAACAGCGGGTACAGGTCACATATGCAGGATAAACAAGCCTAGGTAAACCACTTTACAGCAAGTTGAGCAGGTGAATATTTCATTGAAGTGTCTTTCTGTGCAAGAGTGCTGAACGCAGGGATCATAAATAATGATGGACAGAGAAGATGTCCTATGCAGCAGTGCATGACGGGGGAAAATGTGCTGGCAGGCAGAAATATGAGGAAAGAAGGAAATGCAGAGTGAAAAACAGGAAAAGAAGCACAAAGAGAGGTGACACAGGAAGATGAGAGAGAAGTAGAGAAAATGATATAGTGGAGGATGAAAGAATCGGTCAGACAGACAGCGGGGAGGCTGGCAAAGGAAGAACGCTGGTGTTTGTGACAGCTGGTATCTGTTACAGTGAGCAAGAGATGATGGCGTAGGTGTAAGGTTTCTCCTGCGGAAGATAACTTCTCAAACGGCATGTGTGCGTAGGTAACTGCAGGATACCTGACAGCTCAGGGCTGTATACTGGTGAAACCACACTGCAGTCAGAAAATGTTGTTTTATATATATAAGAAGTTCATCAAATTTGTCCTAAGGACTAAGTTGGCTTTCATATGTTGACTACTGTATATAGGGGTGTAACAGTACACGTATTTGTACTGAAAATTTTCGATACGGGTCTTGTGCAAGTGTACAGAACAAAGGCAGTGCTGTTTTAACCACTGCACATGTGGAACTTGTGTGTGCAGAATGTAATTTGAAACTCAGAGTGTCAAAGAATAGGACCCCCTAGAATGGGACAATACTGTTTATATTGATATACTTTGATATTGCGAATGCAAACGCATCTGAAAAAAATGTAGAGTGAGCTGCTGCAGGAAAAGTGTCCAAAATATGATGTGATTTATATTAAGAGTTTCAAACTAACTCATAACCACACAGTTTAAAGCGGCTTGTCATCTTGTCAGATGCGTGTGCTGTTTAATGCATTTGATGCATTTGTTTTCCTCAGAGCATAACTTGTATCTTTCTCTGTAAATGTTAGAGATTCAGATTCGGGAAGTATTCATTTTGCATAAAGGCCTAACAGTAAGCGAATCTCCGTTAAACTTCAGACTTCACTGAACCAGCGAAGATTTTGCTAAATATTTTGCATACAAAAGTGGAAGTACTTTAAATAATGAGAACTGAAAACCATGGTACATACTGAATCATACATTTGTGTATATTATTTTATTAATTTATTATTTTAATAATTCAGAATTCAAATATATATTTAGATTTAAATATACATTTAAAAAAAACATATACACATTAAAAGCTGATACTAAAACAAGATTAAATGCTGACAAACTAAACTAATCATTCTGCATCTGTATCGTTCTGTCACATAAATGACATTTTTAGACTCAAAACACTGACACTGCGTTTTGCAGCACTGACAATAATTTGTCTACAATAATCATGGAACTTCATCTTTTTCAAAATCCACTTGGCTCCCTCAGTTGGAATGGGCATGTTACTGCTACCTATGTTAAAGTCCCTCGTCACTTCAAAAGCACAGGATCAGGATGTCAAGAAAAAAATAGTGTTTGTTATACATAAGACAAAGTGTCTGTGTGCACAGGTGTGTGTACATGAATTAGTGCATTATGCGTAACTAAGGTCAACGCATAAAACAAATGGTCAAATAGAACAACCTCACTGCAGTAACAGACAATGTGGCAGGCAAATGAACAATCTTAAATGCTTGTTTAGGCCTTGATTAATTCGCATTACCCACTCAAAACAAACACCATAAACGTCAAGCCGAGTCAACTCAACTTGTGTTTCAAAGAGAGAAGTAAAAATGGGCACTAGAGTTAGTAAAACAGAGCAAGAGACAGGAGGAACTAGCATTCAAGAAAAATATGTTCATCCAAGCATTAGAGTGTGTAGTCTACCATACATTTAACAAGATAAAATTGTGGTATTCAGCTGCAGAACTTAAAAAAAGTAATGTTTTACAATAAAGTTTAATTTTGTTAGCATTTTTTTTTTTTTTTTTTTTTGCAGAATTTATTAATCTAGGCTAAGTATACTATTCATTATTAATTCATGTTCAATAATATACATTAGCTAATACTTGAAAAAAAGTTTTCATTCCATTTTTTATCATTTTGAACATATATAATTTGAACTTAAACTATAATTTAACTTGAATACCTGATTCAACAATTATGTTAAATCAAGAACAAGAACTCATTTAATTGAATCAAATGTGGTTTAGAGTTACAAAACCATTCTCGCATATGGCCTCAAGGAATTGGAACTGGATATGAAAAGGCTTTGTGTTCAAAGTCCAGTTTCTTGCACTTTTGTTAATAAATTGCACTGCGCTGTACTGCACATAATTAACACAAGAACTCACTCCTGCTCTTTATGGCAGATTTAACTGATAAAAGGGTTGACTGATTGTGTTCACTGACAGGGCAGTAGATATTTCATTAGAGTGAGATGTAAATCTAGATGATTAAGACGCTGACATCGCTCCAACACTTGAGTTTGAACTGCTGTAGAGTGTGAAAATCATCTCCAAAATTGCTTACTATCTAGGAGACAAATCAAGTGACTAATTCAAAAAGGAAATGAAACTAAAAGGAAAGGAAATCAGCATCTCAGTGGCTAATTTTATAAAGATTAGAGCCACTGAAGCCACAAAGGAAACCGGATGATCTGTGGTAGCTGGATGCAGAAAGTGAAAAGGAGGCCTTTAGAGAGAATTATACTGCTCCGGCTCTCCACGGCACATTCAGGAAGTCTTGGAGGAGTGCAGCTGCACGATAGACTCATTTGCTCTGTGAACAATTGCATTGGACCAGGGTTTTTAAAAGTCAAACTTTTTTAAACTGACTTGAAGGAGAAAAATAAAACAAATAAAAAATTCTAATAATAAAATAAATAATAAATAAAAACTAAAATAAATATTTAAAATAACATTTCTAAGCAAAAAGTTCATTTAACAAAAATGGTTATTCACCTTTTTTAAAATATTGATTTGTTATAAAATAAGGCATTCTTTAATAAAGAATTCATAATTAACACAAAAATTGTTTTTTATTCTAAAAATGTATTTTAAAAAAACAAAAAAAAAAACAAACTTGTGTACGCAAAAAAGTGAAAATGGGTTAAACCTTGAGTATTTGCCGTTCACAATGCCTGTTATAAGCGACCCACACCACACTTTAAGCATTGTGTATTTTGGTGTACACTCCCATAATGCACTACAATAGTCATAAAAAAAAAAAAAACATTTCTTGGCATTGCTATATTCATTTGAAATTCCATTATTTCATGGCAATATGTGATTAGATTTTAAAGTGCACCAAATGATCACAAACAGTCTATTATGTAATCATGACATGCCTAGAGGCAATTCGGCCTTACAGAAAAGAAAGGGGACTGATGTTCCAGGACCTTAATACTCCCTTTCAGCCCTAACAAATCAAAATCACAATGTCAGCCTGGATACAAACACCCACACATGTTAGAAAGGTCTTTAGAGACATGACCATCAGTGCAGGTGAGTTATGTGAATCATAAACTCTGCCAGTTTAACTAAAAAAAAAAAAAAAAAAAACCCCATTCTAGAATCCCCATCTGTCCCAGGAATGTGATTTAAAGAATGTCCCTCCGTGTCCTTACAAAGGGAATTAATCACAAAAAGAGGTCAGTACTGTAAATGTCATGTGTTTTACAGCATGCTCGTCCATGGCCCAGCGAGTGGATATAATAGCCTTCAGCGAAGTGGAGAAACAGGAGGGGTATGAGGGGACATGCTGCAGTATTTCAGCCCCCTGCATCTCTGACAGCACACAACAGTCAATACTCACATACCACCTGCCTGCGAAAAACACACGCTGGAAAACTGGAGGGGGTGTGGACACTGTTTTTACTGACTGCTCTATTTGTGCTGCTGATACAAAGAGTCAGAGATGGAGTGGCTATGATTCAAATATTTGAGAGCTGCCTCGCTGTCTACAGGCCACTAGCTTCTAAGACAGTCTCATAACCAAAAAGGAAACTTAATGAGTGATTGGTTCACAAATAAAGCAAATCAGAGAGGCATTTACAGTTGAGTTTAACAGTGCTCGTCCACTTTTTCAGCAGCCTTGGTTATGGATATTTTTCCCATTCATTTTTCCCATAGGGATTTAAAAAAAAAAAAAAAGTCTTTGTTAAAAAGTTATAACCTTATATATCCCACATGTTCTAGGGTTATACGAAAGGATTTGGTAAAAAACTAACCGAAGTTGAATATATTATTTAATGCAAATCCTGACCTTGGCCATTGGTCTTCTGTACACGACTACACTTCATGTGACTCTTTAATAGGGCTGCAGTTGAACTCACTGACTCGCCCAAAAAAAACACACAAGCTGTGAGAAATCAAGACTAAGAAAAACATGACATGAAATACAATCCATATACTTTCTACTCTGAGGTGAATATATTCGTTGTGTTCATCACAACAAGAAGTTATCGCATTCACATCTGTCATCTGTCATTCTGACTGTCACCTGACAACTGGAGTTCTGGTCTGGAGATATTTAATACAGTGAAGAAAGTACATTGATACTTTTTTTGGGATCTCTAGGCATATTTCATTCTGCATTTTTCTTGGTCTTGATTTCTCACAACTTGTGTGCTTTTTCTGGGCGAGATGGAGTGAACTGTGGCGCTAATGGAGTCTCACAAACACACACAACATTGCACAGCCATGCACAGAAGACCAAAGGCCATGGTCAGGATTTTCATTAAATAATGCATTAAGTTTCGGATTGTTTTTTTACTAAGACAATACTGTTTACCAGTCAACAGTAACTAGCTACTTTTTAGACTAATAAAATGAAAACTAAAATACAAAAATAACATTAAGCTACTTCTGTTACTGAATAAATAAAGCAGTAAATGATGTCATAAAATGAGTCTTATTTCATTTAATAGTTAGAAGCTATGATAAATAAAAATCACAAGCATAATGCTTGCTTGTAAATTAAATAATTTTATATACAGTTTATTAATCTTTTTTATATATATATATATATATATATATATATATATATATATATATATATATATATATATATTTCTTTTCTTTTTTTTTTTAAACGAACAATCAAATGAATCCAAAGAGCTCTAAAAGAAAAAAAAAAATTATCTGAGGCTGAAGTCACACCAGCTGGAGACCATCTACAAACGTTAAATCCACAAATAAAATGTTTAGGTTACAACTGCATCTGTCTGAAAAAAAGAAAAAAAACGCACAGTGATTTATTTTATTACTGTTATTTTCAATGTACTCTATTAACATTTATTTACTTTAGTTAAAGGCACAATATGTAAGATTTTTTTATTAAAATATCCCCAAAAAAACAAAACAAACAAAAAAAACCACTAGAACAATGTTATATATTTTGTTGACTTATGTACTTACATTATCCCAAATGTTTCCAACAATGTTTTAATCAAGAGAAATTTTAACCAGGACACGGACTGTCATTGCGTCACCTGTCAATGACGTCATATCCGCGCTACCCTAGATTTCCTGTTTTACTTCCGTAGAAACCATGGAAACACCAAAGACGCTTTAATACATAATGTTTTATTAGACAGGTGAGCAACTGTTTGGATTGACAGAAAACGAATCATTGTTATATAGCTCAACATGGTTAGTCTTACTGTTTGAATCTCTTGTTTTCTTGATTGACCGTGAGTAGCATGTTTCTTCCCAAAAAGTAAATCAGACACCATTTTGTCAAGTGGCTAACATAGCATAATCAGAAAGACAAGTAGAGTAATAACTTTCAACACACTCAAATGTATTTTTAGCATGATTGTTTTGACCAAGTAAATCAGCGCTGCATTACCCCACAGTTTTAATTCGTCAAATTAAGCGACCTGTGAGTAGTAATTCAGCACTTCCGACTATTTATTAAATAAAATAATGTGATTTTAAGTAGGGCTGGTCCGAATACCATTTTTTGAGCTTTGAAGCTTCGGTAGTAATCCACAACGAATATTCGAAGCTTAGGCTATTTAAATAAAAGAAGAACAAAAAATAAATGAACAAACTGCAATAAATTTGGGTCCAGCCCTAATTTTAAGTGATCAAACATAACTGTAACAAACTTCAAGTTCAGGGAAGGAGGAGGCGGGAACTGGCAAACGATAAACGTAACTTTAATCGTAAAAATAAACATAAACAACAAAATGAAAAGAGCGACAGCGGCTGACTGAGGCATATAAGCATAATAAAATCTCTGAAGCTTCTCCATGAGACTCGAGGCTGGTGTGTCGCGCAGGTATGCTATCTCTCATTAGCAGGGCCTAAAATTAATACTCGCCAAGTGCCAAATGAGAGTAAAAATCACCGTTGGCAAGTGAATGAAATGGCGTCAGTCGCCAATAGGCCAGTAACAATTTTTTGAATTCTAACAATGCAATGTTGTGACAACATGAATGTGAACAAACGTGAACTACGGTCTGTACAGTTGACGGGTCAGTGCTTCATCTTCATGAAAGTTTCAGCCTTTCCAATGTAAATATTCAAAGGCTGGAACACACAAAAGGGAATTTGTTACTCACGCGCTGTGTGGGAATTTTAACATCCGCGTCTCTCAGACAGCGCGCGAAATTGAGCTCTCTTTCATGCCTTCCTGTGCTGCAATGGACAAATTCACTCAAAATTATGTCAAAAAACGCCTGTCTTGGTGAGTATCCTAGTAAACATAGTCAGTTATGTCTTAATTGAATGCAAACACAAAATGCATGATCCATGTGTGCATAGGAAGTGACAGCATCCTAATAATCCTGCTACTGTCTAGCTGCTTAATGCTTAATGTTAACCAAACAACAAAGGACAATCTAAAATTTTGGTATCATAACTGCCTTTTTTTGTGTCATGGCTGGTTAAAAATATTTTTGGCCGGTACATTTTCTTAAGTCTCCAGCCATTGGCAGGTGTGGCAAAAAAATTAGTTTTAGGCCCTGCTCATTAGCATTCGCTCCACCGGCCTTGTTCCGCTCCCACGACTCTCGGCCCCACCCTGCTTCATACCACAGTAACGTTAATTAAACTTTTTATTAACAGTAACGTTAATAAAAAGCTTTTGGTAGCTTTTGGTAAGGAGACCTCAGGCCTCTGAAACAGGAATGAAAAAATATCGGCATATCGAATAACGGCAAAGTTCCAATATAGTGCATCCTTGGTAAAAATGAATGGGATTTTTACTTCCAGAACCTGACTATTATGTTAACATATGTTGCTAAGCTACTTTGCACACACACACACACACACACACACACACAAACAAAAAAAATGAGTGAAATTGATTCTTATATATTTTAATAAAACTGGGCAATTACATTTTTTCTCTTTGAAACAACCGTCATATCAGGAACATATTTATGATGACTAAAAAACTGTTTAGCAAGATAGCGAGGGTGTGTAATACAGAATGAGTGTTTCAGGACCACTACTGCTGACAGCAGTAATCTTTAATGTTTGGCAGCTGATGTTGGGAATGCAGCAAATCACATGCACTAAATTCAAATTTGCATTCGCACACAAATTCAAAAAGTGGACCAAAAAAACAGTTCATGTCAGTGGCAGTCAAAAGCCCTGTAGCAGAAGAACAATACAGAAAATTTCCCCCCAAAGGAAGGGAAAAAAACAAATCAAATGTTACTTCTGAGGAGAGAGCAAACATTTGGCAAATGAAGCCTAAGTGAATTTTATTAGCATATTTTCGGCAGAATAAAGCAGGTCATTTCTCTTCTCCTCCCCTTAGCCTCTTATCAACAGTCTGCTGCAAGCACTCACAGCACACACACACACAGCTCTACAGGAAAGAGTTATCACATGCATCATAGGACAGGTGCTCCATACAAATACGTGCATCAACACTCTTTACTGTCATAATAGCATGAAAACAAACAGGAGGCGGCATTCAAAAACTGCACCACTCAAACTGTTGTTATAACCAAAAGAAGACCACCTACCACAGTTTGGAGATCGATTACCTGGCATGAGATCAAACATCACAGGTACAAAAAAAAACTTATTTTATTTCTTCTCCTTCTGGGCAAATGGAATACACTGAATACGCACCGGTGTACGACCACCATAGATTTTACAGTTCCCCATCTCAAAAAAAAAGTTTAACACCTGAATGTATTTAGTGTAATTTATGTTTAAATGCTGTTTATCGCTGTCACCAAAATCAAAATCATTGTTTTGAGACTGATAAGTACTTTTCTGAATACAAAAAAATAATAAAAATAAAAATATAAAATAATAAATATTTTATATAATAAATAATACTTCTAAAGAAAATACTTCTAAGCATTTATTAATTTTAGTTAAGGGTAATCTCAACAAATATAACTTATAAATTAACAAAATTATATAATAAATACTGTAGGAAATATATTGCTCATTGTTAGTTGTTGTTAGTTAATGCTTTAACTAACAGCTAAGTGGAACTTTTTGTAAAGTGTTACCAATCAAATATTATTAAAAAAAGTTTTCTAATTTAATATATATTTTAAAATGTAACTTATTCCAGCTATGTAAGAACTTTGCAAACATTTATACATATGTTCAGATCGTATAAGGAACTGGTACGTCAGTCATGCCATTCTTTTTATAAGAATCAACTCTGGCCTCTTGGTGTTGCATTCTGCAAGAGTAGCTAAACATTGTCTTTTAACACTCTAGAAAAAGAAAAAGAAAAAGAAAAAGAAAGACAAATAAGCATTTTCACCATGTCTAGACTGCATGTTAATACTCTCTACTTTAATTCCAAATAAGACAAAGAACTCATGCAACGTTTGATATTAGACAGGATACCAGACTTTGCAGATGGAAACAAGGCCTCGAAATTGCAACCATTAGGGAACTGATTGAATGAATAAATAGGATAAGTTAACATTACAAACTATTCTTTGCATTTATTTTGTTTTTATTGTCAGTACTGGGCTTTGTACTATGTGCGTGGATGACTGTGTTCTTCGTCCGCCACCACCGAAGACCATTTTGGACCCAGAAAAACCAATTTGAAATAAATATTTTTTGCACTCAGAGCAGTACAATGAGTATCTCAATTAGGGTGAAAGACTGTCACATGACAAAATATTGTTATGAGGCACTTTAAAGGGACTTTGCTAAAGGGCCTTTTACTTGCTAAAAAGTATAAACTATTAATCAAAGGACTGAAGGCATAGATTACGTAGAGCAGGTTTTTAGCAAAGTTTTGATCATGTTGATAATTAAAAGGCCTAAGAAATTTGCATATCAAATATGGTACAGTAGCCTAAGTTAATGTGGTTTCATACAAACACACTCTCAAATTTGACACGGAAGAACACAAATCTTGCAGTTTATTCAAATTCTATATGCTGGTTTTAAGTGGGAGAGATGTCTGCAGGGGCTTTGTCAAGCATCCTAACTGGCTAAGCCATAAGCTCAACACGGAAAGACTTTAATAACCGACAGCCTGATATAAAAATCAAACAATACACTGTTATGCCATTTCAAAGAGATATTTTATAAAGATATGAATTTAATTTTCTGGAAAAAGCTACAAAATAAAAAAATAAAATAAAAGCTGTAAATGAAGAGTTTGGTTCCAAAACGCGATAAACACCATTTTCAAAAAAATTGAGTTTCCGCCAAAATCAGTATTGTATCTGGTCGGTATTGAAAAGTCCTTTATTAATTTTGCGCAAAATGCGATATCCGGCATGTTATTCTGTCATGTTTTCTCCCTTTCTTTCCAAAACGCGATAAACGCCAGTCTCCTTTCTCTGCAGAACGCGATATATCCGTTCAACCAATCACAGCGCACCATTCCACGCACTGTAAACAGTAATGGCGGCGCTCTGAATACACCCGGCATCCTAGTTTTCCTTATCTGCTTTGTACTTTGTGATCAACAAAAACAGAAAAATGAATAATTTTTACGGCATTGATGATCCTGTGGTGGTTTCTGCGGTGGGGAAGAAACGCAAGTCATCGAAATGTAATCATTTACGTGAGGAGATTAAGAAGATGAGGCACTCGAGTCGGGAGGAGGAAAAATGCCGGCTGTTGCTTGTTCCACGACAGCATCAAACTTCTGTCACGGTCCCCAAAACTGAATCATGGACAGTTTTTAAAAGCCGTTTTTAATACCAATGTATTCTGTAAATGTGTTTATTTTAACCGTGCGGTGGTGCCAGATACTCTTTAATCAGTAATGACAAACGGAGACATAATTCATTTATAACATTAACAAGATGACTCGTTGAATTCATTTTGGGAGCGACGACTGAATGTATTTTTAGTAAAATGCCTGTATATAAGATTACTATTGGCAAAGTTCAGAGGCTGTCATATATGTGAATCAACTTAGTTTGTTGTGTATTTTTAATATGAAAAATAACTTTTATATTGATGGGTTAATTGCATTTTGAAAAAAAACGTGCCATGGATTTATTGCATTTTGGGGAAAAAATAATCTGTTTTATAATAAACCTTTTAAAATCAAAATGTAGATTTGAATTTTTAATGTTTTTATAACCAAAAGATGCTATGTGAAAGTTTGAAACAGAAAACAGTGGTTTTCATCTTGCTGCTTTCTTGGTAAAGAAAATACCTTTTTACTCAAATTAATCAAAATGGAGTTATAGCGTTTTGGAACCATTTCAAATATCAAAGATGTCTACAAGAATCTGTTCTCAACATTTTCTGCGACTGTGAATGATTCCTCCAAGGTAATGTGCCGTTTTCCTTGTCTCTTTGTTTTGCTCTGTTCTGACAATCTCCTTTCACTGGTGTTTTAAGAAAAACAATACGTTGGCAGCATCACAGGAAGAGACAATTGTTCAAAAACATGTGCTCGCCCCCGCTAACACACACTGCTGCAGAGATTTAAGCAATAATAAACCGCCAAACCACAGAGGTACAGAGCAATAACCAAATACCTGTTTAGCTCACAGTAGGGTAAAGACCTGCCCTGTCTGACTGTGCAATCTCCAGATGGAGGGGAAGACCTGATCTCAGGTCAGAAGAAGCTTTGTAAAACTAGACAGCACTGCTTCAAGACATCCAACACCAAAACCATCTTGGTTTTCAGCAGAAAATCAACAAACTTGTGAGGGTAGCCTCAAGGTGTGCAAAGCCAAACTGATGTGAGATCAGAATGACAAGTTGCTAAACTAGAGAAAGCTGCAGCAGAGGTGGAAGTCATGGTATCTGAGCTCCAGAGTAGATGTGCAAAAAAAGCCAGGGATAGACGAAGAGTGAAGGAGCAGGAGACAGGGAGACAGACAGAGAGCAGGGGACAGCAGACAGACAGGCGGATGGATGCTCCAGGCGCTCCTCAGGGGTCTGTGGCAGAGTAGACAGCAACCTTAGCTTCCATTAGAGCCGCGTCACTCTGCACCTTTCCTCCCAGACAGCGCTAATGATTTCCAGTCAGCGCTGGCCAACACACACAAACACACAGACGACTGCATGAGCTGTAGAAAGCACTTACCACAGCAAATAACTGAAGATGAGACATAAGCTAGAATGGTGAACATTTTCAAACTTAATTTCCAGAGACAACAAGAAGTGAAAGGCACTAGAAAAGAAGTCCAGTTTGTCATGACCTATCACAGGCATGAAGATACGTTTTTTTTCCTCTTCATGCATTGTTGTATTAAACTGCTGCAAACAATATATTGGCAAATGAAGCTAGTTTCTCAATTTTTGGCCACATCTGATTACAATCAGATACAAAGAAAATTCCCCTGTTGCAAATACATTTGATTTAACAAACACTGTTGCTTGTCAGTTAATTTTCTTGCTAATGAAATGTTTTCTCTCTAATGAACGTTTAATGGAATAGTTCACACAAAAAAGAAAATTCTGTCATTATTTACTCACCTTCATGTTGTTCTAAACCTGTATGACTTTCTGTCTTCTATGAAACAAAAGGAGATGTTTTCCATAAAACAGAAGTGAATGGGGATGGACATTAATGCATCACAGAAGAAGACCATTGTCATTTGTGCTATATAGCAAACTTTCTTGCAAGCTCATTAGCACTTTTCTAAACTTAAACAAAAAATCTGAAGCATTGTTTTAATGCACATTTTTATATATACATGAACAAGAATGAAATTTATGCTGCTGAGGGAAAGATTTTCAGTAAACAGCAACTTAAATTATGGTCTGTTCATCACACAAAGATGAAACAAATATATAATACATAATATATAAACAATTTTAAAATTGTTTAAAAGTATGATACTAGTGTGTAAACTACTATAAGATATGATCGGCCGTTTTAATGCATTTTGTTTTCTTATTTTATTAGTCTTAGTATTTTTATTAGCCTTATTTTATTAGTTTTATTATTTTATTTAATAGCTTTTTATCTTAGATTGTTTTTACTGTTTGTTTTATATGACATATACATATTTCAGGGTTCCCACACCTTGGTTAACTTCAAATTCAAGGACCATTCAAGGACTTTCCAGGTCCAATACCCTCAAATTCAAGGACTTAATGTGGGGACACATTTCAAGTGAGAGCAAGGTTACATCGTGTTACCTTGTAAGATACATTGTTACAATTTACATGTATCAAACACAACTATGCAAAAAAGCATTTTCTTTTTATTTATTTATTTATTTATTTATTTATTTTTGGCCATATGACAGAGATCTGATATTCTATTTGTCGTATTTCTGTTTTGCATAAAACTGAAGAATATTCGGTACATCCTATACTGCAGGCGTGTCAAACTCATTTTAGGTTGAGGGCCGGATTGGAGAAAAAAAAATTAACCATGTGCGGGCCGAATTACCTTTTTTTTTTTTAAACCTCAGTGCGCTGATAGTTGCATTAATATTAACCATATAAACAACAAATTAATTTGCAAGAAAACTAGTACACTGCTCTTTAAAACTGCATTTGATTTTACAGCAAAAAGACTATTAGATTTTTTAAATAATGCTTTATTTAATATTTTTTATTAGTGATGCACCTATTTTGATTTTGTATGGGCAATTCCAATTTTTTTAGAAGCAAATTAGCCGATTCTGATACTGATTGCAGATTTTTTTTTAAAGCAAATTTATTTGTTTATTTGTTCCAAAAATATGTGTAGCTCTTTGATATTAGAGGCAAACACTGCATTTTTATCACAATCCCAACAAAGATGTTATGCAAATGAGCATGAGCAGTTGTTTTTAATGTAAATTATTGTATAATTTCACGATTAACAGCAAAAACAGCATGGTCTGACTTTAGCTTTGTGAAATTATGCTACATAAGACACTTGCACAAAAATCAGCAGACGGACTGAATGAAAATGCAAATTCACTCTCTGACAGTAGGTGGCGCACATAGAACAGCAGTGATATAGCGTTTCCATGGTTACCAGTATACACAAAGCAGCGCTGCATAGGCTACTACTTTATACGGAGATGAGAGGAAAAGCCATCAAAACTTTTCTGTAGACAGTTCCCTTCAGAGATGCATTCATATCAACCCCAATTCAATATTTATATTATTCTTCATATTTTTCGCGAACAGTGAGCTTGTGCATGGTACAGTATGTTCTCTGCTGGCGCGTCTGTTCTCCTCTTTGTGTCCGTATTCAGCATGTGCTGAATTGTCCTGTTTACAGACATCGTAGATATTTCCACACAACTGACATTTTGGGAAATTATTACAAAGCAGTTTGTTTGCAAGCCCGGAATAAAGATTGACCAAAGTAAAACTAAAAAACGTTTGGATTTATGGCCAGTGGACTAGTGCATCTCTATTTTTTATTATAGTCAAATCATCCCCCGGGACAGATTGAACACCTTTGTGGGCCATATGTTTGACACCCCTGCGGTATACTGTATTCTAAAATGGTCTGATATTAACTTTTGCATGAATTTTATTGAAAAGAGCTTAGGCTCATGCAACCTTAAGTTTTAAGATATATGAATATGCTTTTAAGTTTTTCTTGCCTCGTGGGTTTACATCTGTGAAACATTGTGGTACCATCGTAGTAGTTTTGTGCGCGTGGGAACGTCATGGCAACGTACAACACAAAGTACCTCACGCGGGAAACACTTAACGTAATGCGTAAATGCGCGTAACTAACGTTAATCAAGCAAGCTAGTATGCACAGACCACGAAGTGTTGGCGAAATAACACATTAGCGGAACAGAGGGAATAATGCTGTGTTCACGCCACCCCGTATTTACCGGAATCTTGAGATGACAACACGTGACGTTATATTCGGAGCTGTTCACGTCCTTTGACTAGGAATTATGCGTTTCTATGGCACCATTATCAACGCCTAAATGAATCTACTGCGGTCAGGTGGTACAGTGGCCACGTGGTACATGTGGGAGTTTTCTGAAAACTCCCAGCTTACAAGCTGTAATTACGAGCTCTATGAGGGCGTGAACGCTTTTTACGAGCCAGAATCTCGTAGATACAGTAATTACAATATGGCGCGAACGCACCTTTATATGGATTTTTTTCCAGGAAACTTCTTGCACAAAATAAACTCAAGCACTTTCAAGGACCTGTATCTATGTATGTTTATTTTCAAACACTTTCCAGGGCCTTGAAATTTTTTTTGTTTTTTTCAGATTCACAAACTTTCAAGGATTTCAAGGACCCGTGGGAACCCTGATATTTTCTGTAAAGCATTTTGCAAATGTTTCAAATAAATCATTACTTGCTATCATTTTGCTTTAGGAGACTTGGAATATAAGACAGGTCATATGGACTACTTGCATGAAATTTTTGTGTAGATTTTATCGTAGATTTTAATACCGGTTTGGAACAACATGAGGGTGAGTAAAAAAAAAAAAAAAAATCTTCATTTTGTAATTAACTTTTAAAATAGAAGTACTGTAACTGGTACATTTGTGTGTAATGCACACTCCTCAAAGATCTGACAATGACCCCTACTATCACAACCACCACCTGAGTGTCTACAAATTCAATTAAACAGCTTATGTTTTTCCTCTCCATTCCACTCATAGCTGTTTTAACACATAACAGGCGCTTGTCATGCGATGGATAAACAGGTAGGATTGTTTGGAAAAGGCAGAGAGGAAAAAAAACAGCAATATGAACAGGACTACCCCAGCAATTTCACAATACATCCAGTGTGATATGCTTCCATCTGCCTAGCAGTGATGTTTTGTATGAGTTTCACTGCTGCTCCATGTTTTGCAAAAGCAACATTAGTCATTAGTCAGGTCACACATGTGCACTTTTTTTTTTTGCACTAACCAGTTGTTCAACAAGGTGGCAACACTGGCCCAGGCCGTTATTTCACAGTAGAAAACGAAACTAAAGAGATGGAACAACAACAAAATACAGAGACTGCAACAACAACAGATGCCCACAATGACAAGCACTTGTGTGAGGAAATTATGAGATAGCAGCAACTTTAGTTAAAAAGAATACAAAGACATTTTTATCGGTCATGACTTCTGGAGAAAAATAGCGCAGAGACTGAACAAAGATGAAGCTTTTTAGAGCGCATGTGTTAACAGTCTGTGTTTGCATATGCTATCAAATGGAGTATACTTTGAAAGGCTACATGTTCAACTGTATGCATACACATAAAAAATGAGATGTGAACAGATATGTACAGGTTACATGTCACTGAAAACACTAATAGCACTCAAAGTTTATCAACAAGTGGAAATTGGTTATTTTTTCAAACTTCCGGTTTGAAAAGCAAAGTCGAAGCTACATCACAAAATCTGACACAGATTCAGGCCTTGGAGTGTGTAGATAGGCTTGCGGGGGCTAATCTACCTCACCAGGTTCTCTGCATTTATTCATGAGAAAGAGCTCGTTCAGTCCAATCCCTGAGCATAAGATTATAATTGCGGTATTATGCATGAGGAAGTATCACTTCTGTCTCATTGCATAATATTGTCATTCAGAGATGGTCGTAGGTTTCCTCAGTGCTACAATACAAAAATGCGTTTCCCTGCGACGCGACCAGAGCTGAAGTTCTGGTGCAGGGGAAATGGAAAATATGTTCGCATGAGATCGCATTACAACGGAGAATTCAAATGTCTCAAAAGTGCTGCTCATTCACCTCTGCCTGCTCTGCGTTCGGACATGCGAGTCGTGTGTATGTTTCCCTCAGCAGGAGTTTGAATACGAACACATGAAAAATACGACTGTTACGATATACATGCGGAGCTCCACGATGAGTTTAACAACTCTCGCCACGTGGATTATAGATCATATACAGAATAAAGTATCTGTGTTTAAAGTTTTTATAGACGTATTTTACACACTCTCCTGCACCTAACATGAACCAGCACGGTGTATGCACACATATTTCATCATGTCTTCTTCAAATGAAATAAATGTGCAAACTGGAAACTGACACAGTGGTGTATCTGAACGCCATGACACGATTACTCTGATACACAAAAGACAATGATTTAGACCAAAAATTCAAAGAAGAATGGACAAAAAAGTAACTATGCCTTTATTCTTCCTGTGTTAAACTATGTGTCGTTTATCATGAGACTGTAGTGCTCGTAAACGTAATGAAAATATTATTAGCCCTTTTAAATATTCTTCCGCATTTCTCCCTTGTGCTTGGGAGTTTGTTGTCATTTTTCTCTGTGCTCATATATTAATATTCATTATTCTGTATAATTAGTGTGTTGTAGGTCTGTTTCATTGGTTGTTCTCTCCCCTCGTCCCCCCTTCTACACTCCCACTTTTCCAGAGCATTACACGCCCATTTTCTCAGACTTTTTCAGCTATGAGGTGTGAACAACCAGGCTAAAACAGGGGGGGTTTCTTGACACTTTAAGGCTCTATATGTCATGATTAGTGGTCGACCGATATATCGCTAAGACCAATATATAATATAGATATTTGGCATTTTTAAATATCAGCATTGGACGATAAGTTTTTTTGTTTGGCCAATGTGTCGAAAGTGGTAAAATTGTCAAATTAGTGTCTCGTTGTCTTTATTTAAAAAAATATGATTCCCAGTGTGTACAAACTTACCAGATTACTGAGTGCCCTGTTGGTTACAGTTTACTTCCTTTTTATTTATATTTTTTAACAATTTCTTTATTTGTGAAAAAACTGTCATTTAAAAAATTAAGTAAATTAAAAGGATGACACAATTAATAAGTTGTCATCTAAAGTATATTTCCAAGTTATTTATTTCTTATTTATTAAATATTAAGTAAAATAAATATAAATTATAAATATATTGGCTTTATATCTGCCACCCTGCTCTCTAAGTTCGGCATCGGCAATCAAAAACTCAATATCGGTCAACCACTAGTGATGCTCTCTCCTTTGCCTTTCACTTTCCTCTGTTTGCTGGTCCTCTAGTGGCCAGCTGGTGTCAGCAGCTCTTTATTGAGAGCAGCTGCCAAATCAGGTACCTGTGCCAGCTGGGCACACCGCCCTGTTGGCCACAGCTGCCACAGCTAATCAGAAAGCACTTCTGCCAGGGCAAATCTTGATGGAGCAGACGTGGAGAGATCTGTTGTCCGTGTGGCTAAGAGCCCTGGGCTGCCCAATGCAATGCCTGCTGTGCCTCTCTCCACAATGGGCAGAGCACACAAGATCGATGTAGCCTCCAGCTGGCATCAACAACCTCAGTGGCAGGGTGTAGATTAAACACTGATGCCCAACTGGTACAGACTGGTTCAACAATACGAATCAGTAAAGCTAGTGGAGAAATCAGTGGATTGGGTTAAAAGTGTTATGAATTGAGATCCCCCCCAAATATATATTATATATATATATATATATATATATATTAATTATATATAATTTTTTTATGGATAAGATAGAAAGAGTGAAATTAAAGGAATTTCCTCCATTTGCCTTTTTACAAAAAGGAAGTGTCATGGCAGGCACTGTGGGTGATGAGCAGTAAGTCTGTCCAGGCCTCCGTGCCAGCTGGGCACAGCGTAACAGATTTAAAGGGAACAGGAAACAGGAGAAAGAGAGATAAAGAGAGACAGCCCACTCCACTGGCAATCAGAGACAGGTAATCTGTCTCAACCCTTCTCAATGTAATCAGACTCAAACTTTCAATTTTCGCTCGCCATGCTGGACTCAGCAAGAGAAACAGAGCAGTGGATTAAAAAAGACATCATGACACTGAGAAACAACCAGAATGATTACTCACTTCAGTGTTTAAAATAGTCACAAAGCTTGTCAAGAACATTACATTTCAAAAGAGAAAAAAAATATTTTGCACTAGGGGGTGTCGCAATATACCAATTATTGACAATCATGATATTTAAAAAATAAATAAAAATAAATATAGATATTGCTTTAATAATACACATATATAGAATAATAATAATCCAGCAGCAGTATCTGGTTGACATCCCAATATAGTAGGTGGCAGTATTGCACCTTAAAGGGATAGTTCACCGAAAAATGAAAATTCTGTCATCATTTACTCACCTTTAAGTTTTTCCAAACCTGTATGAATTACTTTTTTCTGCTCAACACAAAAGAACATGGGTAACCAGTTGATGGCGCCCCATTGACCATAGTATTTTTTTTTTCCATACTATATGGGCGTCAATGGGGTCCATCAACTGTTTGATTTCATTTTTTGTTTCTTGTGATTTTCATATTTGGGTGAACTATCCCTTTAATGCTGATGCCATCAATCAGGCGAAAGCCTGAGACACCTCAGTCTGCAGGAAATGCCGATTAACAGTACTTTTTTTTCAACACTTTCGTAATTATGGGTACAAAATCCACCTCCCTACACAAAGCTGTTAAACTTTACAACTTCATTATTACAGCACTTTTAGAGGTCACATCTATTACAGCACTTTTAGAGGTCACATCTGTGTCAGGACCAAAGGCTCAAAGTGCTTATCAGCTCACCAGGGGGCTGATTGACCACTCATTGACATCTAATCACACTTCAGACTCTCCTGCACTGTAACTGAGGAGTAAATGAGAACTAATAACTGTTAATTCTGCCACTCCAGTTCATTATTCCTTGTACAATACTTCATCAGTTGTCCAGCCCCATAGCTGCCCCTCCTTTACATGAGGGCATGAGGTCAGGTGAGTTTGTGTGTGTCAGTATTGTTACAGTATAAATGTATAGGAACAGAATCATAAAAATACACCCACACAGAATCTAAAAAATAGCAATAATAAAGAAGTATGTGTCCAAATTTAAAAAATACCATATATGCATGCGAACGTGTGACCTGCATTGCCATGACACAAACAAACAGTCAGTATTACCCCATAAAGCCTCCACCAAGGAATATTTATGAGACATGCGACTCCATTTCAAGCATTACCATCCGTCTGCTCACCACCCTGCTGACACTCTAATCACATTTCCAGCCCTAAACCACCTTACCTCTCTTCACTGCAAACCTGTTTCCTTTCTTCTTTGGAAGAAGGCCAGAGGAACAGCATTTCATCCTGTGCGGAGGCCTGTGCTTCAAACAGTGTGTGTATTTGGCTCGGTTATCGGCCCGAGCGAGAGGTTTGACTCAGCACTTTTACCGCACACACATTCACCATTTTTACGCTATCCTGTTTTAATCTTACAAATCCCATTACATCTGGCTTCCTGTTATACACGTGTGTGTGTGTGTGTGTGTGTGTGTGTGTGTGTGTGTGTGAGAATGACACTGGCTGTGTCTCTAAATCTAGTAAGCTGTTGACCTAGATGGCTTTTTTGGTGCATCACAGGTGTGCTAATGTCCAAAAATGCTGTCTAGCTCAGAAGCTCACTAGGTTTTGAAATGCAGCTGACACACTGTGATCTCCTAGAGAGATAAAATTAGGAAGGCACAGATTAAATCAGTGATGCAGTATGTGACGGCTGAGAGAGTCATAATGCCCTTGGGTCATTCTCTACTCCCAGCAGACTTGCACAATGTTCCTCAAACTGTATTCAAGATAGACCTAGATTACATACCACCGCAGCCATTACTCCAGTCTTCAATGTCATATGATCCTTCAGAAATCATTCTAATGTGCTGATTTTGTGCTCAAGAAACATTTATTATTATTAACAAAGTTGTACTGCTTCATATTTTAGAAACTATGATACATTTTTTTCCCCCCGGATTCTGTGAGGAATATAAAGTTCAAAAGAACAGCATTTTGAAATAGAAAATGTTGTAACTAGGGCTGGGCGATATGGCAAAAAAATAAAATCTCGATTTTTTCATAACGATAGACCTATTCACGATTTTAATTTTTTTTTTTTTTTTACTGTTTAACTAGTCAACTTAAAAACTCAACTACAATATGATTCAAGTAACATTGTCTTTATTAACAATCTGGTTAAAAAAAGTTCCATTCCAAGTGCACCACACATGAAATGATCAACATGGTGTAAATGTAAAACAATTTGTTAAATATCTTTGCAGAAAATATGCCTGAAATGTGAAGGCAAATGTTGTAAAACACATTACAAACTTATCTTAAACACATCCTATATACTCAGAAATAATATAAAATAAGAAAAATGCTAAATATGTCTTAGCCAAAAATAGCAATAAATAACACCTGTAATAGGCTATTATTAACAGCATATACTTTGTAAAAACAGAAAACAACAGCAGCTTTCAGCCTGTCACCATCATGCAAACATGAAATATCAAACAGGTTTACAGGTTTTTGCATTCCATTGCGCTATTTGTCCTATTGTTTTTATGTTTGGCGGACATGTTTAGGTGTTGCACTCGTGTCTCGCGTCTTTTGCAGCGTCTCACCCATGAAACGGCATTCTAAAAACACGGTGGTCAAGTTAAAAAAAAGTTCAACTCGCGTTTAATAACTGCCTTTTTCTTCTCATTCCACTGCCTGCGTCTCAATTTTATAACGCAATAACGCATTTCTGAATGAACAGCCGCTTAAGAATTGTGACGTGTTCTACGCTCATAGAGCGTCACATTAAAGCGGTTAATCAGGCGCGCCGGCGCCATCATGTGGTCGGATCATTTTCTTCTCCTAACGGTCAACATATCTAATTGTAACGCTTTCTAACATTTTTATTCAAAATCGCGATTTCTTGATTTAAAAAAATAATAAAATCGAGGCAAAACATTAAATCCGAATTAATCGGGAAAAAAAAAAAACGGAAAAATCGCCCAGCCCTAGTTGTAACTTACTGTAAAATTTTGATCAATTCAATGCATCCTTGCTGAATAAATGTATTCAATTCTTTCAAAAATAAATCTTGCTGACCCTAAAGTTTTGAACTTCATTGCAAATACTTAGGTAATTATTTATTTGGATCAAAAATGAGAATATTAGGCACAGAACTATTATATTTATCAAATATTAAAAATGATCAAATACTTTTGTATGTAAATGTGTGCAACCCACATCAGGGGTGCAAAAAAAAAAAAAAAAAGAAAAAACTCTAAACACACACTGAGTCCAATGTCTGATGCGATTCACACATATGATTGATGACAGACCATGTGACTCTTTCAGAAAGCCTGAAGTGGCACTCGGCACGTATCAAACACTCGTCAGGCAGAGTGAACGCTTAGGTCGGACAAGACAGCCCTGTATAAACACCATTGACAGCATTGATCAACTGTGTGTGACCTAGTGATTTAGAAGGGTGGCCCAAGGCACTTCAGCACTGTAAACCTACAGCTGCCAGCATGCTAATATCCTCTGAACATTATGAATTGAAATGGAACAGTAGAAAAGGCCAATTGCGACATGAGGTCTCACAATTCAGATCACTAACAACTATTCAACTGCAACTGTATACTAGTGTGTATCATCAGGTGGCCTCACTGTGGCGGTTCTGGTCTACTAGAGCTGACAATGACCCCTACTATCACAACCACCACCTGAGTGTCTACAAATTCAATTAAACAGCTTATGTTTTTCCTCTCCATTCCACTCATAGCCGTTTTAACACATAACAGGCGCTTGTCATGCGATGGATAAACAGGTAGGATTGTTTGGAAAAGGCAGAGAGGAAAAAAAACAGCAATATGAACAGGACTACCCCAGCAATTTCACAATACATCCAGTGTGATATGCTTCCATCTGCCTAGCAGTGATGTTTTGTATGAGTTTCACTGCTGCACCATATTTTGCAAAAACAACATTAGTCATTTCTCAAGCAGGATTTAGCTTCATTTAAACTAAAACCCACAGAAGGATGTCAGCTCTAACTTCATGCCAGTATATTGTAGGGGAGGAGACAAAAAGAGTCTGAAAAGAGTGTTACAATGAATAAAAGATCATTTGGGGATGCCTGTATGGAGGATGAGTAACACTTATAAGAAATGAAGGAATAAGTTTAGAGTTTTCAATTATTACATTTGTAACAAAAAATGGGGGAAAAATAATATACTGTATAATATACTTAATATACATATTTAAAAATGTGATAAAATGTAATAAAATAAACTTGCCGCTTTAATGAAGGTATGGTATTTCTTTAGTAGAGGTGCACTTGCCTCATAATTCGATTACGATTCAGATTATAAAGTGGTTCTTAATGCATCACGATGCATCTTTTCCTCCAATTCTTTAATTAATACTAATTATTATATTAATATTCACATTATAGTTCTTTTTGTTAATTTATCTTTGTTAAAAATAACAAAAGATGTAAATAGAGTAGAACAAATACAATATAAGAAACAAATGAAATTAACAGTGCTTTACGTTTTTTTCATTTTACATCTATTTAAAAGAAGCATTCAAGAAATAATACAGAAATTTAATCAAATGTAAAAACAGTCACTGCATAGTCTTTAAGTGTATTAATAAAAAAAAATCAATTATTAAAACTACGAAAGTTATTCAGTCAAGACCAGTGAGTGATTCCCTCTTTTCTTTTGTTGTTTGATTAACATTAATGACACAGACAGCAGCAGGAAAATTATATTAAAACCTAATGCATAGATCTAACATAATGTTACACATCAGATTTTCTTTTTTGTGAAATTTTTTTAAATCAATTCTTGTTTTTATGCATCGATGCAGAATCGTTTACATCAGCATCACGATGCATCGTAAAAACGATTATATTCCACAGCTCTATTCTTAAGTCTGTCTTGCATCTTTCAGTGGCATGTGGGAGAGGCATTGGCTCTTAAAACTGAGTTAAAAGTTGACTGGTTGTACCTATGAGTGAACTGTCATGGCATTTTTTTTTTAACAAAAAATACACAAATATAAAAAAAAAGCTGGCAAATGTTTTTATTTTAATGCTGTTAAAATGCATTTAAAATTATTTATTACATTTTTTAATTATTTATTTACTTATACATTATATATAATCTATAAATAAATAAATAAATATAAATGATATATGCATTTATACATTTTATCTACCTACATTTGACAACATGAATTAAAACTGTAAAAAAAAAATTATACTAATTTATCCATTAACATATGCATTTTATTTAAATTATTAAATTGATAACTTATTCCTTAAAGTGTCACTCCAAGTCCTACATACGTCTCAGCTGTGAAAGTGCAAAATAAGAAGGGGAAAAAAAGTGCAAACAGGTGCAGTTCTATAGACATCAATAAATTTAAAATCATGAACGCATTCCAAGAGATACATTCAGTGCCACAGAGGAACTTCTCTGAAGCCCTGTCCTCACGAAGGGCCCCTTAAAACTTCAGACGGTGCGCATTAGTGTGCCACACAGGGGCTGAGCGAGTTCGTGTACACACAAATCCTCCATGAGGGTCTCCTGAATTCCAGTCAGCCACTGAGACATGAAAAGCGGGCTGGCACATATTCTATAATTATTCAATTAGGCAAAAAGAATTAATCCCTATGTGTTTGAAACTCACTGTTTTCCAAACGGCTGTCGTAATGCATCGGATCAAGCAGCGCTGGCGGCAGAAGAGCCTTGTTATTTCCTGTGGTTCTGCTCTGTGCATGGCTGGGCATCAATGACCTGAGCAAACAGCATTAGCGTAGCAGAGAATACTGCACTCAGACACAGGAAACATCCCTCCAAGACACACATATTCCACTCCACTCATTAACTTAACAGTCAACACAAGAGCAGTTCGGATGCCCTCTAAAAAGCACATGAAAATTAAGGCTTAATAAGGTCCTTGTGTTTTTGCATTGCCAAAGCTTAAATTACAGTACATGTTTCTATGAAGCCAATATTATGCGATATCATAATGAATGTGGCAACTTTTTCTTTAGAAAAGCAGTATTTGAGTGAACAAAAAATCACCACCATAATGCTAAGGTGTTGTGGGCAACTACCAGGGCATTTTCGATGAAGTTGCTAATGGCAAATGTGCCCACGCTGAATCTTAAAGACCCCCTGTGGTGAAAATTAAGTTTTTAAATGTTGTTTATATGTCTATGTGGTGTTTTTAATATGCTTTAAGACAAACCACGTGCAAATTCATAAGTCAACACCATTGCTGAGTATTTTCTCCTTAAAACTGCAGTGAACCAAAGACAGTCTCAAACCCATGGTTTGAAATCGCTGGTGTCTGTGACGTCACAAACTACCTTGCAACCAATCACGTCAATGTGCCGACGGGCTTCAGCATATCATTAACAGCGAAATAACAGGGGAGTCTCGAGAGAAGCCAGGTTATCCCGGTATATTTTTTTGTTGATATGAAAAATCATGTAGATTTAGCAATATGGCGGGTGTATGATGTATATTTCAATGTTATGATGAAATATATGCCTTTCTCCACTGACTTTCTGAGTTGTTAAAGCGTTTGTAAGGATACTGATTGTTAGAAGGCACCTGACTCTGACATGGAGAACGGGAACATGGTTTGTGTAACATTAGCAACATATTATTTACCTCAGTAAGTTGACCGAGTGGATCTCTGAGCTGGCGTGAGCGAGTGGAGGCGGGACTAATTTGCATATTCATAGATCCGCGTATATTAAATGAGGCAAGGGTGTAGAGTTACATTCAAACTATTTTAAGGCATGAAGAATTTTTTTTTTTTCACAGGAAATTTTTTTTTTTTTAAATATGTCATTTTGGTGATCAAAGATGAGTTTTAAGGGATACAATTGTTAACTACAGGGGGACTTAATAATATTCAGGTCTGTGGATTCCTCTGAGGATATTCTGAAGAATGATTTTGTCCATACACCGAAAGTCAAAGGGGTGTAAAATAGCACTGGAACCCATAGATTTTTTTTTTTTTTTTTTTTTTTTTTGTATAATACACAATAAGACATTCTTCTTTTGTGTTCCTGTATTTTGACAGTATTTATTTTATTTTATTCTATCCTTTTAAACAACACACAAATAAAAACAGTTTTAAGAGTTGTTTTAATAAGAATATGTTGCGTATTTTATCTTTGTTAGGTATTCATCTGAAATATGAAATCCCCAAGCTGTGTAAGCCAGTCTAATTAACTAGAGCAGGGTGAGGAGGTCAAAGTCTGTTTACAGCACCGGCCCAGAGGCCTGTCTGTGAAAGCTGCCACACACACACACACACACACACACACACACACACGACTTCTCATTAGAATTACAAAGTAATCTCTGCCAGGCGGGTGAGTAGAGCCTTCGGATCAAATGTCAATGAAATATTTATTTAGCTACATCAAGTCACCAAAGGCGGGTTAACAGCTAACTGAAAATATTCCAAAAAAAGGGTGCATTGCATGAGGTATCATTTGACATGATAGATTAAGTTATGAGTTAGAGAAGAAGAGAGAGTAAAGCAGAGATGATACATTATTAATGACCAGACAGTGATGTCATCTGCATTCATGCTGACTCACTGCTAAATATCCATGCTAACCACCCAATAGCAATAAATTTATTCTGTTTTATTAGTGTGCTGTGGACATGCTGACTCAACGATGACTCTGTTGGAATTAATAATTATTAATATTATTATTAACTGATTGATTACCATTTTAAAGCAGAAGTTAAAATGACAAAATAAAAACAAAAAACAACATTTTTTAACTTGTATGAGGAACACACATTCACTCGTCTGAAACAGTAATTATTTTACATTAATGGGCTATTCTGATACTGCTCCCATAAATATGATCACTTGAGTTACATGTAGAATTTTAAACCTACACTTAATATCTAACAAAAATTTTTTTTAGAATTATTGCACTCCTATTCTACTGTGCTCCGTCTGTTTGACGCACATGCGCGCACTGGCGCTCAGTCATTGAAGTCTGAAGTTTAATGAGACTCGCTTGTTGTCAGAATATGCACAATGGAAATACTTGTGGGACTTCCTAAAATTTACAGGCAAGGATATAACCATTAAATGTAAGTAGGGCTGTCACGATTCCTCGGTTAAATTTGAGTACTTGATTTTTTAAAAATCCTCGATTTCAATTTGCCTGTGTAGAGTAACTGGCAAAATACCTGAAGTGGCGCTTTCCATGGAGGAGAATTCATGAAACGCATTATTAGTCCGTTTAAAAATCATAATAAAGCATAATGCGATTGTGAATTTACAAAGGCTGCGATTGAATTAAATTAATTTATGTGCTGCAGGTTTAATGTATTAGGCGCTGTAATTATTTACATGTGTATAGGTTACCTGTGTGTGTCTCAGAACGGCTCCGTTCACAGTAAATGCTGCTCCACGTGAACTGTTATCATTTACGAGTGGCGCGTCTCAAACTCCATCTCTGCATATGCTGTGAGTTTGGATTGCTTTTAACGTTCATCTGGAAATGCAATATGCAGAATTTAATCAGATTTTATAAACCTACGCAAATGCAAAGGAATACATCAGTATGTTTCTACTTGATGAAATGTGCTAACTGTTCAAAATAAAAGTTTAAGCTCTCGTTTAAGCCCACATGTTCTTGTTTAAGAAATTACAGTGGTTGTAGCATTTCTGTCATAAAGAAATGGCCAAATATTAAAGATTAACTGGACATTTGAAATAAATGTTGTAAGCCAATATTAAACAAGGATTAGATCACATTGTAAAGTGTAAAAACATCGTTCAGGCTGCTGGCGCCCTCCGCAGGCATTTGTTATAATAAATAAAGAACATTAGTTATATTGTACAATACATTATGTATTTTGACAGCTTTGTTCAGTAAAACCATATGAATACTTGCTTTTGATACTTCACTTGAATCAATTATTATTGTGTTATTGCTATTACATATGTATTTTAAGCCATATGTGTAGGTGAATTTGATTTGTTGTGTAAGCACCTTTAAGATCGCGTTAGTAGTTGAGCTATATGCGCGATGGGTGCCGCCATGTTTGTTTACGCCGCGATTCAGAGAATCAGATCTGTCAGATTTACAACACGTGAATTCATCCACTTCTTTCAAAATACACGTATGGATGTAAGCATCCGGTTAATTAATAATGAGAAGAACAGGGTAAACTTTATAGTTGCTTGCCTTACTCACAGTATGTATCTGATATGAATATAACACATTGTCTAATTATAATGGAAAGGATTATTATTATATATATATTATTATTATTATTATTATATACTCATATATACTCAAGTAATCGTCAGAATAATCAAACGATTACTCGATTACCAAAATAATCGTTAGTGACAGCCCTAAATGTAAGTTTTGCACTGAGGACATCTCAAAGGCATTAAAAAACACTTATGCTTAAGCGCTTATAGCATTCTCATATTTTGGACATCTTGGATCTTGTACCTTTCCCGCAGCAGCTCACTCTGTGTCCTCCTCTATTTTCCATATGAGTTTTGCCCACAGAAATGCATTATTCGCTAGTGTAAAGCTACGACTGACGGATGGTTTCCGTCCACAGTGCGCAGATGTGACTAAACGATAATCAAATTCGTTGTCGATTATTTTCATCAACGATTATAATCTATCTTATTGATTAGTTGTTGCAGCCCTAGTTGTATCTCAGAAGTGAGACCAGTCTAAATCATTACTTTTTCTCATGAGTAGGCCCAGATGGAATCTTTTTTTGCATTTTATTTTTTACTGATTTGGAGAGAAAAATGGGCATAATTCTGTGGAATGGATTTAGAAATATGGCAAAATGTGCTAAACGGTGCTCAGAGTCTTATTGGTAGCTGAAAGCATAATGAAATCAGCCAAAATATTTAATAAACAAACATACACGGAACTGGGGGTCTGTACAGTTTTATGAATACTGTGAGTGGAACACAAGTGCTGTGGGCACAGATTGTGTGTGGGTCTACTCATGAGATACAGAAGGTGAGACAACTGCAGGCACCTTTTTTTTTTCTCTCTCTTTCCGCACACATGCATCCAGAGCCCCTCTCTCAGAGAAAGCCTTCAAGGTCTGCTCAAAAAGACGTAACAGTAGCCTACTCCGTTTAATGGACGTCAATGTAGGAGATGATTTAGTACACTGAATAAACTATTGTATTGCAGAAACAGCTCGTGTCTTCATAAACTGACTGCCCAGCTGCTAATCTTCAACATATTTATAATTCCTTTTGGATAGAGCTATATTAGGACCTTACCTTGAATAGTAGTTTGCTTATAAGGGAAATCACAGACACGTAGGCAACACATTTCCATAGTCTTTGCCAACTGTGACTTGTAAAACTCCAAAAGAATTTCAATGACAGCAGAACAATTATATCACCAGGCTTACTTGGCTACACATCACTTCACTTTCACTTTCACAAGATGCGTGTCAATCAATGTTACTTCTGACTGGGTTAGCAGTACGGGTTACATGGGTTGTTACCTCCTCATTAAGAGACACTCTCATTTAGTTGCAAACAGAGTTGCAAGTACAAATTACACACAAATAGAGCTTTCTATTCAATAAATTTATGTAGATGATTTAAACCATTTACAGTTGCACTTTGGGGTTTGGGTTCTGTTCCATGTAGATTCATTTACCATTTGAATGTACATGTGATCCCCCTCCTCATAAATTAGATTTCACAATAATCATGATTGTTTCCTGAACTTTGAAGTCCAGTGTGAAAATGATGGTGTTGAGATTTATATAACCAGTTTATAGTGTTAAATATTTTATGAAAAGCCAGTGTATCACTTTGATGTCTCTGTTCTGTCTTTTTGTGACTCCTTAGCTCTGCTTGTCACACTTCTTGAAACAGTTACATTAAATAAAAAGCACTCTTATGATCAACTATCAAAGTACTTGATTACAATGGCACTTCTGCACTGCAAAGCACTTTAACGGCACAGCTCTGATTACAGTGCTGATCCCGCTAACAGAGAAACATTGTTTGTCTCAGTGCTGCTTAACGTCTACATTTCTGAGCCAGTCAAGTTACCTTTGTGTCTTTTTACAGAGAGGCAGAAAGACACAGAGGACAAGTGTTGTGCTCTCTCACAATAAGCAAGTATGCATGTCATTCAGCAATAAAACAGCATGTGAAACTAATAAAGGACAATACACAACACGGCAACTGACGTAAGTAGCTCTCATTTCAAATTCTACTTCCGACAATACTATACAATATACCACTTTATTTTTCTCTCAAAGGCACAATCTAATCTCTAGAAAGACTGTGATGACCCACAGGGTGGAAAGATAGAGAGAAAGAGAGAGAGAGAGAGAGAGAGAGAGAGAGAGAGAGAGAGAGAGAGAAAATAGTTGTTTTCATGGTCGGGTACAGCATGGCTTTAGGGATTTCTTTGAAATCCTGTCCTTTAGATATCACCCATCTGAGAGGTGATCCCACAGCTGGATCAGTAACAAAGACATACACATAATACTGAACTGCATACAGTCTCTCGCTGAATCTTTCGAATTTGTACAATATGACTGAATATGATCAGGTACTTTCATTTGTTTCAAACAGAGATCAGCAACTCCCATTGAAAATGACTGCTTTTTCACTAAAAATCACTGCCAGATTGAATGCCGCCTGAAGCAAAAAATGCTATGTGATGCAACACAACCACAGCCAATCAAAACATATTTGATGTTCAATACACAGAAGGATGTTGGACCAATGAGATTTGATTGTGAGTGGAGCTACACAGTGCATCACCATAATAAAAGAAACTGAGTGACAGACAAAATGTCCTGTTGCAGCTGGTTTGGACAAAAACACAACTCTAGTAACAACCTAGTAACCACACAGCAACATTACATCTGTCAGTGCAGAGTGAATTGGTCTTAATAAATACATTTAAGTTGAAGTCCTAAAATTAGTAAAACTGAAGTCAAATTTAAAAAAAATAGAAATAAAAATAATAATAATAAAAATGACAAAAGGCACAAAAGCATTACTAAAACAAACTAAAATGAAAATGAAAAGTGAAAAGATACAAATAAAAGCTAATTCAAAATATTAATAAATACTAATATAACACTCCCCCCTAGCATCATGGAAGTAATATTTACAAAACTCAAAGATCTACTTAACTATACAACCCAAACAACATGGGTCATTAATCAGCGTTTTTATAATATGTCATCGATAGAGGCCATCTCACAACTATTATATTTTTGTATTATCACCTATAAGACAAAAAGTCACTGTGACTTGCATACAAGGTAGACAGTCTATTCTTGATGGTTTTACAAGGGCTTTCGCTCCTCTTTTTTTTTTTTCATAATCATATAGTCAGAGAAGAGGAAGCGCTTGTAGATTTATGGGCTGGTTGTCATGTCTTCCGCCAGGCATGAATAATGCAATCCTCCATCCTGTGATCCTGATGAGAGGAGAGAGAATGTGCAAGAGGGAAAAGAAAGATTGAGACATAAAGACTCAAGACTCTTGTGTTTTTAAAGGTGAAGTGTGTAATTTTCTCAGTGTTAAAATACTATCACAGTTTATTGTGACTTCCTGAAGAGTGTGAACACAGGCCTTTTCAAAGTGATCTGACATCGTCTGAATAACGTGACTAAAAACAGCAGAAAATAAGCATTGAAAAGCATTATTTTCTAAAAAAAGAAAACATATCATTAATCAAGTCTCTCTACATTACTGTGAAGCTTTAATTAAACAGTGATTTTCTGGGATTTAGAACATTCCTGCACTTCTCTCGTTTTATTTTAGAGAAATATTTCATAGTCATGTCTGAATTTGTTCCCATGGAAACCATAAAATGCACCAAGGACAGACGTTCTTATGCAAACACAGAAACCCATAGGGCAGGGCATCAGAACTCCACTATGATCCATGCGCCTGAACAAACTTAATGAGCATATGTCCTACCTCAGCATTAATTTGAGCATTAATAAGAAATCATCATTATGATTACTACTGCCACTAATTGTGACTAATCGTGTCTTGCATTTTTAAGACACTGTGTCCAGTTCAACAGGTCCGTCTAGCCATTTATGATTTTGTGATGAAAAGGGAATAGCGACAGATGTGCATTGTGCTGTATATTTGAGTGTAACGGATTATTGGAAAATGTAAAGGTAGGATCTGGTTCTATCGATCAGTTGTCGACTGGATTTTGAGATGTGGATGTTGCACTAAGCAACTGATGAAGATCTAACTGTGAGCTTGTATTGTGGGTGGGGTTTAAGCAGACTAAATTATTGGAGAAGTCCGGCAAGTCATAAGAAAGAAGTCTAATGTTTCACTGGAAGATCAAGTTATGACATTAAAAAAAAGAGAAAAAGAATAGCATAAAAATTAAACATGAAGGAATAAATCATTCACAATAACATCGATAACATGCATTTAGATGCGAATTTTGTGCGCAAAAACAAAAAAATATTATTCAACAATCTCTTCTCTTCCCTGTCATTATCCTTACACAGGTGACGGAGTAAGCACGGCGAAGGCTTCCGTGTATTTCCAAATGCCGGCTCAGTATTGGCCGAAACTGATCACCAGCACAACGCATGCGTGTGATGCTGATGCAGGAGCCAGCCAATAATGAGTCGGCGTTCTGACGTAGGGAATGGGAATGACACAGAAGAAAAGAGATTGAATAAAGTCATTATTTTTGTTTTGTTTTTGCGCACACAAAGTATTCTCGTCGCTTAATAAAATTAAGGTTGAACCACTGCAGTCACGTGGACGGTTTTAACGATGTCTTTAGTACCTTTCTGGACCTTGAAAGTATTGATTATATTGCTGTCTATGAACGAGTCATATACCTCTCAGATTTCATCAAAAATATCTTAATTTGTGTTCCGAAGATGAATGAAGGTCTTACGGGTGTGAAATGGCATGTAACTAATGTAATTAATGACAGAATTTTCATTTTTGGGTGAACTAACAGTAAGCTATGTGAATGTTCACAGATGTAAGGAGCTTGCCTTGTTATGATTAGAGAATCCATCTGGAAAACTAAATACGATACCTTGCCAGAATGCCATTTACTGTAGGTTAGCAGCAGATGACTGGGTGTATTTTATTGGGGTGACAATTAAACATATGTAAAGCTTAGCTTACATTAATGACTTAATTTCAAGCTGAATTTCAGGAGAATTAACAGGATGTTTACTTTTAATGTTACCTTAGCGTTACAATTAATATATACCCACATTTTAATACTATCAGCTAAAAACTTTGACTGAAACTTCAGCTGATGTCCTCAGAGTCTTGTTAAGACTGTGGAAATACACTGTCTTATATATTACTTTAAAACAAGTCTTATGCTTTCCTCTGACCTGTAAAATGCACAGAATATGATACCCTGGGGCCACTCAGTGGATTTGTGTGACCCTGCAGGGAAAAAAAAAAAGAAAAAAAAAAAAACACCCATTTTGTCCAACCTAAAGCCCATGGAATGTGACAGAGCCACTGGCCATTAATTCGAGTGCATGCCTCCTGCGTGCTAACCTTTGGTTGGACGTCCTGTACTAATACGATGCTGCTCTGTATACAGATGCTGCTCATTCCTGCAGAATTAATTCCCTCACATTAATTGGCGAGTAAACCATCCAAAACCTAACATTTTGTCATCAGTTCCAAACCTGTTTGATTTTCTTTCTTTATTCTGAAGAAAGGACTGTTTTTGTCAATACAATGAACTAGGTCCCATTTGAGATATTTTTCAAAATATCTCTTGTTGTGTTCCACCTAAAAAATAAAGTCATGCAAATCTGGAATGACATGAGGGTGAGAAAATGATAACTGAATTTTCATTTTTGGGTGAACTATCCCTTTAAATCACCGATTACTGGCCCTGCTGCATTGGGTTTAAATCAGCATTCAGTATGGATTGTAGGTGCTTCCTCAGTTCCAGATTCTCTATAGCGGTGAAAATAGCAGCATTATGCATCGAATGTTATAGCACAGAGCCAGCTGTCAACACACAGAGGTTTCATCTCAGATGACTTCGTTGCTCATGTCACTGTGTATCAGTGACATGACACACAAACCTCACAAACCTCCTACTGACATATTAAGGCCCTGGTATTAACAACCATCTGAGGTGATCCGATCACATTCAAGTGCATAGGTCAAAAGAATTAAGGAACTGTTAATAATTTTTAAAACAAATGGACAAGACTAATTTACTACTACTTAGGTCAGAGGAATGACAATGATGCAGGCCAGGCATCCAGAGCACTTAACTACTACTCTACTCACGATTATGTGGGTGGCATCCTATGACACGCAGCTGTGAATAAGCACACAGAAAGTCATGAAACTGATATCAGAGGTTGAGGAGCTCTGCCAGCCATGTGTTGCCTGTCCTCCCTGGGTGGAAAATGTGTAAAGGGCCATATGGCAAACTGAAGGCAATTCCCTTAGATAAATAGAAAACACCACACTCAACTCCTCAACTTTGACCTCCACTGCTAGGTGACATGCACAAAAAATGCCAAAGCTCCTCTAACATGTAAACATTAAATAAAAACATTAATTTAAAGGGGACCTATTATGCTCCTTTTCACAAGATGTAATAAAAAAGTCTCTGGTGTCCCCAGAATGTGTCTGTGAAGTTTCAGCTCAAAATACCCCACAAAACATTTATTATAGCTTGTCAAATTTGCCCCTATTTGGGTGTGAGCAAAAACATGCCATTTTTGTGTGTAAATGCAAATGAGCTGCTGCTCCCGGCCCGCTTTCCAGAAGAGGGCGGAGCTTTAACAGCCCGTGCTTTGGTTGCTCAACAACAACAAAGATGGAGAATCTCACGCAGCCAAAATGACGATTGTCAGTAACGGTGCTCAGCCTTACATTGTTCAAACCGGAGTCAAACACTGATGGAGAGACTCAGGAAGAAGTTTCAACTTTTAGAATGCAACTGGATATTTCTGAATGGTTAGTGGATAAATTTATGTAGTTGCTGTGGAGTTTATTCAACTCTTCGACTAGCATGTGCCGTCATGTTAATCTTTTGTGCAAATCCAGCAGCATTAACCCTCGTTTGTGAAACAGTCTGGTGTAAAATGATGGCATGGCAACAACAATCTACTACAACAACTCTTCCTCTTCTCTAAAGCAGCCCAACATGGCCTAAATAGTGTTCTGTGCTCGTCTGTGCAGCCAACGACAGAACAGTTAGCATGCTTTGCTCGAACTTTTGCCATGGCATTAGAACTGGTACACTGTTGTCGCTTGTGAAAACAAAATGGCGGCACCGTGGGTGGAAAGGTGCAGATTAAGGGGCGGTAATATTATAATAAGATCCCCTTCTTATGTCACTAGGGGAGCGAAATCTGAGCGGCTCATTTTTTCACATGCTTGCAGAGAAAGGCTTACCAAAACAAAGTTAATGGGTTGTCCCTTTTTTACGTTTTCTGGGTTGGTAAATGCCCGGGGACCCGATTATAGCACTTAAACACGGAAAAAGTCAGATTTTCATGATATGTCCCCTTTAAAAATATCTAGAATAAAATGATTCATTTTAAATTGAAATGCACTTATTCTGTACTTAATGTTTATTCTAATGGAATATCTACAAATTAGATATTTGTAGATATTCCAGTAGAAAAACTACTATCAACAAAATATATTTAACAGTTTAAAGAGACATACACATCTTGTAAAGCTTGAAAGAACAGTTTAAAGGAGATTTAAAAAAAAAAAATTAATTCATATTAAAAAAAATAAAATGCTTTTACACAAACAATTAAACAAATAAAAAATACAATGTCTATGTCTGTTCAGATATGTGCAAATCATGTTCTGAACTTTGGTGTGTGTGTGTGTGTGTGTGTGTGTCAAAGGGCTGAAATTAAAATCAAGCCAAACACAAGATATTCTATGCTGGTAAATACTGCAATAGAACAAGGAGTGACAGGCAGCATGAGCGATGCACAGGCTCCCACAGGGCAGAAACAATAAGTGAGAGGTGACATGCTGTTCAGCTTAGTAATGCAACAGTGTGTTGCACTTCTGATGCCATAAAACATCAGAAAACATGAATATGGCTCCAAGCGTACATTATACTTGAGGTGCATGTCAACAGCCATCTTCAGAAACTAAGTGGCCAAATCATTTTCTGCCAAAGCTGGATTACTGAGAATAAAGAATACCTCGTGATAAAAGACAAAGCTGTGGGTGAAAACAAATGTCAGAGAATGCAATCCTACAATACTCTCATACACACAGCCCTTTAGATCTGTTGCTTACGGCATGGTGAGGATTTGTTTTTCCAGCACATATTCATTCAGCAGCTCCCACAGCATGCAGGCCTCTAGAAGATCAGCATGGAGATTTGCTACAAATGTCTGCCAAATTGCAAATCAATAGAGAAAATACTTAACCCTGCCACTGTGACATTCAATGCTCTGCTATTATTAAATTTAAAATAATTAAAGGCAATGCTATAATTGGCACAAAAGAATACAGCAGCACAAGAAAATGTTATTTTTTTTAGCAGTTAAAACAAAAGGCCTTTATCACAGTCCGCATGTCCCATTCTCCGATTAGTGGTGTAAATGAATTTCTGCTTGCATTATTCTCAATGGACGGATGAAAATTAAACTAATTTAGTTGAACTTAACAATAAAGTCAATATTTAGAACTGTTTATTTAGACTTAAATGATAACCTACTATGCATGTCATCTTTTATTTTATTGTGTAATATTATCTGAGAGACGTGATTGTCAGCACTGCCGATGTTGCCACACGAGATTAAAGAGATTAGCTCAAATTACTGCCAGAGGAATAATAGGGCTGATTTAATTTTATTTTTAATGTTATTTTGTTTATTTTTTATATTACCACCTATTTTTGTCAACAGTATAATGCCATCCAATCATTGCACTCAAACTTGGAGGATATGATTCGTTTACGATGATCAAACCAGTTCTTTTCGTGTATCGTGTATGGGCTGGAAATTTCCCCCAAACCTTTAATTTAATCCCCCCAAAATAGACTTTAGTCATAATTAATATTTCAAGCTTTGTCTAATTCAAATGCTCGTTAATATGATATGTTGTTTGTATTGTATTCTTGCAGTTCTGCAATAAAACATGGTGATCAGACTTTGTTTTTTTTGTTTCACAGTACTCTAATGATTGTAAACTGAGGTTGGTCTTTAGAAGAAGTATCTGTGCTGAATTTTACATAAATAAATCATAATCCCATGCTATGGGCACAGCCATTGATACAGGCTACAGTGGAAGTTTTTTTTATGCTACTATTTGAAGCTTCCGCTTTTCAAACGCGGAAGTGTGATAAAGGCCTATAAAAACAATAGAATAGCAGGAAAAAAATAAAATAAAATAAAAAATAAATAAGTAAATGTATTATGCAATATAGAAAATGCCTCAGCTAAAACTAACACAGTGTATGCATCAGCATACACTGTAATCTGTGGCAGACAGAACAATAAAAATAACAATATAATGGCAAAAATATTAAAATAAATAAATAGGCTATATAATTAAAATTATAATAAAAAAAAACATTAAAGGCAGGGTAGGCGATTTGTTCCAAAAACTTTTTGTTATGCTGGTTGAAAGTTTCTTTACATCCTGATAGCAATCACTAAGTTAAGTGGTCTAAATGTATATTGTCTGTGTAGGACCATAAAATGTTCTTCCAATCGTTGCATTTGGTCCGAATGCAATGATATGATGTCCTACCTGTCTGTCAACGTGTGTATTTCCATACCTTCACACACCCTGCTCATGCAGACATCACACATCATCAGTGTGTTCCATAAGGCTATGCAGAGTTGTAGACAGACAGTCACAGAGAGCCACAAAAAAAATCCGAAAATTGCCTACCCTACCTTTAAGTGGTATGACTCAATTTGACAGAAATGGAAGTTGTTGAATATAGCTCTGATAAGCAGCTACGCTAATTGTTTTCCATTTGCTTTTCTGTTTTATCTTGGGATGCCCATCCCGAGGTGACTAGAGAGTACATCAGCTCCAGTTTGGATCGAGCCTCTTATGAAGACTTCAGATGCCTCAACACCTGTGAAGAGATGACCCCAACCCCTGCGAGGAATTCAGATGACATAAACTCTGGATCAACATGCACCATTCCAATTTTTCTATATATCCTAATCATTGTTAACATGTATTCATTACTTCCATGAGCTCATTGCTTCTACCTCAAATTAATGCATTGCTTAAATTAATACATTGTTATTTGTTATGTACATTTCTGAAATTACATAATTTGGACACAGTCACCTCTGATAACAGATTACTCTAAATTGTAATGTTGACATGCATTTTCTGTAAAGCAGCTTTGAAACGATATGTATTGTGAAAAGCGCTATACAAATAAATGTGAATTGAATTAAATCGAATTGATTCAACATCTACTACTAAAGTGAGATTTCAATGCAAACTGATTCATGATCAGCTGAGTGAGACTTAAGACCACACAGGTGTTACATAGCTGAGAGTAAAATGTAAAACACTTAGCAAGTACTTTTCAGAAATTTTGCATAGTGTGACATCTTTGGGGCCCATGCTTTTAAAAGCGCTAGCATTCGTTGTTATGTAACATGGTTGCTAAACAACTGAGCAACATCTTTCAGTTTAATTCTTTTCAGACAATTGAATCTGAGGTCCACTGAGATGAATACATAAAGCAGTAGCTCGCTAATGGGATCCGATTAACACGGCGCTGAAGAGCACATCATCCGTCTTGTAGCATCTCCAGCTCGTTCCCAGCGAGTTTGTCGGGGGGGGTCATGTGTCATTATTGTGGTAACAGCAGGAGAGAGAAATGAGTTTACAGTGTCTCAGGGGAGGGACTCTATGGCTACACTCACACAGCAGCAGAATACAGCTGTCAGTTTTGTTTTAAAGGGATAAATACAGTTCTGTTCACACAAAGAGATGGTTAACCTAAAAATTAAAATTGTCATTTACTCACTGTTCCAAACCTGTATGACTAGAATCTTAATTAGAACTTTTTCTTTTTTGAGTGAACTCTGTAATTTTCAGACGCATTTGAAGCCACTGTCATTTAATTAAGATTGGGCGGAGCACTAACGGCAGCTTAGACTTAAGCGTTTTGACATAACTGGTTTCTTTTTCTCATTACTGCTCTTTTGTTTACAAAGCCATCCCATCAACCAGGTTTCTTGATGTCTTTAAATGTACAAATGAGCACATTAGACATAAAAACCACTTGATTATAAAGCAAAAAACCATGCGTGTGCATCATTGCTGTAATTCTAACATGTATGACTCAAAATCACACAGGGCTGCCTTTAGCAAACAGGACCGCTGCCAGATTCCCAGGCCTAATTGCTTCATTCTTCTGACATTATGAAGCAGCTGTCTTCTGGCAACACAGCAATACATGCTAACAACACAACTGAAGGCATTTCCCCCCTCTGGCGCTACACTTGTTATTTCTCTTTGGCCTTTACGAGAGATTTGTACAAAAGGTGAGGAGCGATCATAAACAAAAGCAGGCTTTCTGACACACCAGCTGGAAAAAGCGGGAAAGAAAATATAGAACAAGAACAGTTACTAAAATGCACACAGGGTTTAATGTGGCAATCATAAACAAACAAATTAGAAAATGAGCAGTGTTTCTTTTCAAGTGAATAATGAAGGTCTAAACAATAATGCAATAATGGCAAACAAGCATTAGTCATATTCTGAATATAAACATGCTAACGGGTTAAAGCTCCTAAATAGCAATGCAAACACTGCATTACATAAATCTCACAAGGGATAGCAAGTCAATAAAAGGGCTTTTCATACTGCGCTTAACCCCAGGTTATCGTTGTTCTAAACACCGCTTTTAACCCTGGTAAAGGAGCGTTTCACACTTGTAATTTAGAAGCAGGGTTAGCACCGCTTTTTACCCGGGTTTATGAAACCCTGCTCTGGAGCAGGGTTAGCACCGCTTTTGCGGTGTCAACTCTGCGTTGCGGTGCCAAACTTGTACAGTGTCAAACGATGCAGTGTTAGAATTAGGGCTGCACGATGTATCGTTTTAGCATCGAAATCGCTATGTGTGCATCCGCGATAGTCATATTGCAGGATGTGTGATGTCTAGTATAGGGATCATTAATATGTAAGGACCAGACACCACGGTTCAACATGCAGGTGATTCTCTGATTAATTGCAAAGTTTGAACGGACACATACATGCAAAAAAAATTGTCAAAATGCAAGTACAAGATCGACTATCCTCATAAACGCAATTGATTATGGCTTAGGTGAATGCAACAATTGAGAAAGAAAACCGGATGTGTTACAGTATTTTGGATCCGCGCCACGCATTCAGTCTTAAGTGACAGAAGCCCCTGCTGCTTTCTGTGTAGTGAATGTTAATCAAACAACAAAAGACAAAGAGAAAAATCACTTTTGTAGTTTTAACACAGATTATGTTTAATTTATACAGTGAGATTATGCAGTGTTATTTTACATTTGGTTATTCAATTTCTGTACCTGAATACTGTTAGATTTACCTGGAAAATATAAAGCACTATTTATTTCATTTGTATCTTTGTTCTATTATATTTATCTATGCTTGTAATTTGTTCATTATTTTCTGTGTATTCACTCACCTACAAAATCACCCCAATCATCCTAAAATGATTCAATGTTTCCAAATAGAGCTATTCAAGTCATCTGGTGAATTGTTTTTCATATCACAATATATATCACAGAAAAACAAAATATGGCAATGTCATTTTTTTCCAATATCGTGCAGCCCTGAATGTTACAACTAGATGCTTAGCAACCAACAACATCGCATGCCTTATATTGAAACGCTTTGGGCAGTCACGGAAACACAGCGCGATGTATAAACAGTCGTTTCTGCATATGATAGTAAAAATGCTAAACGGCGATGGAAAATGCAACAATTGGAGTGAAGAAGAGACCGTCATTCTTACCTTTATAGTTCTAAAAGTTCACTCAGAAAAAAAACTTGATATTTCAGTCACCAAAATTGAAATCTAAGTAACAAAATATCAATGGCTTTTGGGACTTATGAAGTATGGGAATGTATCACGCAAAAGCTATATTATTTGCTGCAAGTGATACAAAAACCTACCATGTTTGCCCAAAAATGCTAAAAAAAGAAAATAAATAAAAAGAAGCTAAAAAAGCTAAAGAATTCCATTGTAATATAGAAAAAAAAACTTTTTTTTATAAAAATTATGCAAAATACAATTATATGGCTGGTAAGAAATATTTATGGAAAGTGCATTTTTAACTAGCCATTTGCCAGGTGTGGCACACAGATAATTTTGGACTGCAACCGCAGAAGACTGGAGTGCATAAACTGGGTTTGTTTTGATTTGAAGAATAAGGGCATTGGGCTTTGGCTAAGCGGAGTAATTCCAACATATGTTGAGCAGAAATAGCACATCAGCAGTGGTTTAAATCTTTTTGGCAGGAGCGATGACGGCCAACAACAAGCCAAGCAGCTGTATGAACTCTAGCACAGTGTGCTTGTAGAGCTTTGAAGAGCATCTCAAGGCCCTTATGCTCCAGATTACAAAGGTTGAGCTGAATTCCATTCAGATTCAGAGCCAATTCAAGACATGCACAACATTTCAATTAACAATTTATTTTCATTTATTCACTGCTAGTCTGATTTTCCATGCAAATTAATCACTGTTACTAGGTTACAAAGTAACATATCGGTACATTGGACTAGGGCTGTCACGATTCCTTGATTTAATTTGATTAAAATCCTCTATTGCAATTTACCCGTGTCGAGTAAAAACTAATTGTCAGTGATAGCCCTACACTGGACACTTCTTTTAAACAAACAAAAACCACATAAAACTCTCTAACACTGCTGTAGCACTTTGCACACCAGTGACTATAAACTCTAAAGATTAAAGGCTTACCAAAAATCTCATACTGAAAGAATGGGGGGGGGGGAAAGGAATCATTGACCTAACATTTAATGTATGCCACCAGTGACTGTAGATGAAAAAAGCAAATATAGCCACTGCGATAAAGAAAGGTGCCTGTCTCACACAGCCCCCATAATCAAAATCAATTAGTCATTTAGTCATGTGATATCCTGTCCTCTGACAGTCTAATTAATAGGAAACTAGTCTGGGTGTATGTTGGGTAATCAGTAGAGATATCAGCCTGGAGATATCTTGCCACCCTGTAGTCTATAAACCTTAATGAGGGCAAAAGACATTTAAAGAACGCCAGAAAAGCTCAATGGAACAGAATTAGTCACGCAACATCCTTAATTTTCCCCTTCAAAAGGATATAGTCTTTTTTTACTCCATCACTCTATCATGGCGACATTGTGAATCATCATGTCGTATCTAAAACCGACTACAGCCGGCTATTGCATAACATTCTCATTTATTTCACTCTGCAGGCTCCAGCAAGCAGATGAGTATTTACTCTTTGTACAAAAAAATGGCTCATTGAACACTGATCATGAAGGCATCATGATTCAAGGAGTGAAAAAATAAGCCCTGTCCAAGGGGGCAGTGAGACCATTGTGTTTTCAGAAGAAGCTATGGTGTCCATAATGTTCAAAACACTTCTGTGTTTTCTAACATAACCTATTAATATGCAAGATGCTAAAAAAGCAGCAAGATGACCAAAGACATCTGTCTTTGACGTATATGTACACAGACCAACAATTAAAAAATTGTGCAGATATCCTGAAAGACATTTCTCTTCTAACAAATCAGTAAATAGGAGGATGCTAGGCAACATACCTTGAGACCTACAAATGAAAAGCAAAGTACTAAATGCACATTAAAGTATTGTTAATGTGCTATTTAATGAGCTCTATTATTTAGGAGACCACTTGCACCAAAAAGGGGAAAAAGAAATAACTTATTAGCTCAATTTCATTATTATATCTAATGAAGCAGAAAAGCAATCAGACTCAAGTGTGCTTAAATGAGCAGTAAATGTACGTGCTTGTCACATCGGTGCCACACATGAATAATGTCTGCCTACACCCAAACATCACTATGCCACTTCATGCAGTCCGACAGTGGGGGGAAAAAAAACACACTAAGCCCATTGGTTCTGCTATCATGTCAGGCCAGTTACGTAACTCACTTGTGAGTCACAGGCAGAAGATGCGCTGGCTGCAAGGGTTTATAAAGGGACTTATTGGTATGCATAGAATTTTATTATTAATTGCAATACAACTGTACTTCAGTTGCATGTAAATAAAATATATTTATTCTTTCTATAAATGCACAGTGCCAAATGCACATTCAACTCACAGCACATGCAGAAATGAAACGCTGAAAACAGTGAATCATAAGCTGCCCTCGTAAACACAGTGCCGTGCTTCGCTCTGAAACATGCAGTGCAAGAACTAGGCTTCATTAAATCGTAGTCTTTTGCAATTTGATAAGCTGCAAGAGAAATATTATTTTCCTATGTATATTTAATCAATGCCACTGCTTATACATGATTAATATTGTTAAACCTGTGTAAAGGCAATTCAGAGATTTGTTTCTAAACACATTGTTAGAAATGTATTGCTGTAAACACGTTACAAAGACTGTGAACTATGTAGTACTGAATTGTGGAGTTAGACCGTCAAACAGTTTTTCACCATTTTTGTGTTTAGGATTTTTTTGGGCGGGCCTGAAATCATGGCTCGATGATGCACTGGAGCCACTGAGCATGGTCCCTCCCCTAACACTGAAATAACTAGAGCCCATTATCATCAGTGGTTTGACTTTGCCCGCTCAATCGCAAATTACTGTCATTACTGTTAGTTACTACAGCCTACAGTTCGCTAGCTAGCTATGCCTTCATCATGTAAATGCATATTACCTTGCGATAATTTACAAAATAGCTCGGTCTCCTTATTTCAAATTTCCTAAAACCAATGATATCAAGAAGAGGTGGATTCATTTTGTGAAGAGCCTCCTTGATGAAGAGCTGAGGATCACCACCAACACCCACCTCTGCAGTGAACATTTTACACCGGATAGTTTTACAAACTTTAATCGGAGACAACTGGGATTCACTGATAATCCACTGTTGCTGGTGAATGGGGTTGAACCGACTATCTCCCACCCCAGCCTTCATCCTCCCATCCCGCCGACAACTGGTGATGGGGACGGACCGACTATCTCCCCACCCTGGCCTTCATCCTCCCGTCCCGCCAACAACTGGTGATGGGGCCGGACCGACTATGTCCCGACCCGGCCTTCATCCTCCCGTCCCGCAGACAACCAGTGATGGGGCCGGAACGACTATCTACCGTCCCGGCCTTCATCCTCCCACTCCGCCGACAACCGGTGACGGGGCCAGGCCGACTATCTCCCGATCCGACCTTCATCCTCCCATCCCGCGGACAACTGGTGATGGGGCCAGTCCGACTATCTCCCGACCCGGCCATCATCCTCCCGTCCCGCGGACAACTGGTGATGGGGCCAGTCCGACTATCTCCCGACCCGGCCATCATCCTCCCGTCCCGCGAACAACTGGTGATGGGGCCGGACCGACTATCTCCCAAACCGGCCTTCATCATCCCGTACTGCCAACAACTGGAGATGGGGCCGGACCGACTATCTCCCGTCCCGGCCTTCATCCTCCCAATCCGCCGACATCTGGTTCCATCATTGGCAGTTCATGGCTACCAATGAGTGTAAGTTGCCTTGATGAGTGTAAGTGGGCGTGGTTTCAGCGTTTGAGAGCAGAAGATTTTGATAACTTATTTTATTTAGTTGGCCTTTTTTTTAATCATTCAAATTTGTCTGGGTGGTTAATAACACATTTTTCTGTGACAAACTCAGAACATATTTAAATATTGCTTTACACAGACTTTCATTTTACATGAGGTACAGAGATATTAATTGTGAAAGATATATTTTGTTTTTTACATATATACGTGTGTAAATCAATATTTTTTTATTCAATGTATTGAAAACATACTCTCTACCTTTATTGCTCCTCAATATATGCTGCTTTTGAGAGAAGGATTAGGGAAGGTGGACAAAGTAATTGCTTATAGAGAGTTTTAACTGCTTATTAAGAATGTAAGAGCACAAACTGAACATTCAAGCAGGTCGCTGCCTAATGGAGGTTATGCCATACATGTAAGGGTTAGATTTTGACTGATAAGCATGGAGATGTTGCAAGTTATCTGAGGCACTCAAATGCAAGGCCTCTATCTGAGGCCTCTATTCCCAATTAAAAATATTTATGTACGTAAGGTAAGCGTATTATGGGATGTTAAGGATGACCAATGTGGATGGAGTGGAAAGTGTGATTACTTCTATTACTTTCTGAGTTGTCCGTCTCTTCCTCCTTGTACTGTTTCTGACCCAGGTAAGCTCCGCAGACAACAGAAATCATGACATGTAGGGCTAAATAAGAACAGAAGCTTCAGGGCTTAGTTAATTAATTCCAGATCTGTTAATTAATGAATAAAGAAAGTGCTGACAGGACAAGGATGTTTGGTCCAACTAGGCTGAGCTCATTTCTGACAGGCGGTCCCGTTGGATGCAACTCAGCTGCTATGATCTTACACACCAATCTGCTTCTCTGATAGATGATAAAACATCAGACTAGACTAATTTGCACTAGAAACTCCTCCTCTGTCTAAATATTTGTTTGTACTGCTAACAGCCCTTTTCTCCACACTCTTCACTCTCTTAACCGTTCAAACCTTATTTATAAGAGTAATTCTGTTTTTGCATTTCTATCTTCATCAGTCCTTTCTCGTTTGTCAGCTTTCTTCTCACTGGCACCTCTTCTGGGGGGGCACCGCAATAACACCACCATTACAAAGAGCACCACGCTGCTCCTTTTGAGAGGGAGATTAAGAGTTTTAAGGAGGGTAGGAACGAGGCTGGAGGAAAAACGATCCAGAAATTAAACCTCACAACTCGCTGAATGCATTATTCAGTTTTTTTTCCTCGCTCTCTTCTGCTGACAGGAATGGATGCCGTAATTGTCATAGATGCTAATGAGAGTGTGTGGCAAGAGGGATGGGGAAACATCAGGAAAGGGAGGGGATGCAGGGTCTGCCTAAGGAGAAAGAGATCACATTACATTCATATTACACCACAGTCACTTTGATTTCAAAGAGCCACATGCAATAGCATGTCAGCCAGAGCCTTAAGGTGAGTGTGCAAAGTGGAGACAAGCAGATGACAGTGACTCACACATCAAGACCTGTGTGACATATGAAATGTGACAGATAAATGTATAGATAATCAACACATTGCAAAACAAACATTCTGATTACAATATATGTATAATCTGATGAACACATCTTAAAGGGGATGTCTAATGCTATTTCATGCATTCTGACTTATTTACTAGGGGTGTAAATTGGACAATTCGTCACGATTCGATACAATATCGATTCTCATTGCCAGCGATACGATATTTTCCGATACCTCAAAAAAGTTTTGCGATACGATTCGATTCAGGGGTATAATCGATCAATATTTCGATATTATGTGCCTATTTTACACTACCAGTTACATTTTTTTAAACTCACAACTACAACCAAATTATATAACAAACAATTATTTCAAAATTTCACATCTTGCACCCTGATTGGAACATCCACAAAAACTCTCTCAGTAATCTAATGACAGCTTATGACATGACAATAGTCAAGTATTTTAGGCTTCTGTGCTAAAGCGTGTAATGTCAAAAAACTGATAAAGGAAATGTTGTATATATTGTGTATATACTGTATATAGGCCTATATTCAATAAAATTAAAAGACATTTCTTTTGAATGTATAGCGCAGCTTTTTAATGAAGCAGCAACATATAGGTAGGACAGAACAAGACAGGCTATTAATATTCTTTCATTGTGCAAAAGTATTATAAAGGCTCCAATACAGAGCGGCACAAAGCACTTATGTGCATCCCGTGTGCAGAATGATGCGCTTGAAGCAACACAGAGTCACAGCGCGCGACGCTCCTACGCAGCAGTTTATTGAGCATTTTCTTTTAACAGTTTTAATTTCAGTTACTGTGTGTGTGAAGAACGATTCATAGCGCTCTGTTCTCCAGTGCTGTGAACTAACTAACAGACACTGTTTGAGATGTGCGCGCGCTGCTTTTTGCAAGGCTTTAAACACAAGTAAATTATAAACTTTCGTGAAGATTCAGCACCGGCTCGATTGGGACAGTGACAGTTCCATCTACTACCCTGAGCGTCTTTCACAAGTTCTGAAAGGTAGTTTAAACCAGAATGCACGCGTTGGCGATAATGCATAGACTGTAATTGTGTGAAAATGTGGAGAGTGCTAAAGCAAAGGTGCCTCTATAAATAGCCCACAGGTATTGATTTTTTTTTGTTGCATTGATGCATCATATCGTTAGACATTAGATCGATGTATCGATCTATATCGATGTATTGTTACACCCCTATTAATTACACTGTTAAAGAGTTGGATTCTCATGCTAAACATGGCCAAAGTTTCAAAAAACGAGTTGAACGTATGATGGAGTATTTCTGTGCCAAATACTCTCCTTCAGGGTTTGTATAAGTTTCAGTTTTTTTTTCAAGTATGGTACCTGTATGACGTCATGAAAGGTGGAATTCATTGTACGGGCACTTCTCCCCGAAAAAACGTGCGCACACATCAACTAGAGCAAGAGCAAGAGCAAGAGCACGCCCATCAACTTGCTTCGTAACCTGCTTCGTTCAGGTTTGACTGATTGTAAGATTTGTGGATGCAGTTTGTTTTTCCGGGTCAGCAATGGAGTTGTGCAAGAGTGTTTGTTTGTTCCTGCCATTTTGGTGATGAATGTTTTATAAACAAGGCCCAGTTCAATGCTGGATTTGCAGATCCTTTGAAACTGATAGATGGAGTGGTCCCTGCGATAAAAGATCCCGGTCATGAGTTGGAACCGCAGGCGGTAAGTAAAACTGCATCAAATGTCTGTGTTCGACACGCAAGTGCATATAATGTAAACAACAGAAACGTGTAGTGAATCAAAAGTTATCCAGGGATAATGCGATGATGTAATACATGTTCGTGACTCTTTAGCTCCGCCCACGGCATGCCTCCAGGAGCTCGACTGTTTTCGGAAAGAAGCAGTACAGCTGTATCTGTCTTTTATAAAACTCAAAAGACTCTTCAGAGATATGAAGGATGCAATACTACTCTATAGGTACTCAAGATTAGCATGAGATTGACTCATCTCTCATCTCTTTCGTGAGCACTTAACCTCATCATAAAAAAACAAACAAAAAAAAACTATGCTTTCACTTCCTTTAATCAATCCCTATTCTACCTTATGCTACTCTAAGCAATGTCTCAAACTTATATTGTGAGCACATCTTGTGTCTATCGCTTGTTGTATTCCTCACTTGTAAGTCGCTTTGGATAAAAGCGTCTGCAAAATGAATAAATGTAAATGTGAGATTGGCAGAAACTGTGTGTTATGTTTCCTTTAAATTTCTTACTGGCAGAGTCAAAATAAACATTTGCCAATGGCAAGGGAAAATGTACTGTATATTGTAACACTGTTTATTAAAAAGGCTTTGTTGATATATTGATTTTTATCCCTATAAGACAATTTAAGCTTAGACACTTTGCATTTTGGCTTAATGTGAAGAATATTCCAGAGTTCTTGAAGAACTTATGATAGTAACATTTTCCACTGTGGGAATTGTTAGAAGATATTAAAGTTGAGACTGATTTTCAGTAGAAGGTTTGTATGTTTTAAATCGCTCGTGACTTTCATCGGTGAGGGCCAACTGGCGAGAAAATCTCCAAATTTTACTTGCATTTGGCACTTGGCGTTGCCAAGCAAATAAAAAGTAAATAAGATGTCAGTGTAAGGTAACACTAAACTCAACAAGCAGTTTCTGCTTTAAGGAGTAAAGACAGAAAGAGAGAGAGGGGAGATGCAGTAGATTTGTAAATCGACAATCATTTCATGTGAATCTTTCAAACTATTGACCTGATCGGTCCCACTTTATATTAGGTGGCCTTAAGTACTATGTACTTACATTTAAATTAATAATTTGATACAATGCACTTATTGTGTACATACATGTTTTACATTGTAGTTATATTTTAAAAATTCCTGCATGTAATTATCTCTATCTGTAATTAATTTCTGTAATTACATTTATAATTACACTGTTGATCCATCCCTTACCCAACCCTTAAATCTACCCATACCACCAAACCTGTCCCTAACCTTACCCGTATCCCACCTGAATAGCAGCAAAAGTGTTTTGCAATACAATATGAACACAATAAGTACATTGTACTTATTTTTGATGAAAGTACATAGTAGTTAAGGCCACCTAATATAAAGTGGGACCATTTGATCTGTTCATCTGTATTATTTAACCTACATGTTATAGCAATTAAATGCAAGCTCAATTTTCTGCATTCTGAATGTGGATGTGTGCAAACGATTACAATTGTGCACAATACCTGTGAACAAAATTAAGGCCCTGAAGACCAAAGCAAAAAACAACAGCAGTAAACCAAATAAGCCAGCAATTATATTGCAAGTTTGAGAGATTTTTTGGCTCAGTGATGGAATACAAAATGAAGTGAGCGAAAATCTTTAACTCATTTTAACATCCAATTAAGCAAATGAACTTGAGTGACTGGTCTGAAGCTTTTAAAAAATACTGGTTCTGTCCATTTGTTTTACTCCATATCTAGCTCATATCCTACAGGGACATGAGCGCTAATGGACGAGAGCACTGAAATTGGCAAGATGCACAGTAACAAACAAACAAACCATCCATGAGATCACAGCAAACATGTAATGTAATGGTCGCCCACTTTCAGTGAAGTCACACAATGAGTCATGCCTTATGCCGTATGTCTTCATACTGAATCACCCAGGGACAGGACTGGCTTCTTGACCAGGCTCCCTTTGAGAGAATACTAATTAAAAGTTGCCTTAGAGGAACGGAAAAACACAAACAGAAATGGAAGGTGTTGTTTGTCATGTGTTTGGACCGTCACAGTGAAACAGGAGCGCAAAACGCACTCAAGGTGCAAAAAAGACAATTTTCAGTAACACATTCTTGGCAGGGGAGAGAAAGGCTTGAAATCTTCTTAGGGTTTCAACAGAGTCAGGCTGCGAGTGGCTGACCGATTGTGTTTGGGTATAAAAGCATGTAGCACTAGGCAGACTTCAAAGGGAGAAATCCTAGAGTAGACCACAGCTATAAAGGTAAAGTTTTCTGACATCGCGACAACTGGTGTGAGTAAAAGAAAGGAACCAGAGGGGACCAAAAACAATAAACAACTGGTAAAGACATGCCCATAACTGAAAGAGGAGATGTATACAAAAGTTTGGGCTCAGTAAGAGTGGGGGTTTGTTCATAATAATAAATTATATTACTTGAGCACCAAATAAGCATATTAGAATGATATCTGAAGGATCATGTGACACTGAAGACTGGAGTAACTGAATACTCAGCTTTTCCTTTAGGAATAAATTACTTCCTAAAATATATTAAAACAGAAAGCAGTTATTTAAAAATGTAATAATATTTCACAACATTACTGTTTTTCATTTCAATTATTAATCAAATAAATGCAGGCTTAGTGAGTTTGGAGAGACTTTTGAACGACCCCAAACTTCTGGACAGTAGTGTACAAAATCCAACTTATTCAGTGACAATGTAAAGATGAGTGTAGGGTTGACCATCAAGAATCAGTCCTTATTTAGAACGGTTCCATTTAAAATAAATAAATACTCCTATGTGATGGTTCTTTTTAATTAATTGGTCAAATAAAAAAAAAATAAAAAAATAGTTTCATTTGAATTGATTTAGTGACACATTGAATTGGTCAAAACAGCTTCTACAAATGTACTAAAAGAATCAGTCTAGATGGTGAACGGGAAAGGACATGTGGAATGCAGACAATCAATGAAAACTCAATAACTGGCTCTAACCTCTTTAGACAGTCTTCTAGAACAGAGAACCTCTTCTGATCATCATTTGAGCACCTGCAAAACACTTCCCGAGCCAGACTGGCGTGATAGGTCAATATGATACAATCAAAACACATTTGGACAGATTATGTCTTCCTAGCAAGTGGGAAATGCAAAGAATAAAATGTTTTAAGAGAACTTAATTTGTGTGCCATACAAAGAGCCTAGTAGAATCAAACTTTGAAAGTTAAGAAGCAGAATGTGCCGAGCCTTTGAGCTCATGCAGCAGTCTGTGGCCTTTAGCTAGACAGCAAAGCGGTTTGAAAGGTTGACCTTTGTTTCATGAACAGAAACAAGTTGACGACAGTGAGAAGACTTTGATAAGAGAGTGTATTTGCTCAAAAAGGTTGGGCATGCTGCTTAGCTCCTCAACTACTCCTCTCACTGTTTTTTTTTTTTTGGTAAAGATCTGCAGCAACTCTCTGAGCTCTCTTTGGAAGACTGCTTCTGTATAGAATCCCATTAAGTGCATACTGCAGAAGAGCTTAATAGGGATTAGCACTATGGAATGGTTTATAAAGGATGTCGGCAGTAAATGCATGCATTCTGTATAAGAATAAAAACACTAACTAGACAATATTGGGCACATCAAAGCACAAGGCACAACATGCAGAGCCCAGACATATCCACAGTCAGACCAAACAGATGGTTGGCTATTGGAGATATTATCAGGTGTCTGAATCAGGTTTAAACTAGCCTAACTAACATAAATTTCAAACATTATTAAAAGACAAGTAAACAGTCAGTAATAAATAAACAAATTATAAGCAATAGCACAAATAAATACAACAGAACAAAGATATAAATGAAATAGTGCATTAATTTATTCAGGTAGGTCTAACAGTAGTATTTCAGGTATAAAAATTGAATAATCAAATGTAAAATAACACTGCATGAATAGTATTCACTGAATAAATTAAAGTCAAGAGCAGTGAGTGATGTTCTCTTTGTCTTTTGTTGATTGATTAACATTAATGACAGAGACAGAAGCAGGTATATTGGGCTGCTGTCACTTCAAGACCTAATGCTACGAGTTAAACAGATCATTGTTGATCCGTGATCCGTACGGACCGGGAGCCTCGGAGAGCCACGGCGGGTCGGGAGCCTCGGAGAGCCACGGCGGGTCGGGAGCCTTGGAGAGCCACGGCGGGTCGGGAGCCTCGGAGAGCCACGGCGGGTCGGGAGCCTCGGAGAGCCACGGCGGGTCGGGAGCCTCGGAGAGCCACGGCGGGTCGGGAGCCTCGGAGAGCCACGGCGGGTCGGGAGCCTCGGAGAGCCACGGCGGGTCGGGAGCCTCGGAGAGCCACGGCGGGTCGGGAGCCTCGGAGAGCCACGGCGGGTCGGGAGCCTCGGAGAGCGACGGCGGGTCGGGAGCCTCGGAGAGCCACGGCGGGTCGGGAGCCTCGGAGAGCCACGGCGGGTCGGGAGCCTTGGAGAGCCACGGCGGGTCGGGAGCCTTGGGACACCATGGCGGGTAGGCCTCCGTGGCCTTGGCCACTCCGATCACGGTATATTTCTTTGGTAGGATCCGCACTTTTAGGAGTTGGAGCGGATTCTGAAGCCAGATAGTGGAAAGGAGTCTGGAGCGGGCTCGGCAACTGGAGCGGAGTCTGGAGCTGATTCTGGCTTCCAAGTCATCCCCTTATATTCTACGAGTATGCCAAGGGGCACAAGTATGGGAGCCATATCGACTGAGAGCCCAGTTGAGGCGGCCTCCATCCTTAATGAGGGTTCAGGCATGGCGGCGGCCATCTTGCGATGCGGCTCAGGCGTGGCGGCGGCCATCTTACGTTGAGGCTCTGAAGTGGCGGCGGCCATCTTGTGATGCGGCTCAGACGTGGCGGCGGCCATCTTGCACCGAGGCTCTGAAGTGGTGGCGGCCATCTTATGACTTCGGGGATATTCAGGCAGGCAGGAATGGACAGAGTCGCTGGAGGGGTATGTGGAGGGAACCGGCGGAAGGTGAGCTGACCAGGCCACGTGTGTTTCTGATGGGGCTGGACAAGGAGGATACTTTTTCTCTTTAACTTCTTCTACTTCAAAATTAGAACCATTTAAATAGAGAATCAGATTAATAGACTCGACTAGAGAGAAATAACAGGCAGGTTCGCTATAGCGAATCATATCTTTGTCCAGATCCATCAGAAAACATGCATTAAGAGGAGCATCTGGCTAGCCCACCAAACAAGAGAGCTCGGAAAACTCCTCCACATACCTCTCCAGCGGACGACAATTCTGCCGGAGACTCCAAAGACGGTCCACCGCTGAGATGTTATTAGTGGGACCAGCTGGAGAGATTGGGAGGAGGAAGAGACCTATGAAGCTGCTGTCGTCCTTACGGTGTTGGTCCGTTCTTCTGTTATGGACAGAGGAGTCTGAGACAACAGGTTTGCAGGTAAAGTGAAGTTTATTTACAAACAGCGGTGAAACACAGATGAGCAGGTAAGTAACTGGTAATTGGGTACTTAGTGATGGTGAAACTGTAGTAATGATACTGTCCTTTATCTTGCAGGTTGATGACTCGTGGATGGCTGGAAGCAGAGTGGAGAGGCAGACTCACGGAGACGGTAGGATGACACACACACACACACAGATACAAGGCACGAAGACTGGGAAGCACGCTGGAGTAGAATGGGTAAGTATCAACGATGACTAGGAGCATAGGAAGAGTACTCCTTGGTATCAACGAGAACAGACCACATACTGAGGTGAGTAGTGTGTTTAAGTAGTGCTGTGGTGATGAGTGGATGAATTGCAGGTGCGGGTGATTACTGATCAGGAGAGGTGATGAGGAAGTGAGTGCAGGTGTGGGCCAGGGAGGATGATGGGAGATTGAGTCCAGAGCTGACGGGAACTGTAACATCTTGCTAGTTTACACATTCAATAGATTTTAAACTATTCCAGCGCTAGAAGAGGCAAAAGAGAACTTAAACAAGGCTGTGGGGGATAGACTTACAATTGCATGCACTGAAAAATTTTCAAACTTTCAAAAAGTTATGGAGTTTTGTCTACTAAAAGTGTTTTGGAAAAGATATTGCATCAGTTGAATAATTGTCATGTTGTTATACAACAGTACAATCCACTGAACACACTGTATTTCTATCCCTCAAAGCCTTGTTTTCATTCCTATCAAAAATTAAATATGGTGCTTTTTTGCCTGAGATTTACAGCCGCCACTGCACTGCAAAAGGGGAAAGAATGGGTCTGAGCACAAAACAAAAAAAAGACAAATGCTGAGTGTCAAGACAATGGCATTTAATTTATAGACAACCAAACCCCACAATGTAGGCTTACCTAAAACTAGTGGTTAAACGGATCATTGTTGATCCGTGATCCGTACGGACCAAGCCCCACGATTCGGGACGCATGTGATTCGCGGATCAATTGCAAGTTTAACCGCAATAGAGTGAAAGGTTATCATTTGCATGTGTTTTGTCTTGCTAGTTTACACATTAAATAGATATAAAACCATTCCAGCGCTAGAAGAGGCAAAAGAGGATTTAATTTCGGTATCGCACGCCACGCTGTTATCGATGCGCACAGACGCACATACAAGGCTCGCGCGCACACACACAGAGAAAGAGAGATGCGTTTCAGATAGCTCAAGAACTCCAAATTGATTTCTCTTTCGCGTCCTCAATGCATTTGGATGGACACGTACACGCATTACATCAGTCAAAATACCCCTCTCGGCAAGTATTCTCGTAAACACATTCGGTTATGTCTTAAGTGAACAAGGTGAGAATTCGGATGTGTATCTATCGGGATGTGTGCGTGCATGGGGTCTTACTCTTAAAGTGACAGCAAGTTATAAATACCTGCTGTTCTCTGTCTTGTACATCAAACAACAAAACACCGCTTTAACAAAGATTAATCTAAATTAAATTTATACAGTGAACAGTGTCATTTTATATTTAATTATTACGTTTCTGTACAAAATACTACAGTTAGACCTTATACTTTATTTGTAACTTTATGTTGTATTTATATGCTTGTAATTGGTGTACAGTATTTGTTCTTTTTACAGTCTGTTCACTTGCCTTTAATAATGTATTAGTTAGGGTAGTAGTTTTTGCTGTGGTATCGGAGTAGTTAAAGTGAGCTAAGTAATAAATGCAAAGTTACCCCCCAATTTTTTTTTTTTTTTTGCTGATCCAAAAATGATCCGTGACTTAATAACCGTGATATGATCCGAACCATGAGTTTTGTGATCCATTGAACCACTACCTAAAACGATAGCACTGCATTCTTTTGCTGCAGGTATGTCTTTCAGGGGATCCAAACCCAGTTTTTCTTTTTATTTAGGTGTTATGTCACGCCTTTGGGTAATGCACACTTAATACAGGCTTCCACAAAATTTCTATGATTTTCCATGATTTTTTTTTAGGATTTTGTTCATTTCCATGACTTTGAGGCACTTTCCCATGACCACTGCAACCCTGTAAAAACTAATCCCTAAAGAACATCAAAGTCAAGCACTTGTAATCCAATTCAGATTTTTGTAACACTTTGAATGTCACATATTTAAAATCTGAATCAAAGACTCAAATCTACTGGTGATCTAGAATTCTGTATGAAGTGCAAGCTCAGATCCCACAGGAGTTGGTCAGATAAATCACACTCTTCAGGAGGTCAATGCAGTCCATTAACAAGTAGCACAGAAGCTGGTGCTGTGTCAATATGGGCCATTGAAGAAATGCCTTTCCTCTCACATAAAGGCCGTTTTGTTTAGGCACAGACTGGTCCCCTGGCTAATCTGACAAATGCAGCCTCAGAAAAAAAGAGGAGACAAAGAGCGAGTGAAAATGAGACAAATGAGAATACGAGAATAAGAGCATGACAAAAGAGGTTCCTGACTACAGCGAGGAGAGAAAATATATCACTGACTGCACTAACAAAAGAACTTTTTCCAAGACCGAGCTGTCTTTTCCATCTGAGGTCACCCAAGCTGTGCGGAAGGAAGGCCCACTTCCAGCAACCTTTATTAACTTCATAAATAATGAACTCTGTGAGGCCTGAAGAGGAACTCTGTAACTCTGCCCCACAGCAATAAAGCAGCAGGACACTGCTCTCCGATGCCTGTCAAAAAGAAGAGCATAACGAAGCATAGACAAGGTATTCTGGTGTGCAGCCACACACATACATCCCAGCTCAACTAAAACATTAGCCCTGAACCCTTGGATTACTGCTAATACCCAGAAGCAGCACTTCTTCACCTTGCCTTGAGCTGAATACTGAGGTGGAAATGTACTTAAAGTGAAGGTACAGCACATGAAATTCCATTTTATGTTTTCCCAAATTCTGTTGTTTAACTTAAATTTTCTGGATTCTGTTTTTTTTTTTTTTTTTTTTCTTAAATAAAATTTTAGTAATCAAATAGAATGCCCAATTAATTGGAAATCATGGAACGTATACAATTTAACAACAATTTATTAAAAGTTTAACAAAAATTACATTTTTAGAGCCCTATGAAATCCTGATGTATATGGTAATTACACTAAAAATTTATTTCCTACAGATTTCTCTAACCAGCAGATGACAGAATTCTGCCTCTAACACCTAGATCAATATCCAGAAACAACTTGTATTTAATTTTGATCATCATTAAAGTGTTTTTTTTTTTCATAAAAATGTAATATTTCATAAGCATGCAAATGGTGTAGTTGAGGAATTTTGCAGTAAATGGATAAAAAAGTACTTCATATTCCCCAAACACAACATAATCTGTATCAAAATGAATTTCAATAAATAAAAATATTTTTAGTCACGCATTATTTGTTGTTTGTCACATGTAGTAGATCATTTTTGTGCCATGGGTAATAGGAGGATTTTCCACCTGGCTACCACCGCAAGTATATTTCAAACCTGTGGGAAGCACTGCTGTAAATTTAATTTTTATGACTAGATTCCATGATTTCGTCCACGTATTCCACATAGCAGAAATCACAGGGCTCTACAGAATCATGTCGCCATCTAAAGCTGGGGGCGGAGGTATATGCCAGCATGCACAGTGGACTAATCCCGCTTTATGCATGTTTACACCGATGTAGATCCATGGATTTAGTCCCTGAATGGATAAGGGTCAAGGGTCACTTGGGTGATCATGGTCATTACGCACGCCGGGACACACAAACACGTTTCTGTTGAAAAAAAATCCTCAAGATCTCTTATTTACAGAATGGGCAAATCTATAGAGTTCTCTGTGTGGCTTTTCTAAAAATGCACTGTGTGCAAACTGTGGCAGTGACTAACAGTTAAGTCACAGAAGTGCAAGTTAAGGCAAGCATAGATGTAAAAAGTTAAAAATGTAGTCTAGAAAGGCAGGAAGTGGTGCGGCACAGCGCCTGCAGTCCTAGAGCAGTGCCGAGGCAGAGGCTTACTTATTTCTCTTTAATCCCTGGTGGTTGGCTAAAGCTAAGATTAGCCCACATATACAACAGATGGGTCACACCACGCCGAATCAGGACGGTCCAAACCACAACTTCGACTTTTAATGAAACGCCAAGGGACCCCTGGCCCAGTACCCAGCTTCCTGCTACAGATCAAAGAAAACATCCCTTTGTTATGATGGGTGCAATGCCACACAGTTTGGCACAAAGGTTATGGAAAGGGATACACTTTCAGCGAGAACTCTCAAACAAATCAGAGTAGCAACTACTTCAAGCAGAGGCTTAAACTGAAGACTGAGATGGATTAATTTAGGGAGATGAGCTTTTATATTGTTCTTCTGAAGAAACACATCCGACAGAGACTGCAGTCGACTGAGGTGTCATCTTTCTACACTTACAATTCTCATTAATATACTGTATATCGATGCATTGCCAAAGTGATACAATGAACGGAGAAAACAGATAACAGGGCTCGACAATAAGGACTGCCCGATGGCCCGGGGCCAGTGTAAACGACACTTGGGACAGTTGACGGAATTGTCACTTGCCCGATCGGGCCAGTGTTGTAGGGTTGTGCATTATATATCGTCTATGATATCATAATTGTTGATTTAACGATTTGACATTACCGAGTAGGTCCCTCGCCTTACAAAAACCAAACAAAAACACACTCATTGAGTGCACGCATACACTACGTGACGTAGTTTAGTAGGTTAGACTAGTGCGCGTGCATATTTAGAGTGCACGATTTCACTGCATGATTTAGTCTATTAAAATGCATTTAGAATGCCCCCAGAATTCAAGATAAGGGCCAAAAATGCACCTGAATGTCTTTTATATTTCTATAATTTAATATAGTTAACCAATATTACACAAAGAGCGCCATTTTTATCCAAATATAAGCATGATTACAAATGTGATATTTTATACAACGTACAGTTTAATAAACAAGCAATTTATATTAATTGACTTACATTTTAGACATCAAATCACTCGTTTCGCTTGTTTTTGCCAACGAAAATAGTTCCAAAGTCAACAGAATTGTTTTGCGTCTCTGAGTAACACTTCCTGAATGAATCAGCCGTTTGAATGAATCGGCTGAATCTCAATGACTCGCTCATTAACAGGGACTTGCTGCCACCTACTGTTGGGTTTAATTTCACATTTAAAGTATCTTTTCATTTTATAAATAATTTCAAATAACAGTATTTAACGTTTTATATTTTCAACATTTCAAAACATTATTTATGCATCTGTAACTGCTCTTGACTGATTAACTTTAATAAAGTTTAATCACTAGTTATATAGTTATACATTAGATTACAATTTCTGTACCTGAAAATCTCCCGTTTAAGCCTACATAAAAACCTGAAAAGCACTGTTTATTTCATGTATGTTTATTCTGTTGTATTTATTTGTGCTATTACTTGTAATTTGATTATTTGTTCCTATTTTATTACTTACTGTTTACTTGTCTAACAATATTTAAAATTTAAGTGAGCTAATCTAGTAGCTTTTGGTTTCAGAACCTTATTTATTAATATATCAAAAACAACAAAAACAATAACTAGGCTTATTTTATAGGCCCATTTTCTTTTCTTTTACTTTATTTATTTATTTATTTTTTTTATTGTGGGGCCAGTGAAAATTTTGGCAGGGCAAGTAAAAATTTGAACCACTGGCCCAAGCGGGCCAGTAGAAAAAATCCTTAGCGTTGAGCCCTGGATAATGCACTGCAGAAACACCCATCTGCTCCCAAAACACTCATCTAGTCTTGTCTTCCCTCGTAATCATAAGAATAGCTACTACTACTCACAGAACACATCATTATATTCAGAGATGGGTGAGGAGAATGGAGTGTACATGTCCTGGTTTGGAAGGTGGAAGTAAAATATAGCAGGATAAAATTCTATAAAAGGTATGGATTAGGTAGTTGGAGATGGGAAAAAATGAGGGGGGGGGGGGGGTGTCCATGATGTCAATGATGTCCAGTTGCATTGTCACAGCAAATCATTGCCAGTATAAATGCCCCTTAGGCATTATATTGGTCACTGGGTCACACTGCTCTCTAGATATCAGTATCGGATTAGACTTATGGAGAAGCTCATCTCCAGAATTATGGCAAGAATTAAAGACAAGAGGAGGGTTAAAAAAGCCCAACTCTCAGGGAAAAAATTCAGATGAGAACTAACCTGCTGTTGGCATGTGGAACTGTACACAAACTCACATGAGCTCAGCTGTGCGCTGGTTACCAGCTTCATTCAGACTGATAACCACAGCATGCCTGTCAAACACATGGTGCCCTCTGACAAGAATGAATGTGCCTGTGCACACATATATGCAAATACACAAATTATACATTTTCTGAAGGAAGATAAAAAATATTTTTTTATAGTGACTCTTAATTTGTCTTAGCCACTTTCCAACAATTTGCCACATGTATAGTATTATTTAAGCATTTAGCAGACAAATGTTTACAGCTAGTTTCAATTTTAAGCATTTGAGGCTAAGTCTTGAGAAAATAATAGTTCCATCACGAAAACATTCATATTTAGATCTTTAAATGCTTTTCTTGATTTGGAAAGATGCAGTTTAACTGTGCTTGTATTGTGGTAAATAGGGCTGCAACAACTAATCGATAAAATCGATAACAGTCGATAATGAAAATCGTTAACAACGAATGCCATTATTGATTAGTCGCGTCTGCCCAACGTGCACGAAAAACTTCGCCCAGTAGCATCAAATTACAACACTGAATAACGCATTCAAAATGCATCTAAAAATAGTGGGTGAAAGAGTGAGCTGCTGCGGGAAAGGTACGTGATCCAAGCAGCTCAAAACATGAGAATTCTTTATTTTAAAGGTGCAGTGTGTAAATTTTCATAGTATCTAGCGGTGAGGTTGCGAACTGCAAACAACTGCAGCTCACCCCTCCCTTTAGAAGGAAAATAGAAAAGCTACGGTCAGCGATGTTGTTGTCTGAGACAGCAGAGAGTAAGTTAGCCGGTCAAGCAATGAGGTTTCTTCTTACTTCTAAAAAAAGAACAGTCTCTGCTTCTAATAAACCAGACGACTACTACTACTTCTTCGTGCGTATTCAACGTAGTGACGATGCAAACTGCCTCTAAAAACACAAACGATTTAGAACAACAACATAGTGATGAAACGTGCTCTGTAGAGTGTTTGTCCATTTAGGGTACTGTAGAAACATGCCGACTAGGGATGTCAATTTACACAAATTCCCATGATCGTCGTTTAAATTAACGATCAATTCATCGATTAATCGTTAGCCTTAATACCGCAATCTGCGTCTACTGCAGTGGCATAGTCAACAGCATGACAGGGTGTGCAAATGCTGCTCAAAACGCCATGTTCCAGTTTTAATCTAAATAAAGGGCTATTAGGATAGTAAAATTAGTTGATGTGATTGATCATTTATTAAATTACTTGCCGCCTCAGATGCGTGCTTGTCAGAATACGTACTCCTATTGTGGACATGCTCTTCCTGGAACACCGCGCTTAAAAAAGGCATCTAAACCCAATGAATTCACAACGATTTATTAAAATAGTGTTCTCATTAATGTAATGTAATATGATAGTCCCAATCATAGTTATTATTAGTCGTGCATTGATGTTTGAGCTGTGCGCGCTGACACACTGAATGAACACCGGTAAACTGGAGCACTTTGCTAGCGCGATATTTAACTCAAAGAAACGCATCCTATATAAGATGAATCCGATATATAAAAAATAAACATAATATTACAAATTATATCTGCACAAAATAACGCAAATGTACAAGTGAACTTGTACTAAGTTACGTGCTATTCAGAATGTCATGTTGTGAACACGCTCTTCCTGGAGCAACGCGATGAAACAACTAAACGGCAAGTTAAACCTAAATAATTCACAATGTTTTATTACAATATTGTTCTCTTTATTGTGTTATGTAATATGACAGTCCCAATAATAGTTATTATTAGTTGTGCATTGATGTTTGAGCTGCATGCGCTGAAGCTGATCACGGCAGGCGTTCTTAACCAAATGCATCCTATATGAGATAAATCAGATTTAGATAGGCCTACACAAAATAAACAATATTACAACTTACATTTGCACAAAACAAAAGGCTGCGAACTTGCTGTAAAATGGTCCCAAATATAACTCGTGTCTGCTTTACATGTTTCGCGGTTGAGAAGCACGCACGCGCATGAACATGTTTAATGGACAATCGATAAGTTTTATCGATTACATGTATTAATCGACAATTAATCGATTGACGATTAATCGTCAACATCCCTAATGCCGATGCAAAACGACAACTTGACATGGAAGAGGGACCCATGGTGTATGTAGATATAAATGGCTCATTCTAAGGTAATAAAAACATAATGGTTGATTATGTAAGGTCTTTATACACCACTGAAAACATAATTATGTATATTATATTGCATTTCTGTCAATAGATCCTCCCAAATTTTACACATTGCACCTTTAATCTTCAAGCTAATGCATTAGCGTAATGTTTAACATGGCTAGCCCTGTCAGGCGCTTTGACAGATGCGTGTGCTGTTTAATGTGTGATATGTTTCCTCAGTGCAAAACTTTCATTTTACGGTTATATCCTTATCTGTAAGTGTTACAAATTCGCGCAAGTATTTCCATTTTGCATGAAGGCTCGTCCTGACAGTCTGCGTTAAACTTCAAACTTTACTGAACGTGTGCCGGCGCGCGCATGCGCATCAAACAGATGGGACGCATTAGTGACGGAGACAATTAAAATTCAGCGCAAAAATATTAATTTTGCTGAAATATCTGTTGTTGGACATTAAATTTAGGTTTAAAAGTCAACATGTAATTCAAGTATTTTATGAGAGTGGTAATTGTAAAGGGATAACTGTGTGTAATTTAATGTAAGGATTTAAACTGTCTTTTTGCTTTATAGCTCTTTTGCATATAGCAAATATATTCACTATATGTTTTCATAGCATTCAGTTGGCACGTTTGTTTAAAGGACAGCATTGAGCAGAATGGAATAGTGTGTTTTGTCAATAAAATAAAATAAAAAAGAAAACTGGTCCTTTTTATCTGATTAATCGAAGAAATAAATCGGCCTAAAAATATCAAAATAACCGTTAGTTGCAGCCCTAGTGGTAAATATACTTATGATTAGGTTACATTCGATTTTCATTTACCCATTTTTTTTTATTTTTTTTTTTTTACAGTTACAGTAACTTTATTTTTCATCCAATAATGACAACTGGCGGTCAGACATCTGGGCACTGTGCTGGGAACTGTGGAAAACCATCAAATCTCAAAAAGTCATGTTCACAATCTTTCACAATGAAAAGGAACCCCTCAACGAAGGCCCAATTATCACTCTGACAAGATTCATAAAATATTTACAACACGCACTGAAATATTCAACACACATTACACATACTGTACCAACCTGAGTGCTATAAAGGGGAGCTACAGACAGGCAGCACAGTGAGGTAAAGTTAGCTATGCTAATTACGGCTGCACCGGCACCTCAGTTGGTGACAGGCAGGTGTCAGTTACTTTACGTTTAGCTTTGTTCACACCACTCTGATGTGTTCTGACAGGTGCCTGACAGCCAATCAGACTGTGCGAAGGCACCGTGACAACATCTGCTTGCAAGCTTGAGGAAAGGTCTTCGCATCTCTGGACATGCACATCATACACAAACAACCAAACACCTTCTGCAAATCCTCATCTCTTTTTTTTACATTCATAATAGACACAAATCTGCACTAGTCTCAGTGAATATCCAAGAAAATGCCTAAACAAACTGCCTATGAAGAATATCTACATGCGTTTTATTATCCCCGTCTGCTGTCATTTATTTGTTCAAAAATACAGTAAAAACAGTAATATTGTATTTTATTACAATTTAAAATTACTGTCTTCTATTTTAACATATTTTATGAAATTTATTCCATTTGATGGAAAAGCTGGATTTTCAGCAGTCATTACTCCAGTCTTCAGTGTCACATGATCCTCCAGAAGTCATTCTAATATGCTAATCTGGTGCACAAGAAACATTTATGACTATTATTCGTTGAAAACAGTTGTACGTTGTACTGCTTAATATTTTTGTGGAAACGGTGATACGTTTTTTCAGGATTTTTTTGATGAATATAAATTTCAAAAGAACAGCATTTATTTGAAATAGAAATATTTTCTGTCACTTTTGATCAATTTAATGCGTTCCCAAACTTTTAACACTAGTGTATGATTGATGTGACCTGAATCTCCACCGGCCACCCAGAGTGTCATATGTAACTCATCTGATCAAGGCAAGGTAGTATTTCACATTGTTTTCAGACAATCCCATTCAGAAGTCAAAAGGGAACACAGCAAGCTGTAGGTAATAATGCAGCTCGCTCCACAAAGTCAGGTAAGGACGAGAGAGGTTAAATTACCACTGATAAGCAGAATCCACATCATGAATTTCAGGCAGTGGTGTGACACTGGCATCAGTGCAAACACACATACACACACAAAGAGCCCAGTGGGAGACGGGGGACGTGTAGCCTGTTGTGTTTAGCAATGCAAATGAAATGGTGAAGAATCTGTAACGTTTGAGTAAACAAAACATCAGTCGTTCAACAGCAGCCCCAGTGTGCCTCAAACCTCCTTCACTCTAAATAACCAAAACATAGACATCGCCGCCTGTTTGACTCTCTGGAAGAACAGAGAAGTGTTTGTCTTCATAAATAAACAAGTCAAGGATGTATCCTTCACGTAAAGATATTCCACATAACAGCAATGAAACGCTACTTGACCCTGGTGTAATGCTCAGCAGTTTAGTGGTTTAAAATTCCTGCAGAATGTGAGATGTCAAACAATGCATATCAAATATTGATGTTTTTATTCTTTTCATTTCATATGCTTATGCTGGAACCATATTGGAAAACAAAGACATATGGAAATTACAAGACAAATAATTCTTGAGGACTTGGGTTCAGACTAAGGTTATGTTTGTTTATCCATTTACAGAAGTCATTTTTTAAACGTCATATCAATATCAAAGCTATATTAAATAGCAAAATAAATAAATATCCAAAGTAATACGGAGGAGCTGGAGGAATTGGCCAGGGAAAAGGACGCGTGGGCTGCTTAGCTTAGTCTGCTGCCACAACGACCTGTCCATGGATAAGTGGTGAAAAATGGACTGGTGGATGGAAAATAATATAATATACATCTAAACAACTATATAAAATCCTTTGTACAAATATTTAACAGAAAAATCTAAAATTTTCCAATGTAATACCTTTCTAAGAACATCCCTAAAATTGATAAATGAAATTTCTGAATAAAACCATTGCCTAGTAAAACCAGACAAAAATATGCTTCAAGTTGAAGACAAAGAAAAGCAAATCATGTTTTTTTAAAAAAAAAAAAAAAAAAAAAAAAAAAAAAAAAAAAACAGTGAGTTGTTGGTCTGAATATTCATTCAACATGTAAAATCACCAGGTGCTTAAGCAGTATTTGTTTACACATAAATGTTTTCAATATCTACACTTCCCAGGAGGCTTGCTACGGTAGTCTGTGTTACCGGTGTTTTGTTTTTTTCCACTTTAACGTGTTAAAAATATTTGCACTTAATGCGATTAACGTACTATCAGTTTTCTGCGTTATATGATCAAGCTCTTATTCATGCTAATGCTTTTAAACCATTCAAGCGCGACAAGGCAAAAGAGAACGCGCTGTCTGTGAATGTCCTGCCTATGTGACACACACACACACACACACACACACACACACACACACACACACACACACACACACACACAACGCGCGCGCCAGTATCAAGTTCTCTTCTGCTCTTAACGAACCATAACACACACAAATTATGCCAAAATGTCCGTTTTGTCGAGTGTTTTTCAGTAAGAGTAACCCACCATTCAAGCAATTGCCGTTAATTTGAAAGTGAAAGTTGGCCTTTCCGTAACAAAACATCGAAAGCTCAGCCGAACAGCTGATCATAGCTGTACAGGGCGTTTTTTTTTTTTTCTTCATGTCAAAAACATTCCTTGTCGTGGAGAGCGCAGTTCATGGTTGCATAGCAATGACAGACGCCACGGGAGCGCAAGCGCTTTGGGAACAAGGAGAAAGCGACATGGCCGCGCTTTCCACACATTTTTAGACGCGATATGTGAACGGCCCCATAAGTGGTTTTAAAAAAAAAAAAAAAAAAAAAAAAAAGAGGTAGAGGCCCCGCCCCCCGGTGACACCTGTTGTCACATGTCGATTAACCGGTGGGAAAATTTTCTCACCGTCACATCCGTACTTCCCAGCAGTGTTATTATCTTTAACTAAAACTATTATGTTCATAGAAATAAGCCTAAAATAATATAGAATATAAATATTACATAAAAACAAACTAAACAAATTTTAAAAAATCTGAAATGTTAGTTTGCCTTGGCAAAACTAATATAAGTACTAAAATTATGAAAACTATTTAGAAATAATAATAATAATAATAATAATAATGACAAAATGCATAAAATTACTGAAAAGTGCAATAAAAATAAAAAACAAAACTGAAAATAAAAGTCCATTTAAAATATTAATAAAAACTAGTGCTGCACGATTAATCACGCAATCTAATTCCTAAATGACAACAATTTGCCTGTGTCTATTAAACCTAATATGATTTAAGTAACATTCTCTTTATTAACAATCTGGTTAAAAAAAAAGTTCCATTCCAAGTGCACCACACATGAAGTGATCAACATGGTGTAAATGTAAAACAATTTGTTAAATATCTTTGCAGAAAATATCCCTGAAATATGAAGGCAAATGTTGTACAATCTTATCTTAAACACATGCTATATAGGCTAATCAGAAATAATATAAAATAAGAAAATGCTAAATATTTCTTAGCCAAAAAGTAATAGCAATAAATAACACCAGTAATAGGCTATTATTAACAGCAAATACTTTGTAAAAACAGAAAACAACAGCAGCTTTCAGCCTGTCACCATCATGCAAACATGAAATTTCAAACAGGTTTACAGGTTTTTGCATTCCATTGCGCTATTTGTCCTATTGTTTTTATGTTCGGCGGACATGTTTAGGTGTTGCACTTGTGTCTCGCGTCTTTTGCAGCGTCTCACCCATGAAACGGCATTCTAAAAACACGGCGGTCAAGTTAAAAAAAAGCTCAACTCGCGTTTAATATCTTTGCCTTTTTTCTCATTCCACTGCCTGCGTCTCAATTTTATAACGCAATAAAGCATTTCTGAATGAACAGCCGCTTAAGAATAGTGATGTGTTCTACGCTCATAGAGCGTCACATGAGAGCGGTTAATCAGACGTGCCGGCGCCATCATGAGGTCGGATCATTTTCTTCTCCTAATGCGGTTATCACTGCTGTAGTCAACATGTCTAATTGTAACGCTTGATAACATTTTTATTCAAAATCGCGATTTCTCGATTTAAAAAAAAATAATAAAATCGAGGCAAAACATCAAATTCGAATTAATCGAAAAAAAATCGGAAAAATCGCCCAGCCCTACCACACAGTATCGTTATTTTTTTTAAATATTCAAATTATCACAGTAGTACAGAGATAAAAGTTTATTTTTATATATAAACACTGATGTCTACAATAGCGGCCACTTGGCACTTCAAATCATGATTGTATCATTATATTATTATGCCACTAGGTGGCGACAAGTGAGTTAAATTTATTTGTCATTGAATCATTCAAGAGATTTTTTCAAAAATGCTGATCCAGTAATGAAACAAGTCAAGTCTTTATGTGTGGGAGTCACTGAATCATTCATTCAAACAGATTCATCAAACAAAACAAAACAAAAAAAACATTTTTAAATAGACTGCAGGAATTAACATTTTGTCAGAACCTCTTGTAAATTACATGTTTTGTTTAGTTGTCTGTTCAGGATCGTGGGAGAATCGTGATCTCTATCCACCTTATTCCTGACTAGCCTACTGCGTTTCGAATTATGGGTTGCACTTCCGGTTTGGGGAACTTCCATTTAAAAAGACTGAAACAAATCGTTTCAAATCATAAGGTTGCCCTACAAATAAAGCTTATCCGTCAGTTTGACTGAATGAGCTGTCAATTTCTCTTTCATGTTTTATTTTCAGACATCATGAGAATAACATTACGCTTGGTATTTTAACGTAACATGTTATAACAAGAATATCTATGGCAAGAGCTCTTTTCAGTCGCTGCTTTCTATCCACGTGATTATTTTCTTTTGTCCCTTTGCATACTACTGTAATAGTATGAAAAAGGACAACATATACTGCACATTTGTGGTCTGTTCTCCCGATATAATTTACGATATATCCCATTAATAATTCACTGGAATGAACGAAGAATGTCTCGTTTTTCTCCTCAAAGCCTCACGTCTCTTTCCAGATTTGTTTTCACAGGTAAATAAAATTTATTATCTGTAAAAATTACGGAAATCACTTTGAAATAGTATCAC